>JAQFVV010000270.1:1322016-1343139 GCA_028023455.1 Epiperipatus broadwayi
TTTATATGCATCTTTTACATTTTTAATTATTCATATAATAATCAACCCATGGTTCAATTTTGGAAAAAAAAATTAAATTCAAATTTTGATCTCTTTATCAAAACGGTTCACCATTTCTAATATATACTATTTTTTTTTTAAGGAGTAAAATATAAATAATAATTTTTAAAATGTATGAATAATTAAAATATATATATTTACAAATAAAAGTTAAAAGACAAACCAATAAAGGTATAGGTAAAATAATTTCTTTTAAAAAATTATATTGTATAGCTGTATTAAATATATATATATATATTCGAACAGTATTTTTTTGAGAAAAAAATAAAGGCAATTAAAAATAATGAATATTTATTGATGTGCATTTTTAAAAATTAACAATCAATAGGTATGATATTAAGACAGTCTGTGGAAGAATGGTTTTTTACACCAATGTATTTCTTTCTCTGCTATATAAAAATATGATTATAAATGTTTGAGTTAATTTCTTGCAGAGCATGTTTTTTGTGATTATATTTTACAAAAATTCAAATGTTCAGATTAAAAGTAATCAAGTATTCATGTGAAACTTTGATGCCATTTTTTTCTCAGCATAGTTTGTTTTCAACAATTTTTCTGGAATTCATGAAAATTTATTCCAAATATTGATATCAAGTCTTGTGTAATTTTTTGTATGAATGAGTTAATCTTACATTATAACTTTCTTCAAAATAATCAACATGATTACTTTACACTTTTAGTAAAATCTTTATTGATGCAAAATGTGTTTACATATTTTAAATCTGAATACAGTTTAACAACTTTCACACCACAATGATTACAATTTATTCACAGTCCATTTCCAAGCCCACACTTATGACACTACAATTGGAATAACTTACTTTGAACTGTCCATTTTTAAGTCATGGAATTTATCTTCATTATTATTTGCCACCTGAATCAAAAATTATGTTAATACTCTAAAAGCTTCAGTTAGTTTGTCTATATAGTAAAAATATAATGTATCATTTATTTACATTTATAAGAAAAAGTTAGAATTATTATTATGTAATTGTAAAAATAATCAAAAGCTTGAATTTTTTGTTAATATTCTGATATAAATAAAAATAACATTCTTTAACTTCTTAAGGGGAAAATGTTTCAATACTATTTTAAATTGATCATTGCATTTCTCAGATTTACATTATTGATAAAATATTACCATTGTCCCAAGCAAAAATGTATACAGTATTTTTATTTATTGGAAAAGACAGCAAAACAAGAACAGTCTACAAAAATATGTGTAGAGAACATCTGGCAAAATAAATTAGGTGTGGCAGTGAATTCTCCATCAATATACCAATCCTAAAAACTTCTCTAGATCAAAATTTTATTTTTTTAGTTTCAAAAATATTCTAGAATAGGTAGGCTTATTGTTGTCTTTTTATCCATATTTTTAAATGTGCATGAAATATTTGATTGCTGATCTAATTGACTATTTGTATTTGAATTTTCTCTTTAATTGAATCTTTAAAAACTGCTTTAAACACTGGAATGACTAATTGAGAAATTGTAGATTTCTTCGCAATATGATGATCTAGTCTAGTGGTAATACTACTATGACTAAATTCACAGTTTAATAAAAAATCCTTTTGTATAAGTAATCTTTGACAAAATCTTTTGTTTTTTGGTGAATTTTAATTTCACTTTTCAATATCTTATAGGATTTAAGCAAGAGGGGTGTGAAGAAAAGAGATATGAGATTGTGGGGGGAAGGGAGGGATATGTGATTTACAAAATATAGTTTAATTTATAAATGATATGTTTTTTTATTTGTAATTAAAAAAAAAACTAATTTGGAAATTTGGTTTCTCCTTTTATTTTTTGACTTTAGAAGATTCTTTCTTCTTTTCCAAGTGAGTTTGGGATTTATAGTAGTAAATACTACTATGACTAAATTTATAAATTCTAATATCTTTTAGAATTGATTTTCATTGATATTTTTTTTTCTTCAATTTTTATTTTTTAAAAATTTAATGTGAATTTTTTAAAAAATTCAAAGATTAAGAAAGAAAACATTTTCTCACTTTATTACAATATATATATACATAATTTGTTAGAAATTAATTTCAAAATAAACGTTGTTGATGATTTAAGATGTTGTTGAAACAATAGTCTTGTTTTTCATTTAAATGGTTGTTTTATTTTTTAGTTTTTAATTTTAAAAAAATTCAAATTAATATAAAAAATATTTTTATATTAAGTTTTCGGGAGATTATTTTATAGCTAGCCAGTTTATATTTGGAGTGTAAGATTGGATTTGTATTGAATGTTTTTGGATCAAAGTCAACAAAGCTATTATCCCTCTTCTTCTTCTGTCTCCTCTACTTTTTAAAAAGCCAATAAGGAAGAAGACAAATTTTTAAAAGCGAAATATGTCCAAAACTCAATAAGAAATCTAACAAGTTGTTTGAATTAAGTAATAGATGCAATTCACCCATCCCACTCTGTTTTTAAAAAGCCATCAATAAGAAAGGAGATATTTATAACTTTTTAAAATCCTCAAAATTTCCAAAAAAAACTTGTTTGAAGTAGGTAATAAATCCACACAATTTATCCTTGCCACATTCCTCCTCATATTTTAAAAAAAAACCAATAAGAAGAACTTGAATAATTTTTAAAGACAAAATTATATAAAAAATCAAATTCATTCATTACAAATCAAAATAGGTTATATATATTATGGACAATAGTACAGACACCAATCACTCCCCCACCTCTCTCTCCCTCTCTCTCTCTCCTCCCTCACATTGTAATAAGTCAATAAAAAAGAAATTTATTCAAATTTTTAAAGATAGAGTAATAAAAATCCCAAATCTGTTAACTACAAAGTGCTAGGCCTGCATTAATTTACTTTGATTGTTTTTGTTACCACTAACAGTTTCTTCACCCAGTGTGTTAAAGCACTTGTATATACTAAAGAAAAACTTTGAAATTCTAAAGTCATCAGTTTTGTAAGCCACTATATTACAAAAAAGAAGAAATCCAAAAAAACCTTAGAAATGTACATTTGACCTTTTTTAGAAATTGAAAAAACACAAGTACTACTAAAAATTTACCAAAATTTTTTTTTTCATTAAAAACTCATATTCAAATATCAGCCTTTCAAGCTAATTGTGCATGCGCTTTTGCAAGTGTTAATAATAATAAATGAATACTTTCCTCTCCAATACAAGATATAGTATTTATGCAGGATTAAAATGAATCCACTTAATCCTACAACTCAAATGCTTATATATGAGCAAATCTGAAGTAAATGCACTATATAAAAATAAATGCTTATTTACATATGATTAAGTTTCAGTTAGAGTGATGTTTAGTAAATTCTAGACAATTTCACTCACATCATTCATTCAGACATCGTATATAGTAATTTAAAGTAAGTGGTCCATCCTCACACTTTTCTTGCCAGTACTTCTGATTTGTTCATATATAAGCATTTGAGTTGTAGGAATAAGTGGATTTATTTTATTCCTGCATAAATACTATATCTTGTATTGCAGAGGAAAAGTATTCATTTATTATTATTAACACTCGCAAAAGCGCATGCCCAATTAGCCTGAAAGGCTGATATTTGAATGTAATACAATTGTAAACATGCGCTATATAAAAATAAATGCTTATTTACATATGATTAAGTTTCAGTTAGAGTGACATTTAGTAAATTCTAGACAATTTCATCGACGTCATTCATTCAGACATCGTATATAGTAATTTAAAGTGAGTGGTCCATCCTCACGCTTTCCTTGCCAGTACTTCAGATTTGCTCATATATAAGCATTTGAGTTGTAGGAATAAGTGGATTCATTTTATTCCTGCATAAATATTATGTATTGGAGAGGAGAGTATTCATTTATTATTATTAACACTCACAAAAGCGCATGCACAATTAGCTAGAAAGGCTGATATTTGAATGTAATACAATTGTAAACATGCACTATATAAAAGTAAATGCTTATTAAAAACTAATAGTAACAGACCCTAGATTACAAATTGAATTTATAAATTAAATCATAGATACTATTATTATGACAAATCACCATTTTACTAAAGAAATCTTCAAATGATCAACTAGTTATCCCAGTATTGTTTCATGACATTAAAGCAATGCTTAAAGAGTTAATAAAAGATAAAAATGGAAATGTAGATAGCTGATTAGGTAGTATTTCGAATATCTCTTAATTGTTTTACTTTTATTTCTTGCAATGCTTTCAAAACGTTTATGCTTTATCACATCTATTCCATTAGTGGCCTAATTTCATTACTCATAATTTCAATGTCTTTATTTTTTTTTTTGCTTTTTTTTCTACTTTGCTCTATACTTCCAGATATTATTTTGTTGATTCATTTATTTTTCATTTAGTTCTGTAGACTTAAATACTGTTTTGTTTTGACTTTAGTAGTTATAATGATTTCTATAACTGCCATTAAATACAATTAAATATTTTTTAAAAAAATAACTGAAATATTATAATTATTTGTACTGTTAAATATGATTTTTCAATTTGGAACATATCATATCATTTGACATGTATTTATTATAAATTTGTTGTTACATTATATTAAGAAAATCCACTCATTTAATGGCTGTTTGTTTTCTATAATGTTTAGTTGCTTAAAAGCAGTGTAAACAAACATGCCATATTTCTTAAGTTGGTGTCTTTTTTTCTTGAATTATTTTTTTAGAAGATATTTTTGGAAGGATACTTTGACTTAGAACTGGGGTAAAAATCACAGAAGCATTAAAATGCATCACTTTACAAGTGTTTTTGGACTACTTTAAAAAGTGACAAACAGATTTAGACTGATGCATTGCAATAAATATACCATACTTTTTAAAGCAATTCAATTTGCAATATCTCAAAATAAATTATATTTTTTATTACAAATATTCCAGTTATTTTTGGGTCCCCCTTGTATATGATAACAGTAAAATAAATGTAAACTTTTTTATAATTATTCCTTAATAAGTGAGTGATGTTATGTTATAAAAATAAAAACCATTACATCATGTCACAATATTACAATGATTGTACAATTAAAAAACTGGATTTTTGATAGCTTTAAAATAAAATAGCATTTTAGTGTAAATACATTATCAACTTACATTCAATACTTATATCCAGATAGTTTTATTAATAAAGTGAAAAATTCCTTTAATGATACTGAAACATATATCCAGAAGGTTTTATTAATAAAGTGAAAAATTCCTTTAATGATACTGAAACAAATAGATATGAATATTTATTAAAAAGAAACCCTAATTATATGATTTAAAATTTTTTAGTAAACACACAAAAAAGACTCATCTCTTCTTTCTCTCTCTCTCTCTCTCTCCCTTTCTCTCTCTCTCTCTCTCTCTCTCTCTCTCTCTCTCTCTCTCTCTCTCTCTCTCTCTCTCTATCTCTCTATTTTAACCGACAACCCCATTTTAACAGTCATACCTAATGTTTGTCAACAAAAATAAAATAAAATAGATCTTTAAAAATGGACACATGGACTACACGGTATAATAGATGGAATTACTATGACTGTCTAGTCAACATAACACCTGTAGACAGTATTTAAGCAGTATCTACCGAATTGGAATTCGAATACGAATTAATTATATATGTTTTATTTTGTATATGCAACTTCTAGATATTGCATATATCTGATTTACGAAAATGAGTTAAAAGTTTACCGGTGGCCATTGTTCCTTGAGTAAGATCTATAAAAAAAATTATATGGGAAAAATATATTTATGAGCATCAGTTGATAGCTGACCTCAAGCATTAGACTCACTATTATAGTGAGAATTATACTTTCCCTACTTTTCCTATCTAATGAGGTGCTGACCCAAGCTAGCTCATTCTCAAAGTTGGGAGGAAAACCTATCGGATGAACAGAGGTATGTTAAGAAATGTGGATTTGAACACTCTCTTTAAATCTTTATTTCCCAAGTTAGTCCCTTTAATCTATTTCTTAAAAGTTTGATTTGAATAAAAAATATACTGAATGTATACGTGCCTATTCATATCAGACATATTTAGATAATTTTTCAATTTATCTTGGCAGGTAAAATAATAGGCGAATATAAATGATAAATCAATATGCAACTTCAATTATAAGGTAAATATATGACTTTTATTATCAATATTTTAACATATTATTTATAAGATTAAAATTATATCATTCCCAGATTAAAATATAATAAAGCAATAACCATAAATAAAACAAAAAAAATATATTAATATATAACAAATAAATATTAATTCATATATATATATATATATATATATATTGAAACATATATATATATATATATATATATATATATATATTGTGCCCTTTTGTATGGGTCTCCATAAATTGTTATATCAATTTATTAAAAAAATTTTAAATTTAAGATAGATTTCAGCTATATGATGTTGATTTTATTTATAATAATCTTTCAAAAATTTAATTAAAGTAAACTATGAATATTTGATATGTGAAATTGTGCTAATATTTGAGGGAGACATTTCAATAAAAAAATGATAATATTATATGGTTGGGAAAACTGGCCATGATCAATACTGCATTAATAAGTTTTGTAAATAAATGTTTAAAGCTAAAAGTTAAAAAAAAGACAAGTCAAAATTAAATGCATATATATTTATTGTTGATAGAGATTAATATTTAGTAAGTGAATATAAATATTTTGTTATTAATAATATATAATAGAAGATTAATATTTGATTTTATAATATCGAATTATTATTTTAAAGTTGTTATAGTATATTATTTGTTTTAAAAATATTTATTTTATAAAATTGAATTGTTAGTTTATTTTTAGATAATTACAAGCGTTTATATCTGTGTTGTAAGTCAGGTGACAGATAGACATATGTACACATATGCTTGTAAGTTTTTTTAGTAAAGTTGCAAAACTGTTTTTAAAATTCTATTATAAAATTTATAAATATTATATTGGCTATCACGAGATAAAAATAAAAATAATTAGTGTGAAATATTAAATCTGATTTTTAAAATACTGTTTAAAAAATATAATGAATAAAAATAGACTTAGTTTGTTTAGAAAAATGGTCTTATAAAAGTTAAAAGTGAAATAAAGTAAAACATATATTTTTAAAAATGTTTAATGGATTTAAATAAATGATAAAATTAATTTAAGAATTAAGTAATATAATAAATAATAAATATTAAATAAGTCATTATTTATTTTTAATTTTGTATTGTTGGTAAGATATGTAAATAGGCTAGCAAGGTGATTGTTTAATTTACCAATCAAGTGGGTAATTTATTCCGGTATAAAACCGAGGTTCAATTGTTCAGGAGGGTGATTGTAATTTCTTTTAAGTGAAGTGTGCTATTAAATAAAGCTAAGTAAAAAATTATAGACGCTCTCATAATAGTTTCTTAATTTATAAGAGAGTAGTTTTAAATAATTTTATAAAAGTTTACCGTTTAATATGCAGTGCTAATTTATTTATAGTTCCCTATTGATTGTCTCTATCAAAGCTCAATTTTACTATCAAATAATCATGAAAATATCGTATAAGGATAAAATGTGTTGGAAACTTTATATTGAAAATATAGTGAACGCTGGATTAACTAGGAGAATTACTAGTTGGATAAAAATAATATATTGGACATTATATGAATTTAAAAGTTGATTATAATTAATTTTTTATAAACAAATATGTTAAAGAAAGATAAATACTTCTTTATGAAGAAAGTATTTTTAAATTACATATTTTAATATATCTTTTGGTAAAGATATGGAAGTTAATAATAATTGCAGATATACTTGCCTTATTAAGTCTTTGTTGTTTAAAAGACTAGATTTCGATAATTTTAAAAGGCAGATAAATCGGAAATTTAATTGATAAGTAAATACCTATAAAAAAAACGTTATAATATTTAAATTCTATATGCTGGTTATATAGAAAAATTTAAAAATGTTTTGCTGAATATTTTAAGAAATGCACATAGAAGTATGCGTGGATATCCAAGTCAATTTTTATAAAACTTAAATTAAACATTTAACTATTGATTAATCCTAGGAAGATAATAACTTTTAAATAAATCCAGAACCTATAAACTGTTTTAATTATTATTTTTCTTTATGGTGGAACTTATTTTATCTTTTTTTTTTTTTTAAAAAAAAAAAACGTTTTCATTTATTTCATAAAAACCGTTTAAACACGTGATGTACCGGAAAAGGATGTGATGTTGGTAAAATGTTGTGCCTAGGAAAAAAAGAACAATTGTGGGTGGAAAGAAGACACCGTTGGAGTTATATAACATATTTTGTTTTCTTAACTAACATAGATATTTAATTATTTATTGATCCATCAAAGATAAGAGAGGTACATTTTAAAAGTAATTACACATTAATATAACACTTAATTTCATAAAGTTTATTTTTATATAATTTTACAACACGTAATATTTTAAGAATAATTGTTGAGTATAAATGTGATATTATTTTTGTAAAGCTATAATCCTGGAGGACATCGTTTGGCTGATTATAAATTGGAGTATCATTTATGGTAATAATTATATAATATTAATAATTTAATGTATTTTGATTTGTTTACTTTAGATAAACCAAATATTATTTGATTGTTGAGTGAATGTATAAATATTTAAAGAATATACACGCATAATACTATCAATAATAGTTTTATTTTAATATGCATACTTTATTTATGATATGAATTTATTACAACGTAATAAGAGTTATTCAGAAATAATTATATGATTTTTTCGTGAATAAACTTTAATGTTTCTGTTACAATATTAGGAATTTGATTTATTATATTAGTATGAGTCATTTATATTTATTTTCAAGTTAGTAAGAAGTAAAAAATATATCTATATTTTTTATTTTTTTTGTTAGACAAGTTAAATTAATTTTATATAGAAATTTATATTTTGTTTGAAGGGTTTATCATATATAGATGATGAGATATAAGAGAGTTTGGATAGTCATTTTTTTTTAAAAATTGGTAAGCTAATACTGAAGTTAAATAAGATTAGAATGATATTTGAAGATAGGATTTTATTAAGAGGGAATAGGAATAACAAGTAAAGAAGAATAGTAGTTTAAATGGAAAAGAATCATAGAATTTTATTTTAATATAATAACTTTATAAAAATTGGTAATCTATAAATAAAATTTTGTTTTCACAAAATTGTTGAATAATTTTTAAATATTATTTTAAGTAAAGAACACATATGTATTACATATTTTGGTAAGACATATATTATGAAATTACATCAGAATGAAGTAAATAATTGTGTAATCAATAAAAGTCACATAATATTATAAAGTTATATCAATCTATACATTAATTAATTAATTAATTAATTAGTTAATGCTAATAATACATGTAATACATAATAGTTACATTATAATAGAAATAGCTAGAATACTTAAATGGAGTAGCATTTTAATTATTAAAGTTTGTTTATTTTACATGTGCTACATAAGTGATATTTTACATAAAAGGCTTTTATTGTACTAAGTGATTATAAATGATATCTAGTAAAATATAAGTTCATAAACTCAATTAAATGTTACTGATAAAACATTTAAGAAATGTATGGATTATTTATTTTGGATTATGGAAAAAATAACAATGTAAGAATCTTGTATTATTTTTTTTTCTTATTTTGTATTTTTCTTGATTTCCACTTGTAATGTAAATAATGTATATAAGTTGTTTATTAAAGTTGATGTAAATAAATTTGTTTAAGTTGTTTTAAAAGTGTGTCGAATTCATTATTTTGCACCACAGCATTTGACAACAGATAATTTGAATAAAACATAATATTTGCACAAGATGAATTAAATTATTATTATTTTTTTAAAAAAAGAAATACAGTATTTTCTTAATATAATTTATAAAAATTCATTAACATTAACATATTATGTTATAATGGTCATGAAATAATTATAATACACAATATAAGAGTATAATATTATTTATTGCCACATATTATTAAATTATAAGATTTTATTATATTCTCAATTAAGATACTATATGAAGATGAAAGACATGTAGATGATTTACTTGTTTTCTTAATGATTAGTAGTATAATAAAATAGATAAGGTTAACTTATACATTGGAGATTGTTATTGTTAGTTATTTATTATTATTATAAGTTAGGTGTAGTTAGGTTTGATATTAAATCCCTTATCATGCCTATCTGCAAGAAGTATTATTACTTTAAAATAATTAAAAGAACCTGAGATTATTTAGTTATATTTCTTTGATAAAAAGATTGAGATTTATTTATTACTATTATTGAAGTTAGTTAATTTTTATAAAAGACATAGGAGTGCTATAGATGTATTAGTGAGATAATAAAGAGGTAATAGTATTCTTATGCCATTGAGATAATGTCTTAGAAGACATGGACTCAATGTAAATTCATATTACCACTTGTAACTTCACTTCATAGTCTCATGATTTAATAAATACTTATTTAATTAGTGCATGATATTGAACTATATTAATTTTCTGTTAGTTGTAATAAATCTGATAAGATATAGTATTATAAAAATATATTAATAATAGTTATACATATTTTAGCCGAGCATAACGATTTAATTGAGCTAGTCATATTTTAAGTTATATTATATATTTCTGGAAGTGAGAGTACAATATATACAGTTATATGCTATAATTTGATATAATAACCTAATCAAGTAGAATTATTCAGAGAGCAATGAGAAGCAATTCCAAGTTATATTAAGATAAAAAAAAGTTCATATTATCTGACAGACCCCTGGGGTTTGGATTATAAACTATTCAATCATGTAGTGTAACTAGTTCAATTTTAGGGTCCTGAAGTACTCAAAGTTTACTTTGTGAAAGCGTGATATCTTTTATTGGTGAAGTCTGGCATTACAGTTTATTTTGATTATGAATGAGACCCGATGTAAATTATCAATGATATAATCTTCCAATGTGAATTTGTTCGTACTTTTGGATTTGATCTTTCCTATTTTATTCTGTATTATACAGTATAGATTATTGATGAGGTTCCTGGGTTTTTCTGTGGGCAGGCAGTGGGTAGAGTCAGCTTTGTATTGGTGGCAGATGGTGACACTTCATGTATCTGCTATTATCCCAACATAAATGTTGGCTTTCAGATGTCCACAGTTCTTTCCTGCTCAGCTGTTTTAATCTAACTAATTTTAACTTCTTTTGTCCCCTTTCCAAAAAAAGAATTTATCGGCACTTCCCTCTATTTCTCTTTTGAATGCTTTTTTCTTTTAAAATATTTTCTTTCTTTAACATTTCCTTTGTCTTTTGGTTCCATCATTCTTGATATTTTTAGTTTCCCATACATTCATTGGCTTTCTCAGAATTTTTAAAATAATTAATCATTGTTATATAACAAAGAATTGCTAGAGGCATATACATTACTTTTTTTCGTTACTGTCATTAACTTAAGATATGATCGAAACAAAAATCTATATTTGAAACAATCGATAACAATATATAAAAAAAATATTTGCGTATAACTGTATTTTTCAAATTTATAATAAACATTTAGAAAAAAAATATTTTAAAATAAATAATTATGCCTAATTAATCCTTTCCCATTTGTTTTCTTTTTTAAAAAAAAAAGTTTAATGTTGATTCACTTATATATATATTATAACGATCGAAATGAAAGTGAAGATCGAATCTAACCACAAACTACGATATCTGCTCTACAAGGCGCCATCTAGGCATTTAAACCTAGAAAAATTTATAGAGTAGGCAGATACGTGCTGTTAAGATTCCACTTTATTTAAATATTCAGATCGTTAGCCCAAGTCACTAGCTCAGTGAAGACGCATAGATAAAAATCTATATCTTAATTTATATCTTAAATATAAATAAATAAAAGCCACTGCCAGAAATTAACACATAAAAATATTTATTTATGCACATATAAAATAACATTTAAATTTTGAGGAATAAATTCACCATTTTAGATTTTTCTATTAATCTTTAGTTTTACATTTAACTAAGTTTCAATGAGTTTAATATTTTATTTAGATAGTCAAGTATGAATAGACTACATAGATCTGCATTTGAAAAGAAAATATTCTTCCCTGATTTAACTTTAGGCAACAAATTTCGCAATCAAACCGGCACCAATTCATCTGATACATTTATGTATTCAATGTAGCATAAAAATACGACAACACAAAATACTATACTGTCAGGAATGTACATCTGATCAGTAAGTAGAATTAGAGAAGACATTGTCTTTCCACCAACAGGAATGTTACATCTGTTGGCAAGTAGAACAATAAACATAAAACTCCATAGGAATGGACTGCGGTTCTTTGCCGTCTTACAAACCCATCCATAGGCAAACAGAAGGTGTGTGGCGTATATATATACTCCTGCCCATAGCGGATCTCATACTACATCTACAATTACACAAATATATCCCATCCATTGAACCAATTCAACTACGAAATAAATAACCTAAGATTACCCTCCCTTAATATAACTTTACAAAACTATATAGCCATTATGCCTGACTTAAATTTAACATTTAAATATGTTCGCAAAGATTTGTTTAAAATATGTTGGGTATAGATCTATTACATAGATTCCGCGGTCAAAAACATTTCAAAATAAACATAAATGATCAAAATACAAAATTATTGATACCAACAATTGCAGAGGGAAATTTATAAGTAACCCAATAGTATTCACCATAAGATACTTGCGTTGTCACCAATAACCTTAAAAGACATCCGAATAAATACATTTTAGATACCGTACAGTATCATTATTTATCGAATGTCTATATATTTTGATCAAATGTGAAAACCAAAATATAATTAACTGCAAACGAATCCATGCAAGCGTCTATAAACAACTTAAATTTCATGCATTTAAATAATCTTTACAATAAGGCAAAAAAAAATGGAAATGATGTTTATCAATCGAAAAACATATAAAATTAAACATTATTAATTTGATTTAAAACTTACAAAAGTCAGATAAGAGTCCGTTTTAACATTTAAGTTGGCTTGTTTATCAATTTGTAAAACTTGACGAAAGTTCTTAATTGATTTTAATAATTGTTCATTTCATATAGCTTATGGTAGAAAAGTCCAGGTTCCCGTTTTTAATTCCTGCGATGCCTCCATTGGTAGATAATGTTCTGGAGATGGCAATAGCTGGTTCAAGGTATCACAGTCTTTTCATTTTTTTTTTTTAAATAGAGAGTGTGGTATGTGCGTCCTACCATATCTCTCAAACACAAAAAGCTGGAACTGTCAGAAAAAACTGTATTTCCCTTTTTATATTATCCACACGGATTCAATCAACAAAACGTCACTAATCCATCACTTTCGTTAGGGTCCGAGCCAAGGCTTAGTGCTTTCATTGGTCAAGCTAATTTCTCTTTTCTTCTTATCTATCTTTCATCAGATCATTTTAATTATACAAGAGCCCACAGCTAGCTTGCTTTTCAAACAATTTATAAACAATCATTTCCATTTACAGATTACAAGAATTAATTAATACCTGTTTTTATTTTTAAATCTTATACTTTTTTTTATAAAAAAAGTACGTTCAAATACTTATTTATTTGTTGTTTTTTTAAAAAAAAATATTTTAAAAGTTTGGCATCTGTGCGAATGTATATATGTTTAACAAACATTTTAATTTTAGCGTTTAGTTTTTTACTTTTATTTGCGAACTTTTAAGTTTTTATTTTAAATTAATGTAACGACATATTTATATATCGTTACATATCAGTAAACTTCCTCAAAAAACAAAAACATTAAAAAAAAAAAAAAAAGAATTTACTTAGTGTTAGTAATTACGTTACACAAATTGATTATATATGAAAATTTCAAAAGGACAAAACTTTTTTTTACAAGACAAAACAGTAATTACACACAAATATAATGATTACAAAAAAAAATGTTGACTGTTGATTCCCTATTACCAGCTAAATTTCTGCCCCCTCTCTTCCAAGTTTCATTTCTCCTACCTTTAACTATTTCTTAGGTAAGCTGAACGATTAGATTTTAATTTATACAAGACTTTTTTTTTTAAAAAAAAAATATGATTTAGATTTATTATTACGTTTTATTTATTAGTTTTTATTCCTCGAATTTATCTCTACATATGCGCAATTTTTCTTACTGGCAGCACTTTTTAAACAAAACTTCAAACTGCAACTCCACATCAATACAACAACTATATTTATACTAATTTCAGAAAAAATATTACGGGCATGATTTATTTTCAAAAGTACTAGTGGTTTATTAAACATCTGGCTATAACTTTACGTTAGTACAAAAATGTACTTATTTCAGAAAAAACAACAAATGTTATTTGCATGATTCACTTTTAAAATTCTCAGGGCACTCGTAATTTATTAAAGATAGGAAATTTCATCATCATCAATCCCCCTTCTCAGGGTCAATCTCTGAGGTAAGGCCACACTTGGGACGCCAATTATAATGATCAAAATGAAAGTGAAGATCGAATCTAACCACAAACTATGATATCTGCTCTACAAGGCGCCATCTAGGCATTTAAACCTAGAAAAATTTATAGAGTAGGCAGATACGCGCTGTTAAGATTCCACTTTATTTAAATATTCAGATCGTTAGCCCAAGTCACTAGCTCAGTGGAGATGCAGAGATAAAAATCTATATTTTAATTTATATCTTAAATATAAATAAATAAAAGCCACTGCCAGAAATTAACACATAAAAATATTTATTTACACACATATAAAATAACATTTAAATTTTGAGGAATAAATTCACCATTTTAGATTTTTCTATTAATCTTTAGTTTTACATTTAACTAAATTTCAATGAGTTTAATATTTTATTTAGATAGTCAAGTATGAATAGACTACATAGATCTGCATTTGAAAAGAAAATATTCTTCCCTGATTTAACCTTAGGCAACAAATTTCGCAATCAAACCGGCGCCAATCCATCTGATACATTTATGTATTCATTGTAGCATGAAAATACGACAACACAAAATACTATACTGTCAGGAATGTACATCTGATCAGTAAGTAGAATTAGAGAAGACATTGTCTCTCCACCAACAGGAATGTTACATCTGTTGGCAAGTAGAACAATAAACATAAAACTCCATAGGAATGGACTGCGGTCCTTTGCCATCTTATATACCCATCCATAGGCAAACAGAAGGTGTGTGGTGTATATATATACTCCTGCCCATATCGGATCTCATACTACATCTACAATTACACAAATATATCCCATCCATTGAACCAATTCAACTACGAAATAAATAACCTAAGATTACCCTCCCTTAATATAACTTTAGAAAACTATATAGCCATTCATGCCCGACTTAAATTTAACATTTAAATACGTTCACACAGATTTGTTTAAAATATGTTGGGTATAGATTGATTACATAGATTCCGCGGTCAAAAACATTTCAAAATAAACATAAATGATCAAAATACAAAATTATTGATACCGACAATTGCAGAGGGAAATTTATAAGTAACCCAATAGTATTCACCATAAGATACTTGCGTTGTCACCAATAACCTTAAAAGACATCCGAATAAATACATTTTAGATACCGTACGGTATCATTATTTATCGAATGTCTATATATTTTGATCAAATGTGAAAACCAAAATATAATTAACTGCAAACGAATCCATGCAAGTGTCTATAAACAACTTAAATTTCATGCATTTAAATAATCTTTACAATAAGGCAAAAAAAAATGGAAATGATGTTTATCAATCGGAAAACATATAAAATTAAACATTATTAATTTGATTTAAAACTTACAAAAGTCAGATAAGAGTCCGTTTTAACATTTAAGTTGGCTTGTTTATCAATTTGTAAAACTTGATGAAAGTTCTTAATTGATTTTAATAATTGTTCATTTCATATAGCTTATGGTAGAAAAGTCCAGGTTCCCGTTTTTAATTCCTGCGACGCCTCCATTGGTAGATAATGTTCTGGAGATGGCAATAGCTGGTTCAAGGTATCACAGTCTTTTCATTTTTTTTTTTAAATAGAGAGTGTGGTATGTGCATCCTACCATATCTCTCAAACACAAAAAGCTGGAACTGTCAGAAAAAACTGTATTTCCCTTTTTATATTATCCACACGGATTCAATCAACAAAACGTCACTAATCCATCACTTTCGTTAGGGTCCGAGCCAAGGCTTAGTGCTTCCATTGGTCAAGCTAATTTCTCTTTTCTTCTTATCTATCTTTCATCAGATCATTTTAATTATACAAGAGCCCACAGCTAGCTTGCTTTTCAAACAATTTATAAACAATCATTTCCATTTACAGATTACAAGAATTAATTAATACCTGTTTTTATTTTTAAATCTTATACTTTTTTTTTATAAAAAAAGTACGTTCAAATACTTATTTATTTGTTGTTTTTTTTTTAAATATTTTAAAAGTTTGGCATCTGTGCGAATGTATATATGTTTAACAAACATTTTAATTTTAGCGTTTAGTTTTTTACTTTTATTTGCGAACTTTTAAGTTTTTATTTTTTAATTTTGCTTTCAAAAGGTATGAATAATAAATAATGTAATAAAATAGGGATAATCCCAAACTGATGTCCAAAAATTTATTTGAGAATTAAATTATTAAGACAAGTAGTCTTATTGTAAAATAATTATGTTAAATTAAATTTTCAGTGTAATAAATGATTTGTTTATTTATTTAAAAAAAACTGTGTCTTGAGTTATTCTTGTATACATTTGGGTACTAAATTTCCACATCTCCACATTTCATACATCTATTATAATATAAATATATTGTTTTATGGCTATAATATCAAATATGCTGGTGTCTGATAATATTGTTTCCTCAATCCAAACATTATAAGAAACATTGCCACTTGATAAACGTATAAGAAAGATTGCCTAGTTAATGTATTGGTTACATGGTGATGTGAGATTAAAATGTGCCCTATTTCCATCATTATCTAATTTCTAAACACAGTAAAACATTTAGTCAATTTATCTCATTACATTTTATTATAAGTTAGAATTATAAATTATGGACCAATGTAGTTTCTTTAATTCAACTGTGTTTTTAAATTCCCTGAGATCTTATTATATATTCCTTGATTGGCATTAAGGTAGCTGTTTAGATGATGATATGCCAAGTCATAGAATTTTTTAGTGATATAATTATATCAAGTTCATATATGTTATACTTGGATGATGGAAGAAATTAAGTTGAAAGGATATTTTAATCGTCTGTCAAATAAACATTGTTATTCTTTATCAGGCAGTTAATTAACAAAAGGATTTATATTTTATTTAATGTTTTATAATATTTCTTCCTTCATTTATATATATATATATATATATATATATATATATATATATATATATATATATATATATATATATATATATATATATATATATGAACTTCCTACAACCTCCCACTGAGCTGAGCTGAATGTAGACATAGGTAAAGAGTCTTAGTAATAATTTTGTATCAGATATGTTGTTATATTGTTCTATTCATTAACAGAACTGGTGCCCTGGGCATTTACTCATATAATGTATATGAGTGGTGTGGTGTTGTGAGTGTAGGTTATAATATATATATTGTAATGGGGTGGGTGGGATATGGAGTAACATGGGTTGAACTGGGGTGATGGAAATATCATCATTATCCCCAGTCCAAGTAAATACAAAATGAAATACCAATAGTTTACAGAGTAGTATATAAGTAATAAGTATCAAATATTTAAGCGGACATGGAGATCAAGAGATCTCTGTGAGCATTGAGAGATCAGCCAGCTAACTCAGAAGAGCAACTAAAAGCATAATTATAAATTCAACCAGCATTATAATAAGTCAAAGTAAGTATAAGTAAATATTAAGAGAACCATCCATGATGGGAATAAATAAATTAGTACAATATATCAGAATAAAATCAACAAATCATCTTGTGGCTGGATTAAAAATGAGTCTTCTTTAGACCAGGCTAACTATTGAGCCTTTGCCAGCTTGGGGAATTATTTAATCATAACTTGGATGCACCAGTTTAGTGCCCATACATTAAATACACAATAATCAGAAATCAAATCAATAATGCTGGGACATTTAAAACATGCTTATCATCATCAATGCTCAGGCCACTTGTACTGGCCAACTATAAACTTAAATTTTTAATAAGACTAAAGTAAAATAAAAAATAATAGTGCATGGGCTTTAAAGAGTATCCTTTTTTGTGCCAACCAGGATGATGATTGATTATCTCTGGATACCCAAAGCACTGAACACATCCCCATTTATCCGTGTCCGAAAGCTAGCTCAGAGAACATGGGCTCTATTACTGTATGTGAACAAGAGATGGTGGAATACAATTTTTAACAATTAAATACATTTATTAATAACAATAAAAAAAAAGATATTTAAGATCTGATTTTGAATAATATACACTAATAAAAATCATTATACTGTAGTTTACAATATTGCTACAGAATTCAAGTTATTACATTAATTGACAATATTTACCATTCAAAATTCAAATTGTTACATTAATTTACAAAATGTATAATAAAATATATTCAAATTATTACTATGGTTTACATATATATATATGCACATGGTTGTTTGAAAAATAAAAATAAATTGACATTTAATAAAAAATATATATATTAAAATTTTACATATATGAGTGTGCGTGTATATACATACGCACACTGACTTTTATCTATTTCAACTTTTTATAATAGTATTATAATTTTCTAATACATAAATTTCCTACCTATATGTGTGTATAAGCAAAATATAGATACAATTTAAAATTAGTTTCAATCTATAAGTTCTCAAAAGTATAGTCAATTTTTTTTGACAGGTATTTGTTGATTAATTATCAACATTTTTTGGACCAATTTAAAAGATTTGCTTTTTCAATTTTAATTCAAACAAAATTATGCTTGCATTTAAATTATATATTCCTTTTTTTTTAATGAATATGAAAATTATTTCTTAGCAAAATATATATAGCAAAATGTCTCTCTTTTAAATATTTGACTGGAGCAAATTTTACTTTCAGTTACGAATTTAAAATGTCTTTTATAAGAATATTTAAAAAAATACAACTCACTGAATACACACGTGATGTATTTATCTGTGGTTTCCTGCTTGCATAGATGAACAGTAGCATCACTACACCAATTTCTTCAAGATTTCTTTTGGTAAGTTTGGTTTTTGGTCCATCAGAAAATGTAATATAGGTTTGTTGTCATATTCAGATAAAATTATCTAAGTAATTAGTTGGCATACCATGAGCTTACTTTTGTAGTCCAAGCATTTGTCAAGCTGTCTTCTAGAACATATTTAAGCAGCTAGTTGATGCATTTGAAGTAACTCTGGCTTCATGAATCAAAACTGCAGTAAACTATAAGGTAGCTACTGGACTGTACTCATTTAGACCTTCATAGAAGCTTTATACAACTCTGCTAGCTATTTTGTCCTCATTTTTTCTTCAGGATATTGATTCAGAAGTGACCCAGACTCAAAACCAAAACTCCTATGGAGAAAAATAGTAGCAGCTCCTGCCTTCAGCAAAATTTGTTCATGGTAGCTTTTTTGCAAGCTCTCTGCTACAGCCAACAACATACTGCTCTCTTCAAAATCATTATCCAAACTGAAGATAATTTGTTATCAGCCCTTTTTATAAAATCATCTGAGGTGTTAACAACACTTTGATTAAAAACAGAGTTTTTATTTTTATCTCACTAATCCCTTCATATACATGTTTTTACTTAGGGGATTTCTAATAGATAAAAATTTTGTTTAATTAATTAAAATTTCAAAAATATAATAGGGTGTTTTTAAATTTCAAAATCAGAGTAATAATTAATAATAATGCAATATTTATATTTATTCAGAACTTTTTACAATATTAATTTCATCATGAAATTTTATTTTAAACCCAGAGTTATTTAACCCTTTACTTGTTATTTTTTTATTTTAGAAAATATAGAAAAATATCTACAAAAATTTATTCTATGTTCATTTCTACTTTTCCTTTATTTTACATATATATTTGCACATACACTATATTAGTGTATGGTATGTAAGCCAACTAGTTACCTTGCCTCAGTCTGAGAGAAAAGGAAAATAGAAATGAAACACCTTTTTAACAATATTTTACATAATTTACATATATAATTAAAACAAAGTTCACCTCTAAAACTATGTACTCATAAATTTTTTCAGAGATCTGACAGATATCTGACAGTTAACAGAATGAAGAATGATCTGCAATTTTGAGATAGATAAAGAACTCAACTTCCAGACTGTAAGTACACAATGCACCACAAACACCAAGAGTGCTACCTCAAATGAGACACTATAAGCTACTACAACCCATGACAAAGCTAATGCAAAATCATTGCAAAGCCCTCTTTCATGGAGGGTCTGGTAAATACAAAATTATGCCCTGCTTCTATTGAGTCTTATGGGCTGGAAAATACAAACTATGTCTTGCTCCTTTTTTAGAGACTTAGAGGCTGAAATCATGGCAAGATTATGTTAACTGCCTTATGACAAACACTATAAAATACAAAAATAGGTTGGAGCAAATAGTGGAGATACAACACCCTCAAATCTGCATGAAAACATTGCATTTTCAAGCCAATGACAAAAATCTCCATCCATCATCAAAACTGAAAATACAGCTAAACAAACTTCAACAATCAAACACCAAATCCAACCTCCAATATCATCAATTTTCTATTTAATTCTAAACCTAAACCTCTCCAAATATACATAAAAATTACTATTTTATAATCTATAATCATCAATATTCTTGACACATATTTCACATTAATTTTTAACATTAATTCTGCATAAAATGCATTCTTTTTTCTTTCTCAGTTGTGGTTTGAGATCATGTTGATAATTTCCAAGTTATGATCACCAGTATGCGATTATCATCAGCCCCATGTTGGGTGCCATTTGTAATGGGATGGGGTGGATGGGATATGGAGTAAAATGGGTTAAACTGGGGTGATGGAACCATCATCATTACCCCCAGTCCAAGTAAA
>JAQFVV010000271.1:620000-1105000 GCA_028023455.1 Epiperipatus broadwayi
GGCATCTCTAGTCTAATGAATGCCTAATAAAAATTATTAATAATCTACAGTCATCCCTTGTGATTGGTTCAAAAAAGATACATTATTAAACAACTAACTATTTATTATCCAATGTCAAACTTATGGCATAATGTAAAACAATCATGTGGATGCCTATGCTTAAGTGCTAAAGTATCTATCATAAAAAATAATGTTGGATGCTGATCATCATCAATATTCTGGCCATATAATATCATGACTGTACAGGTCAACTATAAACTTGTTTCTAATCTGTATTAAAACATAAAGTGCTATGAATGGACATTCAAGGTCAGCTTGACCTTCAAACCTTCCAGAGTAGATTCCTTAGATCAATTCCAGTGTTTGAATTTCTGGAAATCAAATTTATTATCAATTTTCAAGCAATAATTGTTACTGAATATCATTATGTAAACAAAAATATTTAATAAATAGTAACAGCATACTTTTAACTACACCAGGCTGCAACACAGTAGAAAAAATATTGACAAGTAAATGTAAAAAATATATATATTTCTAAATATTTGTCTAACATTTTTAAATAGATGACAAATATTACAGTGTAATGATAAAAATTTAGTTTGAATGTTTATCAATTTTTCATTGATTATTTTCGACTTGATTAAGAATTTAGTAACATTCGTGCAATTTGAAGATTACATTCTATTTAAAAAATCTTAGGAAAGAAGAAAAAAAGTATCTATTTACTGATTATTTGTTGTTATTCGTTGTAATGCTGCAAAATATGGTGGTCGAGAGGTCAGTGACAGCTGCTTTATAAGCAGTTGTCCCGGGTTAGCGGGTTCGCATCCGGCTGATGCTATGACACATGAGAAAAAAAATATGGACTTCTTATAAAATGTAATGACATTTTCTGGCTTTTTTTAAACATATAAATTTTGTTAGTAACAAATTATGACAGGGCTCACTATCTCCTTTTTATCAATTGTTTTTATACGTTCTACTAATATGTGATCGCCACAAATAGTAAATGCCACTTTAGGAAGTAGTGAAACCATGCTATCATAGGAATAACGGATTAGTGACTACCTTAATCTCTTTGAATATTTGAAAATAATCATACTATTGGGTAGTAATTAATTTTTTATGAATAACTTTAAACTACTCCACATACTTTTACTTTGTCAACAAAATGTTTCACTAAATAGCATTATCTCGTGTATATAGTTATTTTTGAAATCAGAATTTAAATAGAATAATACCTATTTTTTTTAATGTTTCTTTATTTCTTAGTGCAATAAAAATTATTTATTAAATACATTTTAACAATAAATTTTGATACCAATTCATAGTACAAATAATATAAAATGATGGAATTGTATATATATGCGCAAACACATACTTATTTCCAAAACTAATAGAAAAAAATAAACAGCTACTTATAAAAAATATGATCATTCTTACCCACCCCCCAAAAAAAAAAAACCGTAGAATAAAGAATGAAAAAAACTATTGATCTCAAAATGAGTTTTGCAAAGATTATAATCTACAAACCACAAATACTTTCTCATATAGAACATGTTGACCAATTTTTCTGTTAACATTATATTTATATTTTCTTGTAATTTCTTTAAGCGAAAACTTTTCTCTCCCTAATACTAACTTTTTCAAAATAATAATTGCATACATTTATATAAAAGGTTCATATATTTGCATAATATGTAATAAAAAAATAGTTTAAATAATAAAGAATACGGGGAGATCTTGAAAATGAGTACAAGGAAGTAGTCGAAGCGTCAGAAAGATATATAATGTATTGAAATATATATGGATTCATCAAAATAAAAAAAGGGTTTAAAAATGAAAAAGAAGAGAGAAGAGTTTCATTGAACTTTTTATCCTATGAAAAAGTAAATTTATTTTTGAAGTAACAATTTTGATTGGCTAATTAATAAAAAAAAATAGATTTATTCCTAAAAAAATTGTTTAGTGAATGTTGTTACTATTTAAGTAAAATCATATTAAGAGAACATTAATATGTTTTTTTATTGTCTCTCTATTAAGTTAAAAATCCATAAAAGAATATACATACAGTACTGTTATTAAGATGATATAAAAACCCTCTTTTTATATTTATTTTGAATAAAGATCATTTTGAAAAAAAAAAAAAACACTTAATAATCTAGCTATTTACTACAGCCCATCTCTTAACTCATGTCTGTTTATATTCAATTATTAATAAAAAATCAAATATATACTTTAGAAATTGACCAAGTATTTAGTTTTTATTCAATAATTATTATTATTATAATTCTTTATTATAGAGTCCAATTAAAGAATCTGCATTAAAATGCTATTACTTAAAAAGGCAATCTCCATATTTATTTCTTCAGCCTATAAAAGTAGAAGATGTTCATTTAGAGCCTTGGATAGCTGTTTTTTATGACATCTTTAGTGACAGAGATATGGAGTTGATTAAAAATTTATCAAATCCAATTGTAAGTTAACTTTATTTTATTGTATAGAATGCATTACAATATTATTTTATTTTAATCAATTTCTGTATTTAGACAATTTTATATTTTTCATTGAATTTATTTACTTTGTTTATTTTTTTATTTATTTATTAGTTATATTCTTTTATAGGTAGATGTTGTTTTGATTATTATTATTATTATCATCATTATTATTATTATCATCATCATCATTACCATCATCATCATCATTATTTTATTATTATTATTTATTGAACATTTGCTATTTGAATCAGTTAGTGTTTTGTTCACTCTACTTTATTTCATTACTTATGCTTTAATAACACAATTTATAATATATGTATTATAAGAGTAGAAAATGTGGATGTATTTTTTAATTTAAAAGTTATCTATCACTATTTGTTCTTAATTAATAAATACTTAAAGAAAGAAAAAAGGATTATCAGGAAGAATAACAAACTTACTTTAATATATATATTGTAATGGGCACAGATGTCGTTACATTGTTTTTTTATTAGTAAACATGAAAAAAATAAAATTTGCAAATATTTTTTTTTTTATTTTAAGAATTAAAAATTAAAAATTAAAATTCTATACTAAACTTGTATCTATATAATCGCACAGATGAAAAAAATATTAAAATAAAACTTTATTAAAAAAAAGAAAAAGTATTTTAAAACTAAATTGCCAGTAAAGATTTAAAGATAAAAAATGGAAAGGATTAATTTAATTAGTCAAATGTAATCTAGCCTTGGGCATTTAAATGTATAAGCATCGATCAGATAGGAAAACAATAGAAACTAATAGCCAATGAATGAAAAACAATGGAATCTGACCTCAGCGAAAGGACCATCACATCATCGTGATGTAATGACCACTGGATCTGAAAGGCTACTATTAAAAGTGAGTCGAATAATAGATTATTATGAGATGTGACTATATGTGTTAGTGTGGAGTTGAAGGAGAAGGGATTGAAAAGACGCACTCTTCAATCCCTTCAGTTGTTATAAAAAAAAAGAAAATGAAACATCGCTTTTCTTATACTGAGGACAACAGGATCATCGGAGGATTTAATGTGGATTTCAAACAGCATGCAATGGATAAAGAGGAACATTTTAAAAATTGTAAGAACTTTAAAAACATTTTGAAACACTAAGAACTTTAAAATATAAACTTTCTCAGTCTTTAATTTATAAGAAATAGAATCCTATCTGACCAACGTTATTTATTAATTAGTTATAATTTTATTTAATGTATTTCTTTTGTAAAATCATTTCCATTTATTTTTGTTTTGTTTTGTTCTTTAAGTTTATTTATGATTTTTGTTGTGCGATAAATTAAATTATATAAATGTTAAACTTAAGTCAGGCGTGAATGGCTATATAGATTTGTAAAGTTATATTAGGTGATGGTAATCTTAGGTTATTTGTTTCGTAGTTAAATTGGGTCAATGGATTGGATATATTGGTGTAAATAGTAGATGTAGTATGGGATCCACTATGGTCAGGATTGCATATATATGCCACACACCTTCTGTTTGCCTATGGATGGGTTTGTAAGTCGGCAAAGGACCGCAGTCCATTCCTATGAAGTTTTTTGTTTATTGTTCTATTCGCCAACAGATGTAGCATTTCTGTTGGTAGAAAGACAATGTCTTCTCTAACTCTACTTACTGTTCAGATGTACATTCCTGACAGTATAGTATTTTGTGTTGTCATATTTTCATGCTACATTGAATACATAAATGTATCAGATAGATTGGAGCCGGTTTGATTGCGAACTTTTGGCCTAAGGTTAAATAAGGATAGAAAATTTTTTCAAATGCAAATCTATGTAGTCTATTCATACTCAACACTCTAAATAAAAATGCATTAAATTTAAGTTGGGTATGAAAGTTGCATGGATTCGTTATTAGTTAATTATGTTTTTGGTTTTCATATTTGATCAAAATAAATAGACATTCAGTAAATAATGATACCTTACGGTGAGTATCTAAAATGTATTTATTCAGATGTCTTTTAAGTTATTGATGTCACTGCAGTATCTTATGATGAATACCAGTGGGTTTCTTGTATTCCCTATGCAATTGACGATATCAATGATTTTGTATTTTGATCATTTATGTTTATTTTAAAATGTTTTTGACCGTGTAATATATGTAACCAATCTATACTCAACATTTTAAAAACACATTTTATTAATCCGTCTGTGCGAACTTATAATATTTAAAATGTAAATTTATAAAAATTAAAATGTAAATTAAAATCAACATTAAAAATGTAAATTAAATTTTAAAATGTAAACATGCCAAAATAATAATGTTAAATTTTTTATATATGTGTGTAAATAAATGTTTGTATGTTAATTACTGGCAGTGGCTCATTTTATTCTTTTTTAAAAAATTATTCTTAGATAAGAATTTATGAAATATAAATCTCTGCTGCTACATTGAGCTAGTGACAATGGGCTAACGACCGGATATCAAAATATATAAAATAAAATATAAAAAAATTTTTGACTTACGTATCTGCCTACTTTATAAATTTTTCTAGGTTCAAATGCCTAGATGGTGCCCTGTAGTGCAGATGACATTAAGCTCCAATTCTCTGGATCATTAAAATTGGTCTCCCAACTGGGACCGATGTTTAATTAACCACGTATACCCTGAGTAAATTTCTTTCTGTTTACATAAGTCGTACACCTTAAATCTTATAAAAGCACTGCCAGAAAGAAATTGCACATATATTAAACATGAGAAAGTATTAATAATTTTAAATTGTATTTTGTTAAAAAGAAAGTCAAAAGGTTGCAATTAATATGTTTTTTTTGTTTGTTAATATATATTATGCTTTAACGTGTATAGGCGCACACAGCCACGTAAGTTTATGATCGAAATGTGGTGCCTTATGATGAGTACCTTTGAGAATTACTTCAGTGTAACCCTATGTATGCATTTCAATCAGTCATAAATAAGTTGGTGGTATTTATAATTGTGCTGCAAATATACACGTTTAAGCCTATTATTCCTTAAAACATATTTACCTCAGTGCAACCTTCTTAAATAAATAATTTATAAAATTTGCTTGTCATGCCGTGTGTAAAAATAAAATGTATAAAAAGATAGAACTCTTGTGGGGAGGAGGTGAACGTAAATGGTCCTTAGGAAAACGATAGTAAACATTTTTTTGTTTTTGTATATAGTCTTTTTGTAAAATTACTAATCGGATGTTTTTGTAAATGTCTTCGTTAATCATGTACCATAATTACTAACCCTAAGTAAAATATTTTTTTTGTTCATATTTTTTAAAGCAAGTTTACTGATATGTAACAGGCACAGACGTCGTTACATTGTTTTTTTATTAGTAAACAGGAAAAAAATAAAATTCGCAAATAAATTTTTTTTTTTTTTAAGAATTAAAAATTGAAAATTAAAATTCTATACTAAACTCGTATCTATATAATCGTACAGATGAAAAAAATATTAAAATAAAACTTTATTAAAAAAAAGAAAAAGTATTTTAAAACTAAATTGCCAATAAAGATTTAAAAATAAAAATATATCTAAGTTTGTACAAAACAAATTAATTAATGTTATTGAAAAAATGGAAAGGATTAATTTAATTAGTCAAATGTAATCTAACCTTGGGCATTTAAATGTATAAGCATCGATCAGATAGGAAAACAATAGAAACTAATAGCCAATGAATGAAAAACAATGGAATCTGACCTCAGCGAAAGGACCATCACATCGCCATGATGTAATGTCTACTGGATCTGAAAGGCTACTATAAAAGGTGAGTCGAATAATAGATTATTACGAGATGTGACTATACGTGTTAGTGTGGAGTTGAAGGAGAAAGAATTGAAAAGATGCACTCTTCAAACCCTTCAGTTGTTATAAAAAAAAGAAAATGAAACATCGCTTTTCTTATACTGAGGACAACAGGATCATCGGAGGATTTAATATGGATTCCAAATGGCATGCAATGGATAAAGAGGAACATTTTAAAAATCGTAAGAACTTTAAAAACATTTTGAAACACTAAGAACTTTAAAATATAAAATTTCTCAGTCTTTAATTTATAAGAAATTGAATCCTATCTGACCAACGTTATTTATTAATTAGTTATAATTTTATTTAATGTATTTCTTTTGTAAAATCATTTCCATTTATTTATTTTTTGTTTTGTTCTTTAAGTTTATTTATGATATTTGTTGTGCGATAAATTAAATTATATAAATGTTAAACTTAAGTCGGGCATGAATGGCTATATACATTTGTAAAGTTATATTAGGGGAGGGTAATCTTAGGTTATTTGTTTTGTAGTTAAATTGGATCAATGGATTGGATATATTGGTGTAATTAGTAGATGCAGTATGAGATCCGCTATGGGCAGGATTGCATATATATGCCACACACCTTCTGTTTGCCTATGGATGGGTTTGTAAGTCGGCAAAGGGCTGCAGTCCATTCCTATGGAGTTTTTTGTTTATTGTTCTACTCGCCAATAGATGTAGCATTCCTGTTGGTAGAGAGACAATGTCTTCTCTAACTCTACTTACTGTTCAGATGTACATTCCTGACAATATAGTATTTTGGGTTGTCGTATTTTCATGCTACATTGAATACATAAATGTATCAGATGGATTGGAGCAGGTTTGACTGCGAACTTTTGGCCTAAGGTTAAATAAGGATAGAATATTTTTTTTCAAATGCAAATCTATGTAGTCTATTCATACTTGACACTCTAAATAAAAATGCATTAAATTTAAGTTGGGTATGAAAGTTGCGTGGATTCGTTATCGGTTAATTATGTTTTTGTTTTTCATATTTGATCAAAATATATAGACATTCGGTAAATAATTATACCTTACGGTGAGTATCTTAAATGTATTTATTCAGATGTCTTTTAAGTTATTGGTGTCACTGTGGTATCTTATGATGAATACCAGTGGGTTTCTTGTATTTCCTATGCAATTGACGGTATCAATGATTTTGTATTTTGATCGTTTAAGTTTATTTTGAAATGTTTTTGACCGTGTAATCTATGTAACCGATCTATACTCAACATTTTAAAAACACATTTTATAAATCCATCTGTGTGGACCTATAATAATGTAAATTTATAAAAATTAAAATGTAAATTAAAATCAACGTTAAAAATGTAAATTAAATTTTAAAATGTAAATATGCTAAAATAATAATGTTGATTTATGTGCATAAATAAATGTTTGTATGTTAATTACTGGCAGTGGCTTATTTTATTCTTTTTTAAAAAATTATTCTTAGATAAGAATTTATGAAATATAAATCTCTGCTGTTCCATTGAGCTAGTGAAAATGGGCTAATGACCAGATATCAAAATATATAAAATAAAAAAAAATTTTTTTTACTTACGTATCTGCCTACTTTATAAATTTTTCTACGTTCAAATGATGGCGCCCTGTAGTGCAGATGATGTTAAGCTCCAATTCTCCAGATCATTATAATATATATATATTGTAAATGATATAAAAGTAAAAATATATAATTAGATAGATAATACAAGCTTAGTAAATTTAAATAATTAGATTGTTAATATAATGAATATAAAACATAAAGTCAATATAAATTCAAATACAAAATGTATATATTTAATATAAAGTCCAAACAAAATGGTTAAACATAAATATATTAAATAATATTAAAAGAACCAGTTGTGATATTGATAAATGATATAACCTTATAATCTAGAATTGAAAGTTACAATTTAATTATTTCAAAATTATTTTTTAATTTCTTCATCTAGATTCAAATTAAAGTGAATCTAAAGGTGTCAAACATTCTAAATAGAAAGTTTTTCAAGAAATATTAATATTGCTGATCTTCATAATTTTAAATTATTATTGTTATACTTGAATTTACTCATTTCTCAGAGTTCATGGATTTTAATGGCCTATGTTTGGAATGAATTTGAAAACAAAAAATAAATTACATTTTAAAGAAAAATAAGCCAACAATTTTATAGAATAAATAATGTAAGAAAATTAAATAATCACTTGTACTTTTGCAATCTGCTACCAGATAAATTCAAAACTTTATATATATAATAATAATAATTCAAACATAATAATACAGACATTTAATGGTTGTAGTTATTTATATATATATATCATAATTTCACAAAGTGTTTTAAATTTTAATGTTGTAAAAAATGGTTTCTGCAGATATCATTCTTTTAGTATATATTCTCTAGAAATCCATCTCTCATAATGGTTATTCACATTGAGTGTTGATGATAATAAGTAGTATATACAGTGGGTCTTTATAGGCCTTACTGGAGAATCCATTTTGTGTCATGTTACATTTTTTTTCATTTAAGCAGGTACTTCAACATTAATCTCTTAATATCACTGAATACTTCAGTATTTTGATCAGGTGCATTCATTTGTATTCATGCATAGTAAATAGTTATTGTTGCTGATATGGTTAAAGTATTGAAAAAATATGTTAAAACTATTAAGACATGACAATCAGAAGCTTTTTTGAGGCAGATTCTTTGAAGCAAACTCTTTAAATAGTAGTTTCTCCTATCTTCATGGAATCACTCTGCACTGATTTAGCCTAAATGAGACTTCTATCATTTTTTATATATTTTACAATATATTTATATATACCTCATGTTTTTATTTTTAATTATTATCACATAGTCAACTCAAGGATATTTATCAAAAACTTTTTAATAATAACATAATTACATGATTTAATATCTATTTAATGATAATTATGTTTTTTATTCCTTAAATTACTTTGTAAATTGTTACATAATAAAAACGTTTTTTTATTAGTAGTGATAGAAAAAAATCATGACTAATTTTACTTTCTTAATTTTATTGTGTTATAATTTATAATAATACATTTAGATTTGCCATTCAATTTACTATTAGAGCAGACAATTTATTACTTTAAAATCGTAAGTAATAGGCAAATTTGAAAGGGTCAAAAACACTATACATTTTTAAACTATATAAGTTAAAGTCATTCATGCACACTAAATCCATTTTTTCTTTTTTTTTTTTTACATAGTATGGGTTATTATTTCATTAACTATAATTTTATAAAATATACTTTGTTTGTAAAATGTTTAATAATATTTAAAATTTTTAGACTAATTATTTTTTAATACATTAACCCAGGGTACTTAAGTGGCATATATGTTATATCTAGTATGCTCACATATGCTATGGATATTGTATACATTTGTTTACCTAACCAACCTATAAGAGTTTTTTTTTAAATATGTGTTTTGAAAATGCTTCCTTATAATGTAACTAATTCAAGCTGCAATTGAATTTATTCATTTACATTTATCTTTCCATTAAAAATGAAGAAATGAGTAGGGATACCACTTATTTCTTATTTCTAGATGTGCTTTAGTTTATTTCTCTAATCATTTTTATTTTAGTCACTTCCATTTTTATCACTACAATACATAAATATAAAAAAATACATATGTTCATGATTTCATTTTTCAGAGATTTGACTGACTTTCAATTAAGAAAAACATGAATAGAAAGGATCTCTAACTCCAGGATTCATAATGAATTCAATCTTAGAATATTAAGATATACAATGATGCATTAGTAATATAATTACCTTAATTTTAATATTATTCAGCTATTTACAACTCACAAATAATAAAATACAATATCAATACATTATGTCTTGCTCTTTTTGAGTCTTGAAAGCTGATAAATCCAACAATTGAAAGTTGAGCCTTGTTCTACACTTCCAAAGAATCACATGATAGCATAGTCTCTCTTGTACATAATCAAATCCTAAACTATCACAAGAAGTTAGACATCTCTAAAATGTTGCCAAAAATATTTCCCAATGTCTTCAGAAATTAATATAACTACTCTGATCATATGCAGTATGTTTATTTACACTATTAATAATTTTATGTCATTCTCTGTTTTTAGCAATTATTTTGTGGTGAATTTGTCTAAATTTCTTTATTTAATAGTTACTTCCAATATTGGCCTTGTTTATTTTAAATTTTATCATATTATAATTTATTTGTTTCTTAAACTATTTATCATTTCAAACACATCCATGGTCAGAAAATAGACCTTACTTTATTCTTTTCATATGTTTTTATCTTTGCATTGATCCAGATACTTTTGAAGTGGTGATGAAGGTGTCTTCATTGATATGGATTTGAGATATATTCTTATATATTCATGCACTGCAAATGTCTTCATGCAGGAAGTGTTCTACTGTATTGATTTCTGGGACTATTTTTATTCCTATTCAAGTACTAATTTCTCAGCATAATGAACTTTCTGGTGACTTCTCCAGAGGACTTTATTTTTTTAGACTTGAATAATTTATAGACCAATGTACCATTGTCTAAAAGGCCAGAATCTTTGATCGTCTTTTAGTTTAATGTATCCATTAAATGTCTAATTCCCTTTGTTGACTTTCTATACTCATGTGTCCAATTTGTCTTTTTCATTATTTATATCTTCCTCATTCTGGAAGCTTATGTCAAAGGCATTTAAAAACTCAACAACATGTTATATGGTTTTTCAATTTGGGTTAATAATTATATGTTTGACTCTAAAAGGTAAATTATGTCAAATAATACTGAGAATGTGACTTTCTGTCATCCCATGTTTAGACAATATTTTCAATTTTGGAATTGTAATACATTAAAGATCAGCCTTTTCAAGCTATTGTGCATGCGCTTTTTACGAGTGTTAATAATAAATTTTAGAATTGAATATAATTTTTACTACCCTTTGTGCAGAACATTTTTGCATAATTTGATACTTAATTCTTTCTTGACACTATTCTGATGAAAAGTTATTCAAAAATTGATATCTTTATCCAAAATATCATCAATTAATTTCACCACTTTTTGGCCTGTCCTTTCCCTTAATTGTATTAATTGGAAATAATTTCCCAAACTATCATGGTGTTCCATGGGAGTTTCTTCTGCCTCACCTCTGCACACCTGAATTTTTAAAAATCAATTAATACAACTAAAGGCCTCATAATTCCTATACCATTGGAAGATTGTTGTATTTTCATAGCTTTCCTTTAGTTTTATCATTCTCATTGAAAATCTTTTGCTATCTTCCTTAGATGTTTTGTTTATTCTACAAACAAATTCTGGGTATTTTCCTTTATTTTAACATAATCCATTTTTATGTTCTTTATAAAGCCATCTACTTCTTTTTGAGTTTCTTGCATTTTCTTTCTTTGGATAATAAAATTTAAATTTGGTCATCATCTTTCTTCACTTCTTTTTACTACTCTTTGTACACTTTCCTGCAATTTGTCTTTGCTAGACTTATTAGACTTTTAGATCAGTTCTCTAAATTAATATGTTATTTTCCTACCACTTACATTTTATGTTGTATTTGCTTTTCAATTTGATTTACCATTTATAACTTTATATTATATTTAATCTTTTCTACTACTTCAAATTTTTCTTTCACTCTTCATTGTATCTCTTTAAATTCTTCTTTTATTTCTTAACTTGGTAAAATCATAAATATAAGAAGGTCATGTAGAGAAAAACTTTCATAAAATTTGTTTTCTTTAGTATGTGCTTAGTTGACTTTCAACTATTACAAGTCATAGATATAGCATGACTTCCTAATAGTTATATGTAGGTTAAGTGCATGTTTTTTTAAAAAATAAGAAATAAATAAAAATGAACTTTATGAAAATTTTTCTCTATATGGATTTTTGTATATTTATGATTACATTATTCTGAGTTAAAGCTTATACCTTTATAATTAACTTAATATACTTAAGTGACACCTTTTTATATCTAATTCACACACATGTACAAACACAACTTATACATTTGTTAATACATTTATAAGATTTTTTATTAAATATTTTTTTAATATGGAACTTTGTAATGTAACTAATTCAAGCTGCAAGCTAATTGGCAATTACAGTATATAAACTGCAGAAGTTCCATCTATTATATATATATTAAATCAAAGCTTCATCAGGGTACATCTGTGTATAATTTATTATATAAAAATATATATGTATCAATTTTTTGCCTAGGTTACACTAGATATTAGCTGGGTAATAAATATTATGAAAATAATTGTAGCGGTGCTGTAAACATTGATATATAACAATAATAAATATTCTATTAATAGAACACAGAAATAATAAATAAAAGAAATTATTTAGATTAACTTTATGACTGTTTGACCTAAATTATTTCGTCTTTTGGACAATTTGCCTCTTAGTGAATTTTTTCATAAGTATTATATGTTAAAATGCATTTAAAACAGTATAATTTACTATAATAAATTTTTTCCTAAAAATCACACATTAAAAGGCAGGAAATTTAAAATTCCCATTCTTACAATAGATATAAGCCCCACCCTGACCTGGTCAGCCATTGTGTGTTGCCAAGGCTGTAAAACATTTGGCATTTTATGACATTGAAATTTCCAATGATGCACAAAAACATGTTTATTTGTGAATTTATTATGGTTTTAGATATTTTTTTAAAAATAATTTGCAATATATTTATTAGATATCAAGAAATAAAAATTATTAATAACTTATTATGATTTGAAATACTTTATTTTCAAAAATATAATGTTATATTAGTAGCTAACGTAAATATGGCCTGAAGCAAATAAAAAATTCTAGCTCTGACATAAACAAGCTACTTTATTTACGAGTAAGAAAATATCAAGAAAATATCGTAATTTTGCAATAAATATTCAAAAAAATTAAACTTTTAAACCATAATTCATTAGATATAAGAAAAATAAATAAATATTAATTTACATTCTTAAAAATAATGAGAAACAATAAATATTTTGTTGATTTTATGAACTGAAAATAATCTTTCTAGAAACAATGACATCTAATGTCTTTGTTTTGATTATGGTCTCATTTTTTTTATTTACAGAAACAAAATGTGAACATTTAAAATTTATTTCAGTAGCAAACAAAAATATCTATCAAATGAAGTCAAATTTATTATTTTCTGAAAAATAATCATTTTATCATATATTTTACATTGATGTGTGATACAAAGAAAAATATCAGAAATGCTGAAATGTAAGAGGTGGGATGCTGCAATTTGGAATGGTTAACAAGTTTTTTAAAAGCATTCTTTCAAATAGAAAGTAATTTGTGCATATCATTACATTTGTTGATACAATCTGGTCTTTTAAAGATCTCAATGGCTTCTTTGATCTGACATTTTTGGATAGTGTCACATCTGTGTGGTATTCCCATATTAAAACCAATTAATACTATGACCTGAATCAATTGCATGGAAAGAGAATGGTAATTGTGATGAGTATTTTAACTGCATTAATATGCCCATCTGTTTTAGTATGGATGTAATGATTATTCATATCTATGTAAGAAATATTATAAATGTTACTTAAAATTTTATAAATTTCAGGGCTTTAAGAGGAATTGAGTCTTTGTTAGAATGCTATTATTTTTATGATAAGTAGTTTTTGCTGTATTAACTCTTATAATGCATGACTCATCTAAAAACAAGAAGATTTGACATCACTCTAAATTGGCTACTTTTTATCCCATGTATATATATAATATGTCATTCGAAAGAAAATCAAAAGTTCTGTAAGATGGTGCCCTCTTCAGATTTATTTTACAAGTAAAAAATCAATAAAAATGACCATATTCAAACAAAACCAAAGCACCGCCTCCTCACCAACTTTTCTTGAATCTTATTGGCTGTCCCACTTCTGTCAGAAAGGGAAATGGCTGCCAAAAAGTAAAAAGTTACGTTCGTTTTGATTTTTATTACTACGAAAATTATAAACGAATGTTTACAACATTTTAAACAATATTTGAATTGAATTACAAATTATTATTGATAAAATAATACTAAAAATCAAATTATTTTAGAAAAATAGTTAAGATATTACCAAGAATTATTTATTTATTGCTACATATTGATCGTAACATGAAAGTAAAAAAAAAAGATTGCTGACGCAATCTTTTTTGGTTGGTTGAATAGCAGTTACTTTTATTTCACCGCAATTGAATGTTTTTTAAATTATAAATCAAATTTTATTTTTGAAAAGACTTTCGTTTGTTTCATAATCTGACAATTCAGTAATATACTTTTTACAAACGAAACTAATGTATTTATATTATTAAAAGTGATCTATTTTAACAATAGATTTTGTTAAAGTTGTGAGTTGGCCAATTACAAGTTTTGATTTTTAACTCATTCGGCCAATTAAATAATAATCGTTGAAAGGGTTAATATTGCAAAGTTTTAGAATATATTTAATGTTGTCTGTAATTCCTTTTATATAAGAAATACAAACTTTAATAGTTGTTTTTTGTCTTTGCTTTCTATTTTGAGTGTTTAGGTCTTCAATTAAGGCTCGATGTATTGTTTTATTATTATAGCCATTGGCTAATAAGACATTGCTTTTATGATTTATTTTGCATTCCAGATTTGATTCACCTGGAAGGTTAATTTCTGAAGTGAAGAGAAATTTTGCTATGGAAAGATTTCTGCTGGATTATGATGGGATGAAAATAGTAGATATCTGTCTGTGTGTGTACATTTTTTAACAGAAAGACATAAAAGTTTCTTTTTCTTGCAACAAGTACATCAAGGAAAGAAAGTTTTCCATCAGTGTCTCTTTCTATTGTAAATAAATATTAGGCAGTATAATGTTTATATGTGTGAAGAAAATCATAGAATTTGCATTTACATTGAACCAAATGATAAATGTACAATGTCCATATCTGAGCCAAACAAGACATTTTGAAACTGATGACTCTAAAATACAAATGTTCATATATTCCATGAATAAATGACCTATTAACCCTGAGATTGGCAAGCCATTGGAGTACCAAGAATCTGCTTATAATATTGTCCATTATACAAAAAATAAGTATATGAAAGATAATGTTTAGTTAATTTAATAATATAGTTTGGTAAAATGCACCATTTAGAAATTTGTAACTAAAGTAATAACATCAAAGCTGATTAGAATATCATTTGTATTAATTTTTAACTTTTTTATTAGAGAAATAAAATATAGAGAGGTTTTAATATATGATTTAATAGATGGAATTGTATGTTTTATTATATCAGATAAATATTTTAGTTAAACTGTGAGTGGAAGATCCTATTGTCTCACTATTGGATGAAATGGGATATCTGCTTAGTGAATTCTGGAAATCCATAAAATTTTGGACAAACAAAGATTTTTCACAATAAATAGTTTTATGTTTTATGTCATTTTCAATTGGTAATTTGTTAAAAATTGCTTTGTCTTTTCTGAATAGAAAGTGTGATCTTGTTTGGGTTTTTTTTTTATAAATATTATCACTAAGTAAAGCTAGGATTTTATTATTATAAACGTTCTGATCCATAATAACTGCAGCATTACCTTTATCCACTGGAAGAGTAATAATTAGACTTATCTGATTGTTGATTGTTTAGAACTTGTCTTTCTTTTCTTCATATATTATTTTTAAGAAGTTTTGCATTTTAAAAAATATATATTTCGTTCTGACTATGAGGTCCTCAACTTCCCTACCTAATTGGTTTCTAAAATGTGTATGAAAGTTAAAGAGTTCAAAGGCAAGAACTGATTCAATAAAACAGATATTTTTAACAGCTATCCTGAAAGATGTTACTGCAAAATTATATTTTTTTTATAATTGAAATTTCATTTATAAAGAAGATTTTCTTAGATAAATTATAAACAGTTTTTTTTTTTTGAGGCATAATTATTGATGATTGCATTTTAATCGGTGTTTGTAATTTTTTTATTTTGTGTTAAAATTTAAATCTTTAATTGATCTGTAATTAGCAATACCATCAAAATTATTTCATAATAAAGGTTATATTCTATTACTAATATATAATTATGAATCTAGCAATAATTTATCAATTTCTTTAATAAAAGAATTTGGAATGATTTTACTTGATCTATTGAGAATATTATTCAGCCTGTAATTTCTATTGTCACATGTAACTTTATCACAAGTAGATATGTCATTATGGTCTTTATGTGCAAAAACAAAAGCCAAATTTCATAGTGATTTAACCCACATTTTTTCAAATATTTGAAATTATTTAAACATTTTCTCTCCATAGAGGATTTATTATATTAAAATAAAGATTTTCATGGCCTACAGATATAAACGAAGTGTTATCTAATACATCTGTGTATAATTTATTGTATATATATACCAATGATTTAGCTATGTCACGCTGTTCATCACTTAGCTAATGAAAATATTGTGAATATATATATGTGAATTATCATACGGTTTCATTGCTTAATATGTTTATAAAAAAAGAATTCTTTTAAAATCATTCAATTATTATTGTTTATTGGATTATTAATTATTACATTTTTTAAGTGATGGCTTTTTTAGTTTCATTTTATTATATATAATTCCAAGTCATAATAAACACAGATATAGAGATAATTTTTTGGTATTTTCTTTTGTAATAAGAATCAAAATGATATTTTGTCTAATTTTAAATCATTGTAAACATTTTGAAAAAGAAAACAATTTGCGATGTGTTCTCTTTTTTAAAAATAATACGATATTAACTTCCTCAAAAGTTAAAGCTATTTATAAGTTTAAAAGAAAGACGAGTATATGTTTTGCTTTTAATAAAAACAGTGATATATAGTCACTTTAGAAACCTTAAGCTCTCTATACGTATATAATAAATGTATTTTTACATATATGTGTGTGCTTTATATGTGTATGTGTGTTAATTTTAAATTCACAAATATTTTGAATATGTATTGATATTTTAAAATAAGCTGAAATGTGTTATTATTTTTTATTTGTTAAAAATTCAAATTCTAAAAGAACATATTAAGAATGCCAGTCTGTGTTTATGTAATATCGATATTTACTCTATAAGTCTAAAGGAAGAAATTTGCGAATATCCATAATGATCTTAGAACTTACTGTTTAATAAATTATGTTAATGGTGAATGAATATAAATAGGACTGGTTTGTCAAGCTGAAGCCATTCTTCTATTTTTTTGTTTTTTCTCTATAGGCTATATTTCAAACATGTCAAGTAATATAACGTGTTAAACTTTAGATATTTAAAAAAAGAAAATGATGTATATACATGTTTTAAAGATATATGATATAAAGGTAACATGACTGGCTGAACAGGAAAGTTTGGATGTCTATTCCAGAACATTTAACTAACAAATTGTGAATTTAGTCAAGCGTTGTTAGCCGAGAGGTTATTGCTACCGTCTTGCCAACAAGTAGTTGGTTGCAGAAGGTTGTGGGTTCGCGGCCGATGCTATGACATATGAAAAAAAAATTGTGAATTTAGAGGCTTTTGAAATAACTAAAGAACAGTTGCCATAGCAATCTCAAATATTTTTACTAGAAATTTCTAAAATGCTTATTTAAACATACATGTATCTAAAAATATAACATAAGTGCCACTGAATAAAAATAAATAATCTTGTCAAGGTCTTAAAAAATTAGTTTACTAAAATGAAACGATCACCAACTTTATTGTGTTTTCAATTTTATTCTCATAGTTTTGTAGTTAAGTAGAGATAAAAGGTGGGTGCTGGTGGGTTGCATTAGATCCTAAGATCTAGGTGCAGTGCTCTCAGATCCAAGGCTCCTCACTGACGAAGGCCACAAGCCAGAAACTTGTCTGGGGATATTGGATGAGTAGGCACTAGATAGGAATTTTATGCACAAGCCTTCCAGCATCCATTGATTTCTCTGGTTGATACAGGGTGGCACTACTGTATGGAGAGTTTTGCCTTGTTTTAAGTTTTAATCTTCTATATTTTTTTAATGTTTTTAATGCCATCTAGTGTGATCATTTTAAATATTATGCTATTTTTTTAAAAAAATATTATGCTATTTGAAAATTAAATAACATTAATTGTTTAACTTTTTTAAGAATTTATTTGGTTCATAGTTTATCAAGTTCGTATTTTTAAAATTAACATTTTTTAAAATGTATATATGAATTAGAACAATATTACCAATAAAATAATAGAGAAGTAAAATTAAATTGTATATCTTAAATACTAATAATGATTGGTTAATCACATAAAGCATCACGTGATTGTTTGTGCAGAAAAAACTGATAGATTGACTATTATTCTGGAACCTTTTACCACTTGCAATTTTATTTCTCCACTATGCTAAGTAGCACATGGCTGATCATCTGACATCCAAACTGTCTTTGTGACAATTACTGATACTTCCATCTGATACTGGTAATTGTCTGTTAACATTTCAAAGAATATATTTACTATTAATGTTTTATGTTTTGGATAGTAATGATCAAATAATTTTAAAGCAAAATTTAAACTAAATATTTTTTTTAATAAGATTACATAACCCAGGATTTTTATTAATATTTTAAACATCAGTAATTACAAAGTGCATTTCTTATTTATGTTTCAATAATATACTTTATTGTCAACAAATGTTACATGATATTTACACACTTATGCCTTATCTACAGTGGCATGATGATTTTTACAGATTTCATTTGATTGAGAATTTCATTGCCAATTACATAGAGATGGATGTCTTGAATATGGGTCTACATTAGTTAATGTATTCAATTACAATCCTTTAGAAACCTTGCATTTCCATGGTAGATTTTTTTCACATTATGATATTTTTGTTATTGCTATCATTGTTTAATTTTACTATTTGTTTCTGATCTTGTTGTTAGTTAGTGTCCCTCCTTCCATCTCTCATTAATATTCTGTTATTGTCTTTGTTCAATGGTCAAAGTTTTATTGATTTGTTCAGCTGTGTGAGAATTCATATTTTATATTGTCCTTTTAGTTTTTTGTTCATTGCTGGTTTTGTTTGAATAGGTTGGGCTTATATAATGACTAGTTTTCCATGCTCTTATGAATTAATTTGTAATTTTAATAGTGACCAAGATAGTTGCATAGATATCTGGATGTGCAATCTTTGCATCTTTAAAAATACTTTTATCACATATAGTTTGATTCGACTGTCAATCATTGGCACCTATTATTTCTAAAATATATATTTAAAAAAAATTTATTTTGAAGTAAATTTATTGAAAGATTGTTTTATTTTACCTTATTCAATTGTACTTAAAATTTTCATCATATTATTGTTTTAACAAAAATGTATTTTTTATTACATATTCACAATGTCTGTGTCAATATTGTATACATTTTAACTTTCAGTTTTTATTTCTCATAAGTTTTAAGTCCAAAATAAGTAACTGATGGCACTTGAGCTCATAATACTTTATCAATTAACAGTTTGTTTTATCTCTAAAGAGATTTTTATTTTACACATGCTTTTATCCATTAATTCATCACTATGTTCTAAGCTCTTTTTTTAAGTTTTAAAATAAATAATAAATGAATTTGTTCAATATAAAATAGTATCTTGATTTTTAAGATATATAATTTGTATTAAAGATCATTGACTCTTTGTATTTTAAATTTAATTAATTTTCAATATCAACCCAAAGTTTGTAATACTTTTCACATTATAATAGCGTTTAATATACTTTAGTTGCCCACGTTTTATAAAGCAGTAATTTTTAATTTTTATACAAGTATTTATTAATCTCCATTGCAACACATATTCTTCAAACATGAATAAAGATATATTAAAAGATATATTATTGTTCCCATAATATTCCTTAATAATGTTTCTTTAAAATTTTCATTGTAAGCAAAAACAATCAATAAGAAATGTATTCTGTTTCATTATTAAAAATTTTATTTACTGAGTTGTAATAAGAAGATAAAGGAAACTGTATTAATCCTATTACATTAATATATACAATCAATGCATAATAATCAACATAAATAATACAACAGGGGCAAGCAATAACCACCAACCCTAGAAATATACAAAGACACTTCATCTGCAGGGGCATTATGATATTCATCTGAATGGTAAAAGATTAATACACCAGATATTTCAGAGACTCACCATTAAAAAATGTTTGAAACACTATGTAAGGTAGCCTGACCATCACAGGAATAAACATAAATTGGGAAAAAAAAGCACAAAAAAGTAAAGAAAAATTTAAATATTTATAACTACTATATTCTTTTTGTTGTGTTTTTTATCCCACAAAAGTTTGTTCATTTTTTATATAACTTTTCCAGTAAGAATTATACCAATATGTTTATTTTGTGTACATCATCAATGTCATTATCAACCCTTATCTAACAATTTTAGGATGAGTTCTTTCAAAGGTTAATTCAGCTTCTCTAATTTGTAGCCTTTCTCCTGCATGTCATATCAGCAACCTTTCTTATTTCACCCAACCATCTTGCAAGTTGTCTTTTTCTAAGTCTTTTACAATGTTTTGAAATCCAGTTTGAGATTGCAACTGTACATTTTATTATATTTCTTCTAGTAACATGTCTAGCCTAGTCCATTTCAGATTTTAATTTTTTTAATGATGCCAATAATCCTTGCTTGTTTTCTTATCCATGTATTTTTTTTTTGATCCCTTCTTATTACTCCTAACATACATCTTTCTATTTTTTTTAGTATCAAAGTCTTTGTAATGTTCTTCTGCTACATGTCCAAGTCTCAAATATATGTTTATTTTAAAAACCTCATTTTCTAACACATAGGCATAATTTTTTTCAATATTAATTCATTTTTATCAAAAGCATCCCATTCAAGTTTAATTTTATTTTTAATTTCACTCATTATGTTTCTATCTGTATAAATAATTTGATCAAGATATTAGTTGATGTTATCTTCTAATTCATCTTTATCAATCGTTAATTTATTTTTTGAGAAAATCCATTGAATATTACTTGAGGTTTTTTTTGCATTTAGTTAGTTCTAAATTTTATTTTTATTTGAATAACTCTTGTAACATTTTCTAAAATGCTGAAACATTATTTTCAAAAACAATTACAACATATTCAAAATCTAGATGAGTTAAACAATCTCCATTTACTTTTATTACCCAAGCTTCCCATTTAAATTATATTTATTTCAAAACTTCTATAAAAAATATTTTAAAAATATGGAATCTCCTTATTATACATTCTTTACAATGTTAAACTTCTTAGTATAACTATGTAATTTAATTATGCCTCTTGCATTTTGATAAATATTGTTAAAATCTGATAATATACTGGGCTTATATTTCAATGCTTTAGTTAAAAAAGAAATACTTATAGAATCAAATGCTTTTTTCATAACCTACAAATCATCACATGATAACCTTTCTTTATGCTTACACTAACTGTTTAACACAGAGGCAAAACTCTACATACAATAGCACCACTCAGTGCAAGACAAAGTAATCAATGGATGCCAGAAGGCTTGTGCATAAAATCCATATCTAGTGCCTATTGTGTGGAGAGTTTTGTCTCTATGTTAAACAGTTTGCGTAAGCATAAACAATGATGATCATGTGATGTTTAGTGGTTTAATACCAATCTTCTCAATAGGATTATGGTGGCTGTGGTTATTAAAGAACCAAAGACTCTTTCAGATCTATACAACTATACAAGCTAATGAGCTTGAATTGGAAACATTTATTGTGTTTTATTTTGAATTAAAAGCTTTATAGTTAGCTAATAAAGTGAAAGTTGTCTGCTGGGAGGTTGCATTTGATCCTAAGTTCTAAATGCAGTGCTCTCAAATCCAAGGATCTTCACAGATGAAAGCCACGAGCTAGAAACTAGTCTAGGGATATTGGATGAATAGGTATTAGATACGGATTTTATGCACAAATCTTCCTGCATCCATTGATTACTTTGATTTGGACTGAATGGCATGACTGTGAGGAGAGTTTTGCCTCTGTGGTGAACCTACAAATCCAACAAATAATGACTACTCATATCCAATGGTTATTTCTACAAGTTCTTTCAATATTTGGATATGATGCACTGTGCTTAAACCACTTTTAACCATTCTCTTTCTTTTGGTTATTTACATTTCAAAATTTGCTTTAGGCAAGTTGTAATTACTTTAGTCAAAATTTGGTGGACAACTGATAAAACATTTATATGTCTGTAATTTATAATATCTTTTATCATCTTTTTTAAGTTTGAAAATTATTACAGTATTTTTTCAATCATCTGGTAAGTCATTATTATTTAGATATGTGTCATATAGGTCTACCAATATTCATGTACTTCTTTTAAGAATAGGGTCATGTGATATATATCACTCTTATTTTGACTATTTATAGTCTCTGCCTTAAGTCTTATGTGATGTTATATTGCTAAGACTACTAATATATGGTATGGCTGAAGATCTCTCAGCCCATATAGCTATTTGAGTTGGATAGCTGGGTTTGAAGACATGTAGGTGTCCTCAGATTTTCCACTGAATAGATAACTTTTAGTTAAATGCTAGCTTTGGGTTAGTATTTTTAGATCTAGTGTCTGAACCAATCCTAGCACCTCTCTGAGAAGTGCCAAAGCACAAAACCATGGTCAGAGTTTTGGGGGTCCTGACAGAGATATTTTAAATGCTTTCTCTAGCTAAGCATTTATCACAAAGCTTGTTAAGGAATTGGCAATCCTCATTGTTTATAACTTACAAGCTTAAAAGAATAGGGTCATGTGATCTATTACTCTTATTTTGACTATCTATTATAATTCTATCATTCCCCAAAAACTTTTTTTATTTTTTAGATATATTTGAATGTCTCATTTCTACATTTAAAATGCTGGGCATTCCAAAGTTGTAGCAATTGATGAAAGTATTTTATCTTTTGTTCATTATTGCTATTTTTTAGTATTTTTCTAACCATTTCATGATGTTATCTTTTTTTGTAACAGATCCATCATGTCTCCCTATTGCAAAAAATAAGTTTTCTACCAATTTCCAAAATATTGTTTTACATTTTAAGATTTTTATTCTCTTCAATAGACTTTCTTGTTAATTCACAATTTTACTTTCATATGTCATTTTCACTCTTTAGTAACATTTTACAAAACTCTAGATATTCAATTCTTGTTAAATTATCATTTTTATACACTTTTATATTCATTTTTTCATGTATAGTCATGTGTCAGTAAAATGTTTAGTGGTAAATTGTTGCTTTTTTATACTAGCTATCTTTGTTGCAGTTGTAATTGTGTATCATTATTTATCTATTGATGTTATTCAAATCTGGACTGTCTTAAAAATCGGATAATATACTATAACAATTTGTTAGTTCCAATTTAAATTCATTGAAATTTTTGTAAAGGTTAAAAATTTCAACTATGAATACTGATTTTCTTAATAATTTTTAAAGCCTTGTGCTACTAGAGCAAAAATGATTTTGCAGACGAATTAAGAATAGTTTATCTTTTTTACATAAGTAACAATGTTATTCTGATGTAATAAAAAACAGAGTATACATGTAGGTATTTACTGTGGGTCATATGTAATTTTTGCCAAGGTATTACACTTAATAGAGATTGGGAACGGCTAATATAAAAAAAATTTTTGTTGTAATAAAAAATGAAAAAGCATATGAATTAAAAGGTTTTTATTCTGATAACAACTACACTGCTTTTTAATTCAGTCTTTTTATTAATTATTACCTTTTCTAGAAAATTACTTGTATAAACCATGGTTAAGTGTGAAATATAAATTTTTGTAGTTAGAGAGAGCAGAAATCGAATTAGCAGCTGGAGGAGGAGGAGTGACCGATGCCCGGGTAAGCAAAAGGTATGTAAATAAAAATTTAAGTTAATGTGCATTGTTAATAATATTTAATTTTTCTAACATTTTGATATACTTTGTTGTCAAATATTGGACATTTTAAAAATATTTAACGACTTTTAATTTTAACTTATTTGAAGAAAATCTATGCATTTTATTTTTATTTAGTAAATAAAAATGATAGTAGTAGTAGTACGATAGTAGTAGTAGTAGTAGTAGTAGTAGTAGTAGTAGTAGTAGTAGTAGTAGTAGTAGTAGTAGTAGTAGTAGTAGTAGTAGTAGTAGTAGTAGTAGTGATAGTAGTAGTAGTAGGAGTAGTAGTAGTAGGAGTAGGAGTAGAAGGAGGAGGAGGATAGTTTAATAAATTAATAGATTATAAAATAATAGTACTAAGTAATTTTAATAGTTGTAACACAATAAAAGAAATATCTCAATTGAAAGCAATGGTGCACAAAAATAGAATTTTATAAAAAAATATTCTAAGAATTTGAGAAAATATAGTACAAAGAAAACAATTTCTAAGAATTTGAGAAAATATAGTACAAAGAAAACACTTTATTAAATTGTACACTTTTTTTTATTATGAAGTTTTCATTTGTCAATTCTTTCAGAGAAGACACATCTATAGCCATATATTTGTGTGTGTGTGAACATAGCGTGTGTGTATGTTGAATTAAATATCTTCCTGGATTTTTAATATGAAAAAAAAATACACAACACAGAAACTATTCTATTATTAAATAACTCCACTGGAAAATGATAAAATAATGTTTGATAGAAATATTATGTTGCAAAATAAAGAATTCATTATATTTCAATGTATTAATCTAAAAATAATTTATCCTTATATTACTTTTTTTAACTGCAGTAAAGAAATTTCATACTCATATGAAATAAAACAATTGGTAACAGAAATGACTTTTTGATTGGTTTATGTATCTTATTACCTACAGATTCTACATAGTAGTATATATTGCTAATAACACTTCAAATTTCAGCAAACTGCCTATCAAAATGTAATTTTAAGAATTATAATTTAATATAGTACAGTGACCCCATTAATGTACGTCAGACTAATGGTTATTATCATAATATAGTCAAGATAGCATTAGTATTTGTTGGTTATCTATATTTTCTACTTTTATACATCCAACACATGATATAAAATTTCTATTCATAAGAAATTTATCTCTAATAATCCAACTTAAATAATAAATAAATAGTTATCTAAATGTAAAAATATATTTAAAAAATCAACTAAACCATAATTAATTAGAAAAATGAAGTCACTTAAGGAGGATGACCCACCATATAAATAATAATAATAAAAAGAAGAAAAAGAAGTAAGAAGGAGTAGTAGTAGTGGTAGTAGTAGTAGTAGTAGTAGTAGGAGTAGGAGTAGTAGTAGAAGTAGTAGTAGGAGTGGTAGTAGTGGTAGTAGTGGTGGTAGTGGTGATAGTAGTGGTGGTAATAGTGGTGGTGGTGGTAGTGGTGGTGGTAGTGGTGGTGGTAGTGGTAGTGGTATTGGTGATGTAGTGGTGGTGGTAGTAGTAGTAATAGTAGTAATAGTAGTAGGATTAGTAGGAGTAGTAGTAGTATGAGTAGTAGAAGTAGCAGTAGCAGTAGCATCAGTGGTAGTAGTAGTAGTAGTAGTAGTAGTAGTAGTAGTAGTAGTAGTAGTAGTAGTTAAAATGCAATGATGTATCAAACGTTATAACAATATATTTCATAAATTATAATATACATTTACATGTTAATAATTCATTTTGATAAATATCTATTATATTATAATTAATGACGTCATAATTTGTCAAATTTTCTATTTGAAGTATGCCTATGGATCACTTATTAGAATTGGTGGAAATTAAAAACTTGAAGCGAAATACAAATGATTAATAATATTTTATCATCAGTAGAATAATAAGCAAACACTATAAATAATAATTATTAAAGCTCAAATTCAGTTTTTATTTTCAAAATTTTTACTTAAAAAAGCTCAAAATTATTTGTATTGAATGATAACCTGATCTGAAACAGTGCATATCAAAAGTTTCAGATAATATCTAGCGATGAATAGTGGAGTTAGAAATTATTTTTCTTTTAATCATATGATATATATATAATTTTCTACAACAAATATTAAGTCTAATTAAATAAATGGCCATAATCAAAGGAGGTGAGAAGAAGATTTTAACATATTAACCTATATAAATAGAAAATAGCATATTCTGAAATGAATTTTTGCCAGAATTTGTACTATATTAAAGTCACAAAAATATTTTTAGTATCAATTAGCTGGTTCAAGTATAAATGTCGCCACTAACAGAAAGATGGCCTCTCTGAGATATTACTTAAAACATTTTTTTTTTCTTTTAGCAGTTTCTATTAAAATATTTAGATATCAAAACTTAAAATATAGCAGATTACTTTAAGATGTTCAAATTGCTTTCTACTTTTTTGAATTCATTAATATGGAGTTTGAGTTGCCTAAAACTGAAACCAATTCAGATATGCATTTATCTATCACTTTTGACGAAGACATAAATAGCAATATCATCTGGCAATCTTTAATAACTCAACCTTATAATAGATGAGGCTAGAGTAAAAAGTGATAAGATTACTAGATATTAAATGAGACAATTTTTTATAAAAAAATATTTAAATCATTTTTAAAAAATGGAATTGTTAATTTCATATATTTAATTTATATATTTTTTTAAATTAAGTAGAAAGCAGAAAAAAAAAACTATCAATAAAATCATCATTATGATTAAAACATTATTATTATCATCATCATCATAATCATTGTTGTTTTATGATGATGATGTGATTTTATATATTTTTAAAAAATTAAATAGAAAGCAGAAAAAACAAACTACCAATGAAATCATCATTATGATTAAAACACTATTATTATCATCATCATCATAATCATTGTTGTTTTATGATGATGATGTGATGTTTCAACAATAAAGTTCATTTGTTTTAAAAAGTTACAGGGCTTTACATAGCTTCGATTGCAGTGATTACATGGACAATTATTATTCAAAGGTTTAATGTATGTAAAATTTTCAATTTATTAATGAAAACATAATTACTGGAATTTTAAATGTTCAGTCTTGCTGTATTTCTATATACAAACTAGGTTTACAATTTTAAATATGGTACAGTAATACCTCTGGTAGTAGTCTTATTGCAATTCCAATTCCCATTATTTTAATCATATTAATGTACAAGGAAGTTTGGGTATGATTGTAATTGAAGTTGTACAGTCCATAATCTATTGGTGCATTACTTTGAATGAACACAAGCAGTTAATTGAATGTGGTATGTGTAGAAAAGTTAATATCTGTGTGTGTTCATTCTACTATGTGACTAAGATGATGACCAGGTGATGAGGAAACTATGATGAAACTGATGTGGTATTTGATGCATATGCAATAGGTTTCCAGAGAATTTCCAGAAGCAGTTAAAGCAGTTGTGCAGGTTGATAGCATTGAGGGATGAAAGCAATGAAATGAGCTCATGGAGTTGAGATTAATTCTATCTTGCAAAGGAATTGCCAAGTGATAGGAGCTTATAACTTGGAGGCTCCTTTTTGAGTGACTAGGTTACTAAAAATATCTGAAGTGCCATTTTTGTCTCCTGGATGTGTAAATGCTGTAGCTTATTGATAAATGTAAAGGAATGATTTTTGGTATTGTTACCAAAGATGAAGATGCAATTAGTGCACCACAAGGCATACAGGATAAAAGTAGTTGCATGTGCTGTGGAAAGACATGGCTTTTGATAGGTCTGCATTAGTTGTTGGCTGAAGATGCCACACCATTTGTATGTATTTGACATGGTTCACCAGATAGTGTTGAGAACATGGAAATTGTTAATGAGGTGCTGCTGAATTTCTTCGGCTGCATAGCAGGAAAATGAATTAAAACGTTGGTATAAGCAATGGGAGCATAGAAACTAGTGTGTTGGCAGGCATAAAAGTTAAGTCTTAGTATTAAGGAAGTCAAAAACTTTTGGTTCCAATGACCATTTATTGAAATGGCAGATGAGTTGACAGGTATTGATACCTAGGATAAGGGGTGGATGATCAATGGAGACATTTGCAAAAAGTATGCTTTATGTTCACCAATACGTGTAGTTGGTTCTATAAGAAAGTTATCTGGTTGGATGTATTTAGAACCAAGTGAATAAGGATTGGAAGAGGCAAAGTTGAGGAAAGGGGTTTGTGGGGATTATTGTGAATAGACATTGGAATACTGGGAACTGATTAGTGATTGACATGATCATCTTGATGGTTTTCTGAGAATGAAATATCTGGATATTGTGAAATCTTACAGATAAGTTGTTTTACTGATATTGATACCATCTTCCTACTCCACAGTAGCTTGTTGCACAGAGAGTTGATAATAATGATAAATGGCCTTGAGAAACACTATAACAGGGAAAGAGCATACAATCTTGGTAATTAGGTTGAATAGTTGTATTTTGTAATAAAGTGAGAGATAATATTTGGAATGAAAGTTAATAATGTGAGTTGCAGCGTCATATAACTTGTTCTGTATTATGTGTTCGATAGCAAGTTGACTCCATTCAAAATGTAAAGCCCAAGAAATCAATTTGCTTGCCCTGGAATATTTGACTCCAAGGTATTTTGCATATAAACACCACATGACAGTTTTATTTATATTGAAAAAAATATGTGGAGATGTAAATTACTAAGTATCTTTTTGAATATGGGTAGTTGCTTGTAAGACACTAGAAATATGGTAATATTATTCGTGTATGCAATACACATTAAATGTGTTGTTGGGAGTGCATAATTTAGATATCAGTGAACTTGTTGCTGTATTTACTTTAAAAACAGATTCATATAGAGCAGTGGTCCCCAACCCTATGCCCATGGCCACCATGGCACCAGCAGACCATTTTATGTGTGCCCACCACTATACAAACATGATAAAAAATTATTTATCTGATACAAATAAATTTAATTTTTAAAATTGCTTATAAATTATTGTATTATATTGTAATCAAATTGTACGGCATACTATACTTTTACAGCGTAAAAATATAAACGTTAATTATATGTTAAAATTTTATTTTTAAAATAAATATTTTTTTGTACATTATGTGTATTATTAACAATATCCAACTATAAATTTATATTGAAAAAATAAATGGTGCCTGCCACCTGTTTGAAAAAATAAATGGTGCCCACCACCTGGCTGGAATTATAGGATGTGCTCTTAAGTGCAAAAAGGTTGGGGACCCCTGATATAGAGTATGAAGAGTAGCAATCTAAAAGGTGACCCTTAGAACTTGACTGTGCATGTTGGTATAACTAGATATAACAGAGTAAGTGGACCAATCATATTGTCAAGCATATTACTTAGGAGATTAATGGTAATGGAATAAAAAGCTGCTTGCAAGTCAAGATGGACTGAAATGCAAGCATATTTTATGCCTCTGAGTTGATCTCAAGACTGCTTTAAAAATAAATGAGGCCTGTGTGGTTGATGAAATCTTCTTATGTGTAGTTTTAACTGGTATTTAAATACTTTCATTCATATTTTAATGGCTAGTGAATACAGAAATAGGACAAGGATTAGTGAGAGTGGAAATACAATTTAATATTTTGATAAACAATATGATAGCAATGGGCTATAAACTTTTAATGTCATCTATCCTTTAGAATGAGTAATTGGTGAGGTTTTGAAGATACAAAGTGACATGTGCAAAGACAAATGTAAGTATGCCATTAGATTCAGAATGGCAAGAATTGTGAATGTTTGAGCATTTGGTGACAAATTGTGTAGTCTGAAATAAGGCATGAGTTTCTGGTGGTCTGAAGAGATGTGATGGTAAATTGAAGATATCTGATTTCAGCTTTTGCTTAAAATATAGATATATGGAGTGTATCATATTATGGGCCTGTATATATTTTGTTCTCAATTTGTAGTATCATGGGCACTTTTAACTTAGAGGGGTGTCCTATGGCTCAGCATGTATATCTGCTTGTCCAAATGTGCTTCTGGGTAAAGCAATTTTTTTTTGGTGAAAATGTTAAGTTGATTACATGTATGGTGATAACTTGGGTAAGTTTCTACAGCTGGTGATATATGTGATCAGTAGGTTTGATCATGGTAATTCATGTGTGCAATTAATCATCTAATGCTAGAAGCTGAGTAAAGTGACCAATGTATCAGATGTTAAATATTAAAGGATAATATATTAATAAAGGTAAGCTACCACTGCACAAGTTCTAGAATTATATATTCCAGCTTCTGTAGCATAATATAAGTTTAAAAAACAGAAACTGAGGATGTATGGAGAAAGACTGATGGTTTTATAATGATGAATTGAAGTGGCATGAAATTTATTGAGGCTGAGAGTGAGAATTTGTGCAAAATGATTAGAAAAATTTAATAACATAGAGGTTGAGATCAATTGCATGATGTAACATGTGTAAATGAAAACAAACATTAATGAGTATAACATAGCTCTTGTTGGGGAAAGTGACTAAAATCCATGAGCCCTCATGAATGAAAAGGCTATGAGGTGAAGTCATTTAGAAGTGAATGTGTAATAATAAAGATTACAATAATCCATTAAAAAAGTTGAATAAAGAGTAGAGGCAAGTAGTGAGTTGATTGTTGGGCTAATGTTTGCTAGTAATGTAGATGAAGATGACATTTAGTGTTGTTATACAATGGTAAAATGTGGTGATTATGAAATGTGAATCAATGTACAGTATTTTGAGAATGATAATGGACAGGAAAATGTAATAATAAGGCTAGTGCCTGCTGATGGTGATGAAGTATGTCTAGAGCAAGAAAAGAACCCTTTTCTATTGATGTAAGTAACATGGATGATCTGGTACTGTCTACAGAACTTTGTCTCAAGCATGATGACTAACAATTTCATTAATTGAAAGAACTTTGATGGCAAATTCAACCCTCAATTATTGAGTGATGTTATTTCAAGCTTCATGAATGATAGTGAAAAAATGATTGTGTGTGAAGTAACTTGGTTCACCATGGTGTGGATTATGGAATGAACCAATTCAGCTGATAGTTGATGGATGATTTTTGTGGGTTATGTTGGCTGGAAGTGGTCTAGAAAATAATGCAAGATAAGTATTATAGTATCCTTTATTTGATCTTGGTGGGGGGGGGTTGGATAGATTAGTGAGGTTAGATAAAGAACTTGCTATTTTCATAAAAGTTTTAGCAAGGTCCATGAGATTAGTGGTCACTGTTATGAAATCAATATCAATTGTTTTTGATTTTTAAAGTAATGGTTTTTGGGATTAGACAGATTTTATCTTGGTTTTATTAGAGATATGGAGAGTGGAGATAGTATCATGGAGAGATTGTAACCATAAATTTGTGTGTATTATAATACACATGTTTTCTGGTGCATTCAATTATCAACAATGTCAGCATTGGTTGCAACTTTTAAGTTGAAGGGCATGGTAGGGTGGACAGGTTGTGAGTGACTACTTGTTGCTGAGTAAAGCTTTAGTGTGCGATTCATAAATAGAGTATCCAAATGGGGGGGGGATTAGGAAGGTGCAGTGGTGGTCGGTTAGGTCGAAGGCTGATATGACCTTGGATTGATGTGTGATGGTTTGGTTTTGGTCAGTTTGAGAATTTGGTTAAAATGAATGTGGAAGTGGCTGTGGTATCAATGAAGACTGAGGGTTGGAGCATTGTATAGCCCACTGGCCAAATGATTAACACTGATGTATAGGGATGGCATGACCTCGGTTTTTTAGGATTTTAGTAGGGATTGTATTACAATCAATATTTGGGTGAAGTTTATATCTATTTCTGGTGATTGGCATAGGAGTTTTCTTTAGATACATAGATTGAAAAAATACAACTTAGCCAAATGGCTCCATCATACTTTGAAAATTCTGGGGGATTTAATTGTTTTAAATACTAATATAGTTGTGTCAATTTTGGTCAACAGTAATCAAGGCACAGTTATCAAGAATTTTTATCTGGGTTTGAAACTAGTGTTGCAATATATCAGAAAGTTAGATGGTCTGCCATATGGTTAATTTTAATAAGGTTATTACATTAGAATATTTGGCAGAGAAATCTATGAAAGGTAATGTTAGAATTCATAACTGATAATATATCACATGATCACATTTCCTATACTAGCACATTAAACAGAGCAAAACTCTCCATACAGTATTGCCACCTGTGCTAAACAGAGTAATGCAGTGCTCTCAGATCCAAAGCTCCTCACTGACGAAGGCCAAAAGCCAGAAACTAGTCTGGGGATATTGGATGAGTAGGCATTAGATAGGGTTTTTATGCACAAGCCTTCTGGCATCCATTGATTACTCTGTTTAGCACAGATGGCAATACTGTATGGAGAGTTTTGCTCTGTTTATTAACTGATAATATAATAGTCTGAAAGGTGATGTTTTTGAAAGTTGCAAATATTACTCTCAGTATGGTATTATTAAATTTGTATATTTAATAATTCCAAGGTTATCATTGGTCCAGACTGTAGGATGGGAGTTACTTCTCTTGTGTTAAGAGTTCAAATTCACTAATGTCACTCGAGTTGTTTTTCAAAAACATGGACCAGGCTTAGGAATGATTAAATCTGTCCTATTTGTCCTGTTCTACAATTGAACATTGTTGTAATAACTATATTATTTGTTTGGTTACACTTTGAAAGTGTTGGTTGATTATTGCTAGCATGCATTCAAGCTTTTCTATAAATTTAGAATATGTTTGGATGAAGTTTAAACTTTTAAACTATTTCTTGATATTATTGTCAATAGGCTACTGATCATGTGATGGCTTTGTTGCCATATTATTTTTAGATTTATCATTTAGTGATTTGACTTTGCTTTAAAGTTTAAATTGAAATTATAACACAATATTTTTTAAGAAAATATATGAATTATATTTAACTGAAAAAAAGTGTGTAAATGTAAGACTTTTACTTCATCAGAATTAGTGCTTTAGTATTTTTGAGGGTTTATTAACTTGACTGTAAACAAGTGAACTGCTTGTTGTGGAATTATTGTTGTTGTTATTATTAATATTATTATTATTACTCTACTACTATTACTACAAATATTTCTATTTTATTCATGAGGGTTTTGAAAGGAGAGATATAAGTATTGCTTCTATTTTTAATTAATTCTAACATGTTTTTTCAATAACAGAAGCAAAGATAGCTAATTATTCTAATTTAGGATGTTTACTTCAGTGGATATCAGTTGGCACTGCTATTTATTTTTCATATGAATGGTTTCTGTCGATGAAGAATATTCATCTAAGGATTTAATGATAATCAATTGTATAAACCATCTTTTGGTTATTTTTAGAATATCCTTTATTACACTAAACATAGTAACTTCTGAACACTTTTGTGAAGCAACATTTTTCATTTGATGCAGACCAAAGTTTACACTAAACATAGTAACTGCTGAACACTTTTGTGAAGCAACATTTTTCATTTGATGCAGACCAAAGTTCATAAATTAATCATTTCATTTATAATACATTGTACAGGCTTAAACCTGCATTTATATATGTAATATATGCAGGATTTGAAATTAATCATTTCATTTATAATACATTGTACAGGCTTAAACCTGCATTTATATATGTAATATATGCAGGATTTGAACTCGGACTATCACACCACCCACTACTCTCAGTGCCATCCCATATCACTGACCCATCTGATCACACACATGTTGAAAAAATAAATAATCACTAATATTGGTATTTCATGCTAAACCAGCAATCATCAGTTGGTCTAGATTACTATCCTCACACATATATACAATCAGTGCTCAGTTTTATATTAAGATAGCCAATCATACTTTAATGCATAGGCTTCAAACTCCTTCAACTCACACTCTTCAGCCTTCCATCACATTGAAAATCTGATGATGGAACATTAGTGCTATGGTTGTCATTTTACCCATGTTGATGTATTAATCATTCTGAGCCCTCATGTACAGGAGAATAATCCATTTATACATACATAAGCGAGGGATGGGCAGACCTTTTACACACTTTATACAAATTAATACATTGAACAGGCTTAAAACTGCATTTTTATATGTAATATATGCAGGATTCGAACTCAAATTTTAACACGACCCACAACTCATGAGTCAGCAATATGAGATGGCACTGAGAGTGGTGTGTCATGTGAAAGTCTGAGTTCGAATTCTGCATACATTTTATTTTTAAAAAATATAAAAACGTTCCAACTATTTAATGTTCTTTGATTCAGTCTAGACATTATAGATTGACTATAGGATAATTCTATAAAATATGAAATAGGATTCAATTGACTAAAATTTGTTTCATTTTGGTTTTTCTATATGACACACACACAAAAAATATTAACAAGCAAATAATCTGTGCTTTAAATAGAGAATAAGTCATCAGTATCACTTTTTTTGTCTCTAGTTTTGCATTAAGATGTATCTTACATCTTATTAATCAATGATCACTTCCTGCGTTAAATTTATTAAGAACATTATATTCTTGAAATATGTATTTTCTGTTAGTCAAAATATAATCCAATTCTGCTGTACCTTCATTTGGATGCTTCCATGTCAATTTCCTTTTAACATTTTTCTCAAAAAAAGAATCCATAATATAAAGTTTTTCTTTTTCTGCAAATTCCACAAGTTTATGACTTCTCTCATTTCTATTACCATAACCAAAATTACCTACCACACCTTCATCATTCATTTGTTTATCAATTCTAGCATTAAAGTCTTCCATAACAATTTTAAAATGTTGTTTTCTCTTAACAAAAGCATTTTGTACATCCATATAAAAATCAAAACACTACTTCATCACTATGAGAACTTGTTGGGGCAGAACTTGTTGGGGCATAAACTTGAATCATCTGCATTTGGTATCTGCTATTAAATTGTATAACTAATCTTGTCCCTCTGTCCATTACACAATCAATCTCCACAATGTTGATTGTTCTTCCACTTTTTATTCATAATAAATCCTACTCCACTTGTATTTCCAATATTTGTGCCTTTATAGTAGAGTACATGTCCACTTTTTAAATCAAATGTCTCTTCACCTTTTCTTCTAACTTTACAAAGTCCAATAATGTCCCATTTAATATAAGACAGTTCTTCTTCTAATTCTTGCAATCTTCCTTCACTTGAATGTGATCTGCAGTTGTAAATACCTAAATAAAAAGTCATCATCAAATGGCAGCCTAGGTCCACAATCAGAGGATTCTTAGCATCCTCTGCCTTCAGCCACCAATCGCTGCCTTTGTTCATGACTTTACAGCCTCCTGGGAATAAGGGACATGATTTATTTTTGTCCGTCATGATTGTGTATATATATATCAGAAAAATATTTATCATTTACACATACCTTCATTCTGCCTTATCAAGCAACTGAGAATAAAGACTATGGTGTTTCTTGATCTTAAACTCAGAGGTAAAAAGCCAATAAACCCTACATGCTGGATAATGTAGGTAACTGGTAGCAAAAAGCAGCAATTGACCAATACAATTTCTACTGAGACTAGAGAATTTATGAAGAAAAGAAGGAATATGAAGATATACAAAAATGATGCATTACAAAGGATTGAATATCTCGAATTCTGTAGGATGGTGCAGAAAAGAGTTAAAAATGATATAAGAAAGTATAAATGTGAACTAGCAAGGAAAGCTGTAGAAGAGAATAAAAGTCTCAACAATGTAAAACAACATTTTGGTATTGGTAGAAAATTTATATCTGCAATAAAGAAAAAATATGGAACTATTACTAAAAAGAGAGATGACATCATAAAATCGGTAGAGACTTCTATCAAGAATTATATAGTAATAAAGAACAAGTACCTCCTATATCTATTATATCTTCTGAATTGTCCAAAATTTTAAATTAAGAACTGAGACATGCAATTAAATTTATGAAGAAAGAAAGACTCCAGTAATGATGGAATTATAATTGATATATTAAAAAAGCAGGTGAAGAAATAGAAAAAAAATAGCAAAGTTATACACCAAATGTCTAAATGATAAAGATGTACCAGATGGTGGGAAGAATAGAGTATCAAGAATTAATATTTAAAAAAGGTGATAATGAAGATATTAGAATTACAGACCTATCAGCCTTTTATCAGTTTTATACAAAATTTTTACCAAGATAATTACAACTCATCTGCAGAGACCATTGGATTTCCACCAACCAAAAGAACAAGCTGGGTTTAAAATTGGTTTTAGTACAGTAGATCATATCCAGGTATTGAAAGAAGTTATAGAAAGGACAAAGAAATATGAGTTGCCATTATGGTTTGGATTTGTAGATTATGAAAAGTCATTTGATTCTAAAAACATTTCATCAGTGATTAAAGCATTGGATCATTAAGATATAGATTCAGGATATTGTCATATTTTAAAGAATATCTATAAAAATGCAACAGCAACAATTAGATTACATAATGATATTAGGAAATTCAACATTGAGAAAGATGTAAGACAGGGTGACTCCATATCTCCAAAACGTTTTACAGTAGTGCTGCAAGAAGTATTTTGTGGATTAAAATGGAAATCTAAAGGAGTGAAATTAAATGGAGATTATTTAAGTCATTTAGATTTTGCAGTTGATGTAGTTGTTTTTGCAAAATAATGCTTTAGAGCTGCAGGAAATGTTTTCAAATTATGAAAATAAAGATTGATTATGATGAGTTAGAAGAAGTTAACAGCTACAAATATCTTGGTCAGATTATTAATTCAGATGTAAACATAATGGATTAAATTAATCATATAATTAAACTCGACTGGAGTGCTTTTGATAGAAATAACTTGATACTAAAAAGAAATATGTCTATGTGCTTAAAAAGAAAGCTTTTTAATAAATATGTTTTACCAGTTTTTACTTATGATTCTCAGACTTGGACAGTTAACAGAAGAGAAATACAAAAACTTCAGACCACTCAAAGATGTATGGAGATATTCATGTTATAAATAACAAGAAGAGATTGGAAATGCAATATATGGGTAAGAGAACAAACAGGTGTTATTGACCTTATTGAAAAAATTAAAAGAATGGAGTTGGGCTGGGCATATTGCTAGAAGAGATGGTAATAGATGGACAATTGAAGTCTTAAACTGGATTCCAAGAGATTGTAAAAGACCCAGAAAGAGATGATATGTGAGATGGATGGATGAATTAAGAAAGTGTACAGGGGTGATGTGGAGAATAGAAGCTAAAGATCGGAGAAGATGGTTTGAACTTGGAGAGACCTTCATTCTGCAGTGGATTGATACTGTTTGATGATGATGATCACTTTTTATCTCTGAGTAAGTATATAACAGATTAAAATGAGAAACTAAGAAAATTGATTAAATGGAAATTATTTATGTCATTTAGATTTTGCAGATAATATATTTGTTAACTACTGCTTCAGAGCTTCAGGAAATGTTAAAAAAATTATCAAATAAAAGTACAATTAAAGATGATTGCTAAAAAATTTAAGCAACGTTCAATGAATTACTCATAAAAAAAAAAATAAAGATTGATAATAATGAATTAGAAGATGCTAACAACTATAAATACCTTGGTTAGATTATTGATACAGATAGAAACATAATTCAAATACACTTGAATGGAGTGCTTTTGATAAAAATAACTTAATATTAAAAACAATTATGTCTGTGTGATTCAAAAGGAAGAATTTTAATAGATGTCTTTTGCCAATTCTTATTCATGACTCTCAGACTGGAATATTTAATAGAAAATCATTAAAGAGACTTCAGACCAAACAGCAAAATATGGAGATGTATTTCAGAGATAAAAAGGGATTGAAAATGAAATACAGGTGTGAGGAAAAGCCAAGTGTTATTTACACCATTGAAAGAATTAAGAGACTGAAGTTGAGCTGGGCTGATAATATTACTAAAACATATAGTAATGGATAGTTGAAATGTTAAAGTAGATCCCGAGAGATTGATAAATGATATAGAAAGAAGCAACATATGAGAATTTGGGCTGACGTAGAAATTAGCAGCTGGAGATTGGTAAAACTATTAAACATGGAAAGACTTTCATTTTGCAGTGAATTGATATTTAATAAAAAAGACGATATATAGATAGATGATTATTAATTATTTTAGTGGGAATATAAATAATTGACTTTTTTTTCCAATTTCTTGATTATTGAGGATTTAAATTGTTGAAACTTTAATATCAAAGATTGCCATAATACAGAATTGACTAGGGTGCATACATCAAACATAAGATAGAAGGGGTATTGTTTTAGTTTCGCTTTCACCATAAGAACATTTATTTGAAACTTATTTATAACAGTAACTTCGATGCTAATTATTATTTGTAGTTCTATATAAATATTGTGGCCAACATTATTACATTTGTGATGTGTTCTATAAAAAAAAATACTGTTAAAATAATTTGCCTCGCTATTATACCTAATAGTTTTAATTATATCAAAAGTGTTTTATCCACTCTTGTTATAAAGAAGAGATTATTTTATTTAAAACATTTAATATATAGGTGAGCCTGCTTTCAGCATGCTGCATTTGTATTATAAGTTTATCATAAATGTTAAGCTACTGAATTTAATCAATATGAATTTCACAAACTAGGTTGAAAGCATACTCAGCTATATGTTGAAAGTTTAAATCAAAATAATTTTTTCATCCTTCAAATAACACCCACAGACCGACCACCACCTTCACATGGATATTTGTCTTTGCTCGTAAACCAACTTCAAAGCATTTATGATCAAGTGTCTTTTTTGGGTGTAGGAAGATACACCTATTGGACTATTTATAATATGCTGTACCCAGACATAATTACAGATCCTCACTCACCTATGCTAAATATGAACAATAATCATTTGATGCAGCGATTTAAAAAATGGTCATTGGAACACAAATTTTTTGACTTTCTTTTAAATGTAAATCTTCAGGATCTACCTATCTCCTCTTTCCTTAAATACTGCAGGTTTTACAACAAAATTGATGTTTTTTTGTTCCTTGTGCCACAGAAAAGAAGAAACACAACAGCATCTATTTCACACCTGCACAGCTCTAAGAAATACCTGAGAAATTATGATTAACACATATAGACAAAATAACATCACACTTGATAACCTAATAGAGACACTCAGTAAACCTCAATACCAGCAGCTCGTGCAGCAACTTTTTGTTTATATAGTTTCTGGTGCACCAGATGTACTTTTTGCCTTGGAGACAATACCACAAGGCACTCAGCCACATTCTCTAATAAGCTGAAACAACTGAAGGCCAGAGGTGGCAAAATTGCACACCCAGATATATTTGCTGCTACATGGTCACTATTAAAAACCTGAAACAAACCATAACCTCAAAAAACAAATTTTGACTTTTCTGTAACAAGAACAATTATTTTTTTTTGTTGTTGTTTTTACATATCCCTTTTTTTAACAATTTATTCTGTTTGTTCCAAAGCCATATAGTTTTAAACCATGTATTTTCAACAATGTAATTTTTGGTAAACAACAAATTCATGTAATCTATTTTTGTACAATAAAGTATATTATTGAAACACAAAATAATTTTTTCTTTAGTATAAAAAGATTACAATAAAATTGCAATGTAATAGAAGTAAAAAAGTAAATATTCATAAAATTAGTACTTTTATTTAAAATAAATATATGTATTATATTAATCGTAACTGTGTAAGAATATAATTTTTTTTATTAAATAGTTACAAGAAATATATCATATGTTATTTTTCAATGCAAAAAAAATTTGATAATAATGTAATATTATGCCTAACAATATGTTCAATTGTATAATGAAATTTGTATTTTATTTCATGTGTCAAAGCATCGGCCGGGACCCGGGACAACTGCTTGTAAGACAGCTGTGCTGACCACTCGGCCACCAACGTTTGACGAAATTTGTATTTTAATAATAAAAAAATATGTAATTGGGTAATTCTTCATAAGCTAAATATTTTATTTGATTCTGAAAACTATAAAGGATAGTATTTCTAGAGAATTCTTAAACTTTAAAATAATTTTTAGATTATTATTAACTTTTAAATTCATTTAATTTTTAAATTATAAACAAAACTTTCGAAATTATCCTAAGTTGTACACAAATAAAGATTGTATAAAGGAAAAAAAATGTTAATTTTATATACATTTTTATATAAATGATTTCATATTTGTAAACCATTTGTAAATAAAATATTTTACAATAAACAATTGTAATCTTGAAATCATCATCATCATCAACCATTATCAATCCACTGCAGGATGATAGTCTCTCCAAGTTCAATCCATCTTCTCTAATCTTTAGCTTCTCTTCTTCACATCACTCCTACATACTTTCTTATTTCATCCATCCATCTTACACATGGTCTCTTTCTGGGTCTTTTACAATCTCTTGGAATCCGGTTTAAGATTTCAATTGTCTAACTATTATCATCTATTCTAGAAAATCTTAAAATAAATCATGATAAATAAGAAATAAAACATAGATATTATTATTAGCATTCTATTTAAATGTGTCTAATATTCAAAGTGAAATATTTAAAAGATAACTTAAAAGATACACATGTACATATATACAATCAGATAAACTAAATATAATAAACATAAATCTCTACAACAAACTCTCTAATATCTAAAACACCAATATATGAAAATTAATATTATTATCTATAGCTTATGGCATTGTTCTCTATTCTGAATACCAGTATAACAATTAAAATTTAAAAACTTCAAATCTGATTAAAGACGCACAACTCTAAATTTTCCACTTGAATATCCAATTTCCCATCATTTTAATAGTGAACTGCTACTTAGAATGGCTACATTTTTATTTATATATGAGATAAATAAAAACTGAAGTATATAAAAAAATTAATCATAATTCTTATATATGAAATAAAAAATTTAAGATACTATAAAAATAATTCATTTATAAAATGTTTACTAAAATTTAATAAGTAACTCATAAAATTAAATTGCATTAATTTTTTTTCAGTATTTCATTTGTTTTTTTGTTTTTGTTTTTTCAAAATAAAAAATATGAATTCAAAAATTTTAAATGAAAATTTTATATCTGCCATAAATTATTAATAACAGAATGATTACTTATTAAAAGTTGATCTAAAATATTTTATTCCTATAGAATAAACAATTGAATTGGAAAATGTATGTTTGGAATTGTAAATTATACAATTTTTATTTTGCCTTTCAATTTTTTAATTTTACATTAATTTAATTCAAATGTATTTAACAACAAATTTTGTTTATCACCTTTTTTGAATATATTTTAAATTATCAATAGTTCGAATGCCTTAACTTTTATTTAGTAGAGAAACACTTATAGAAAAATGATATATTTATACATCCAACATTGTTTAAAAATATATTTAATGTGTAACATTATTTTATTTATGATATTTATTTTATATAGCGCTATGTTTTATGAACTGTAATAGTAATAATCAGTCATTAAGCTAATGCACATATGCTTTATGGATTTTTAAACTATAAATGAATACTCTCACTTCCAAACACAAGATAAAGTCTTTGTGAAAAGATAGAATGAATCAATCTTTCTTTTCAACCCAAACGTTTATGTATGTGTTTTTATGGTAAGATGTTAAGTGATCACTTTATTCTATCTTTTCACAAAGACTTTATCTTGTGTTTAGAAGTGAGAGTATTCATTTATAGTTAAAAATTCACAAAGTGCATGTGCATTAGCGTAATGGCTGATTATTATTATTCTATTTATGTTATTTATGCTAATTATAATATTTTTGATTATCAGTTTTTTAAATTTAAACTTTTTTTTCCAAATAAGATAATGTAAATTAAAATATAATGCTATATTGTCATAGATTTAAAGTGTATTTTTTACTTTTACATTTGTTTTTAGTGCTTGGTTGTTGGATAAAGTTCATCCACGAATCACACAGTTATCTCAGTACATTGAAGAAATAACAGGTCTAGAGAACAAAAATTCAGGAGAACCTTTACAGGTAGCAAGAATTAATTACTAACAACTATTGTTTTGAAAATTTATAATAACATTTAATATGCAAATAAACATCTAATTCTCTCATAAACACATTTGTTTATATTAGTATTTAGACCTCACATATCCCAAATCTTTTTCACATTTTTATTCTCAAGAATTCAATAAGGAAAGAAATTGATTCCTTATAAGGCCATACAATTTTATTTTATTCTAATGTAGCAATTTCAGTAAGTAATTTTCATTACTTTAAACATTACTTATTTAAAATTAAAATTCAAAAGACTTCAAGCTTAAGTTGTTTTGGCTAATTACAAACTATAAATCACCAAGATGATAATGATTATAAATATTTTCTTATGTTTAATAGATTTGAAATCAAATATTTAAATTAATTTTAACAATAACATATTGTATCTTTTCTCTCACATTATATTCACTTACGTGATGATACAATTACTTATAAAATCTTGTATGGTAATATTTATTAGCTTATTAATGCAACTCCCTAGCATATGAAAAACAAAAAAGTATAATGTCTGCTCTATGTACCTATAAAGAACATTTATTTATTTAGCATATAGTATCAGCCCATAAAAATTCAGCACCAACAATTCTTAACCAATCAAGAGCTTCCTCCTCCAATATGTACAGCCAAAAGGTCAAATAGGGGCATGGCAAATTGGACACCTTATAATTATATATCATGGTTTGTGGACTTCCCTTTACAGTTTGGAGAGTCTGTAAGTCCCCTCTTGTATAACATACCACATCTATCCTGGCCTCTTCTGATTTTATTAATCTTCATCCAGAGTTTTATTGGTAAAAACTAGGCACACAAAGTGTAAGACAGCTATTAGAGTATGATTATTTATGGTGGAGTTATTTCAGTCATAGATTCACATATTGTTAATATTCAATGTTGGTAGCTGCTGAGAATTACTAGTAAGCCATAAATTCTGCTTTTATTTTAGCCTGAGGTTTGAGGTACTGATCATAATGATATTGGTTGGATGGTTTGGTAGCTTAATAAGCTTATTAAATTGACTAATAATTAATTGCCAACCTGTATCTGAAGTTACTAGGAAGGATATTTGAGAGTACACGTAGCCATTCTATGGATGCTGATTTCAGAATGCCAAAAATAATAAGCAAAGTTTTATTGATCTGTGTATCCACAAGATTAATTTAAGTACTTCTGCACCACAGTAGAAAAGAATACCCAGCTACAGAATAAACAAGTGCATAAAATTGTCAGCATTAGGCCTCCATGTGGTGCCTGTAAGCTTAGAGATGATATTATTTCTGGTGACATAGTTCTTTTTTATGTTTATAAGATGTGACTTAAAGAAAAATGTTTGATCCAATTTAATTTCCAAGTATTTTGGATGTGTGTGATTTGTAATTTTGTATTTCCACTAAATTTGTTTTGAATAAACTACATTGTATAAAACTACATCATATTTATTTTTAATGTCTTACACTTTTCATCATCATTATATTTTTAGTATACTAATTTAGTTTCATTTTGACAATTATAAAATCATCATCATCAACCATAATCAATCCACTGCAGGATGAAGATCTACCCAAGTTCAATGCATTTTCTTTAATCTCTAGCCTCTCTTCTCCACATCACACCTACACACTTTCTTATTTCCTCCCTCCATCTCACATGTGTTCTCACTCTGGGTCTTTTATAATCTCTTGGAATTTAGTTTAAGAGTTCAATTTCCATCTATTATCATCTCTTCTAAAAATTCAGATATAATAATTTTTAAATTTTTGGTTAAACTTTTTTTTTTTTCAATTATATAAATGTAGAGCCAACCCAAACTTATATATACATATTATAACAGAAATGAAACAGTGGGCGGTGATCAAGCAACATAAACAACCACCAAACAACCAGTGACAGACTTCCTCTTAGCTTAACCTTTCAAAATTAATAATAATAAAATCAGTAAGGAAAAATATCTGACATATGAATAGTGTCTGCTATAATACTATTACATTTGGACATTCATATTAATAATATAATCTCGTTGAATTATTCAGAATTTATAATATTGTATATACTAATAAATCTGTATTGCCACCAATAAAGCATGATATGTGTGGTTAGCATAACATCACGAATGACCAAGTAATATTTCCCCTACATATTACTTTTTCAACTCTTTTAACACTATAAAAGCTCTTAAATATTTCTATGATGTAATTTCTAAAGTTATGACAGAATACAAATTGATATTTTGAAATTGTATCCAGCATTTAACCTATAACATATAAACAGAGCCGTGAAAATAGACTAAATGAACTCTAACACAATTTTAAAATAAATAATATTCACTTAATGAACTGTAACAAAGTATAACGAAAATTGTAATACTAAAATTATACTAACATGATGTATAGATTAAAGTGTAAGTGATGATGACGATTAGAACACCAAGACTTCATTTTAAAATAATAATCAATTAATTTATGAAATGAAATAAATGCATGAAATAAAATAAACAAATATATGTATATAAGATAACTATGTTAATATTTCTTTATAAACGCAATATCTAAAGAAAAGATTACCGATATATAATGGGAAGTGTTGTTCACACAAATACACAAACCAATTAAGTAGGTTGCCTATGGGTAAAATCTCTAATAAATACTAATTAGTTTACAATTTATAAAATTAAACACAGATTACTTTATGTCTTATAAATCCCCACTATTTCTAATTTCGAAATGCACTGTTCTTATTCTTATTCTTATTTAGGAAACATTTATCTTTCACTAAACTAGTGCAATATTTATATGACCCAAAATTATACAACGTTATGTTTTCAAACAAAATATTCTACTTGACTTGTAGCCATGGAATAATTATTATATATTAAATTTACTATTATTATCCTAAGTACGTTTCAGCAATATAAATAATCATTTCTATTAGCATGTACACGCTGCAATACTATCGAACACATGGCAATAAAATCTGAGGTATATAAAACAAGAGAATTCCATATCCAATAGAATAATTTGATAATATTAATATTTAACAAGTATAATAATATAAAAAAACAACCTTTATTTAATATAAGACATTCAAATATCTCACTAGTTTGAATAAAAAAAAAAACATACTATTTGATCTTATGGTTGACGAACGTTAATTAATCCTAGTGCATACGATAAAATACCTTAAATAAAGAAAATAAGAACAAATCGTACATAAAGTTGTCATGATGCACAAAAGTTTATGAATAATTTTATCGAAGTTGATATGTGAATTTTATTCTTTCCAATAGCTTTCATGTTAATACAATTCCTTTTGATAAATTTAATCATTATTTATCAAATTTTAAACTTCATACTGCAGTAAATTGCAATTTTTTTATTATTTTCAAGGCTTCATTTCACTGGTGAGATATATATGTGTGTATTATTAATCATATCCATTTATTCATGACACGATGTTTTAGTTTAAAGGCAAATGACGATGTTGTTTATCACAAATTCTTTTAAAATAATCAATTAAGAATGTAATTAAGTTATGGATTGCTCAGATGATTACTAATTGTATTAAAGAGAGAGGCATTACATCACTGTAATATTCCAACAACTTCGGTTTCTTTCATGAATTGGTAAAACATAGCTTTAGTTCTGTTTAAAATTGAATTTGGATAAAATTTTTGGAAGTCCTGAAGGTCTTTGTTGTTGTGAATTAGGTTTTGGCACATTTTTTCCACTAGGGATGGTGGCCATCTTTAAACCGCTTGGAAGAATTAAAAATTATAGAAAGTTAAGAATTTTGAAGTGGGAAACTAAAAAATTTGACTTAAAAACTGAAATAAATCCACACTGGAGAGATTATTAATGTTAATTTTAGTTGGCTAGAGCAAAAATTTAGTAGAATTTAGGCAGTTTATCGCGCTCTTGGGGGGGGGGGATGAAGGACAAAAATCGTTAGAAATGACCTAAATAACTGGAACAACATATAAAATACTTATTAAAAATGTTTTGAGTGATAGAAGAAATGGAATAGGAAATGAATTCAAGAGACTAAGAGGGAATAAAACCCTCAATGATCTATAAAACATTCAAACTATCCTTTAAATGGGGGGTAGTAGTTAATTATAATTGAGCACACGGTAGATACAGTGAAATATTGAATAAAAGTATATTAAAACTGAGAATTGTGAATGAAAAAGCACATAAAGAGCAAAGAATGTTCTTTATAGGGACAAATACATATAAGGAATACCTTTAATTGCAGCAAAACTAATTTTTAAAGCCTTTTTATGAGAGCTGTGAAGCAAATGACTTTCTAGTAGCAGCTCCACCTGTAAAATTATTTTCACAAGAACATAGATCCTACATGTCACAACTGCCACAGAACCTCTGAAACCTTTGACCCAATGGTAAATGATTGCCCAGTATATGACAAAATCATAAAGTTCATTTCTCACAACTGCCACATTTTCCTGAACAAAATATTAGATATAAAGAGCTGCTTCCTGTCTAGGGATTATGTCATCTCAAGACTTTTGACCTTCATGACTTATGCCACATGGATAGCCAGATGTCAAAACAAGTTCACCATTTCTAATCCCAAGCCTGAAGACATATTCATTTCTAAGTTGAAGGCATTTTGCCATAAGGACAGTGTCATCTCGTCCAGATTTTTATTTGACAACACATGGAGCCTGATTAAGCTAGATTAAACAACACCAACAGCACATCAGACCATCTGGTTGCCTGAGCAACATGGAATAATTTTATTTTATTTACAATTGTATCATTCTTACATATGTATTTCAATAAAGTTATTTATAAATAAATAAATAAAATAGAGAATTAAAAGTTACTCAATTAAAGATAATAGAGATAATATCAGCTAACTTTTTTAAAATAATAATAATAATAATAATAATAATAATAATAATAATAATAATAATAATAATAATAATAATAATAATAAAAAAAAAATTAGATACTACATTGTACCTATATTTATTTTTTATGCAAAATAAATGATCACAATATATATATATATATATTTACTTGTAATTATAAGGCATTTGAAAACATACTTTCAGGCTCCTTTCAGTTATCCACTCCATCTCATACAAGTGATACACATCACCACACACTTGTGAAAAAGCTAGATGATCTCCGAGATACATATTTCATGCTAAACCAATACTAATCAGCTGATCCAAATCATCACTTCCCATATATATATAATCAGTGCTCAGTTTATATTATGATGCAAACTTTCAAACTTTAATGGACAGGCTTCAATCCACTCTGCCCTCCAACTCTTCAGTCATCCATACCATTGAAAATCTAATGACAGAATGTCCAAATCCTATGTTGATACCAATATTATTATCAAGCCCATGTTGACTTTAAGTCACTCTGATTTCTCATGTATAGCACTTTGTCCCTTTAAATATGCAGAAGATCAGGATACAGTATAAGTGTATAAAGTATATTTGGATTCAAATATTATATATATTTACTTATGCATTGTTTTGTCTTTTTATTGGTTTTGGTGTTACAATTTTTTTCACGTTGCACTTACATATGTATGTTTTAGATTGTGAATTATGGTGTTGGAGGTCATTATGATTTACATGTAGATTTTGAAGAGGCAAGTTTTTTAACATATTTTATTTTTCTTTCTTTTCTTTGTTACTATATATATATATATATTTGCTTTTGTTTATTATAATTAAAAATTAGTTTTATAAAAAAAAAATATTCTTAACCAATAATAGAAAATTAAAAAATCTATTCTTCAAACTAGTTTTGGATAAAAGTAATTTTTAGACCAAAAATATTAAAATGAGAAATAGTTACAGTATTTTTCTAATTTTTTATGAATTTATGGATATCTTAGCATTTATTTCAACATGTTTCAACATATTGATCTAGTAAAGCCATTTTATATTGTATAGAAATGGATTACTGTTGAGTTATATATGTAATTTAGGAGAGTTTTATTCCTAGTTAAACTAATTCGATTTACCTTATCATTTATAAATAGATTACAAAAAAGTAAAAGAAGCTGTTGAATGAAATAAACGATTGTAATGTGTGAGATGGATGGATGAAATAAGAAAGTGTGCAGGGGCTATGTGGAGAAGAGATGCTAGAGACCGGAGAAGATGGATTGAACTTGGAGAGACCTTCATCCTGTAGTGGATTGATAATGTTTGATGATGATGATGATGATGAATGTGTGTATACAATTGAAATTAGTAGTCAAAAAGATAAACGACTTATTCTAGTAGGTAACAATAATATGGTATCAGAGTTTCTGTTGGCTACTATAATAAGTGGTTTAGCTTGGGGTTATGAATTTCAATTGCCTGGTGTCTAGAAATGTAACTACCAATCATGTTTCTCAAGATATTTACATAAAAGAATTCCAACATCTCCTTGTTGCATCATAACTAATTGATTAAAATATTTATTTTAATACAATACTATAGATAAATAGGTAAATTTAATTGCAACCATATTTCAGACACAGACAGTTAAAAAATTATGTACTACCTGTTAAATGTACCCTTTTTTCTATAAGTCTCAACACCTATTGCAAATGTCATTTTGCTTTGACATTATAATGTCATAACTGAAAAGTGTTGGAATATGTTTTAACTGCATTTGTTAAATAAATCATAATCAAATGTGACACATAAAGTAAAAAAAATTCTACATTTAATTATATTTCAAATACATCTTTTTAAAAATTGAAATAAATCGAGATACTGCCAAATCTCTAGCACTTGTTACAATACTTAACTGACAGCCAATCAGATGTCACAGATAGCTATCCAAATGACATACAAACCTAAACACACAGCTATCCATGACATCTGATTGGCTGTCAGTTAAGTATTGTAATGAGCACTAGAGATTTGGCAGTATCTCGATTTATTTCAATTTTCAACTATCGGCACTTTGCAAATTAAAATATTATTTATAAATCTTTTTAATATAAATTATCTAACAAGTCTTCTAACGAATAATGCATTTAAATATCAGATTATAGACATATCTATAGTCTTTTAATGTATTTACCTATTTCTACATAGCAAGAATTATATTAAACAGATGATAATATTATTAAATAAGTAGAAATATTTTATTATGTAATTATTACATGTAGGCCATATATATTATAAAGCCATTTTCATATGTAGCTTAATAAAGTATTTGACTTGTAAATGCAAGGCAAAATTTAAAATATATTATTCATAATTCACTGAAAACAGCATATGTATAGCATATATGAATGATATTTATATACATTCTACTCATAAAATATACATAATAAATGCAAAGCAAATCTAAGCAAACTATATATATGAGCTGTCCTTCATTGTCATCATGCTGTGAAAGCATTCATTATAACTTATTAACAAAGATAAAAATATTTTGAAACCTCTTATCTGCTTAACTGAAGACACTACTCCAATCAAAATGAATATTAATAGTCATTTATATATTATTTTCTATGTATAATAATAATAATAATAACAACAACAATAACAACAACAACAATAATAATAATAATAATAATTATTATTATTATTATCATAATCATCATCATCATCATCATCATCATTATTATTATTATTATTATTATTATTATTATTATTATTATTATTAAAAGAAATCGTTCAATTCTTTTATAAAGTTTTTTAGAAGAACAATTACATGATGTGCAGACAAAGTAAAAAAGAAAATGCTATTAAATAAGCAGACCTTTAAATACATTTAATATATGGATCAATCTATTTTTAAAAATAAATTTTAATTCATGATAATGAAAATCACACCAGTACCCTTCAACATCATATAAGACAAGTAATTAGTTATTTAAATATGCAAGATTAATAAAATTCTTTACAAAATAATTTATTTTAATTTTATTATGAACACCTTAAAATAGTGTTAGTGTTAATATATGTAACTAGGATAAATCTACTGATTACAGAATTTAGATAGACATTGTAAGAATCACTACTACTACTACTACTACTATGGCTACTACTACTATTAATATTACCACTACTACTACCACCATTACTGCTATCATCACCACTACTACTACTACTACTACCCTACTTTTTCTCCTTCTGCTGCTGCTACCACTACCAATAATAATAATAACAACAACAACAACAACAATAATAATAATAATAATAATAATAATAATAATAATAATTATTATTATTATTATTATTATTATTATTATTATTATTATTATTTCAATTCATTTATTTACCATACAAAACTATAGCATTACACCAATGACAGAATTGCACCATAACAAATATACAGTAATATACATACATGAGTATAAATAGCAATCTATTAATATGATTATATGCCATATTTTTTTATATAATAAGTAACAATTTTTTTTAAATTTAAAGTAAAGATGTTTTCATTAGTATGATTATAGGTAATAATTCATTCATTCATTCACTTATTTAAGTGCCAAACACCAGCATATAGCCAATTACAGTTAACACATTAAAAACAAAATAAATAAATAAATAAATGAAAGGGTTAAGCATAATATACATAACATAATAATAAAAAGTAGCAACCAATTTAACAAATCAATTTAAACCAATCAACAATGGCATTTTAATTTAATAATGTTACAAAATTGATTACAATCTAAATTGAAGTGATTAGTATTGTTACAAATCTGATTGTATAAAGATGGTAGCCTAAATAAAGGAGAAAATTTAAGAATATTGGAATGATTAACTTAATGTAACAAACAGAAGCAGACTGATTATCATACACATGAGATCTAATTATAATAGTAGAAATTGTGTCAGATAGAATAACTATTTTATTAACAATTTTATAAAGATATTTAAGATCTCTATATTTTCTTCTAGAAGAAAGATGAACAACAATTTTATTTCCCAGAGAAACATATTTGGAAAACTTATTAGACACTGATTGTAATAAATTACATCCCTGTTTAGAGCTAGGATTCCAAATGATTGAACAATATTCAATGATGGGAAGAACCAATGACAAAAATAATTTGAATTTTGTATCATCACTGAAATGATAACCATATCTTAGAATGGCACCTATAATTTTTAAAGCCTTACCAATAATCATTTCCACATGAGGAAAAAATGACCCATTCCTAGAAAACATAACTCCCAAATCTTTTTGGGATTCAACAGAATTAATTTTGTAAAAGTTGATCAAATAAGAAAAATGTACAACTTCAGGTCTTTTAGAGTATGAGACAAAGGAACATTTACTGAAATTAACAATCATATTATTTAGATCACACCAAACACTAAAATTATCTATATCCTTTTGAAGGAGAGTGCAATCAATCACTGATGTGATTCTTCTAAAGATTTTACAGTCATCAGCATAGCACAAAAGATAAGAAGATTTTAAACAATCCTTAATGTCATTCATATAAATGTTAAAAAGCATAGGTGCTAAAATACTACCCTGAGGAACTCCCAAATTACATTCAAAATTAGATGAAATATTATTATTAAATTTGATATATGCAGTATGACCATGAAAAAAGGATTGAAACCAATAAATAAGTTTAGTAGAAAAATCCATTTGATGTAATTTGTGAAGAAGAATGTTGTGGTCTACTTTATCAAAAGCTTTTGATAAATCAAAATAAATAACATCAAGCAGTTGCTGGTCCTCAATTGCATGTTCTATATTACCATAAATTGTTAACAAATTAGTTGCTACAGATCTATTAGAAATAAAACCATGCTGTGAAGAAGGAATGAGTATACTAACATCTAAAATAGTTTTATTATAAACACCCCTCTCAAAAATTCTAGCAATAATATGTAAAACAGATATAGGTCTATAGTTATTAACACAATCATGTGAGCCATTCTTAAAAATTGGGACCATTTTGGCACACTTAAGAACATTAGGAAAAACACAAGAATTAAGTGATAAATTAAAAATAAATTCAAAAGACTCTGCAATAAATTCAGCTAGAACTTTGTAAATAAATGAAGGAATATTATCATTTCCTAAACTAGAATGAATTTTAAGTTGCTTAATAGCCATAAGAACATCATGCTTATAAATATGATCAATCATGTAGTGAACAGTCGGAGAATTACAAAATAATGTGATTTTTGAAGATATTGTATCATGTGATGAATATACATCAGAAAAATGTTTGGAAAAGTCATTTGCACTTAAAGTGAAACCATGAGTAGCTTGAACTCTTTTTCTTACCCAAACCAGACTTATTAATAAAATCCCAAAATTCTTTAAGGTTAGAAAAAATATTAACTTCAATTTTTCTAATGTAATTTTGCAAATCTCTTTTATAAACATGCTTAGCCAAACTTCTGAAATTAATAAAATTATTATAAAAAAAGATATTCTGTGTTTTAAAATAGAGTCTGTGATGATAAGATTTCCTTTTAATAATCTTAATAAGATTGTATGAAAACCAAGGAGGAAAGTCTTTATGAAAAGGCAATTTATTGGGAATATATAAATCAATAAAACTATTAAGAATTTTTAAAAACCTATCTAAGCAATGATTTACATCATTATAAGAATATAAAAAAATCCAATTAACCTTAGAAAAGTTTTTACAAAACCTAACATAATTACCCTTCCCATAATCCTTTCTCAAAATATTAGAACAATTAACTTTTAAGTGACAAGTGTTAATATAAAACTCAATAGGTGGATGATGAGCATCAATAGGAAAATTAACAGAGACACGTTGAAAATTACTAACTACTGTTGAATTACATAAAATATAATCCAAAGTACGATGAGAAGCATTAACAAATGGGTTATATTGCTTAAGTCCTAAAAATTTACAAAACCGTAACATTCTAGAAACTTTAGAAGACAAAAAAGAAAAGTGTGTAGTAATTCTATATGATATAAATCTAGAATATTTAAATTACCAGTAATAATAACATTATCATAGCCAATCACAAAATCTTCAAATGATGTCAAAAATAATCAAACTCCAACAGTGACAAAGTGGGTTTAAGATAAACATTATCTAAAATAAATTTAAAATTGTGATTTAAAGTAATTTCACATCATTTAGATTCACAAAAACAATAAGTAAAATAAAGTTCTTTATAAAAAAAACATTTTTATGAAGAGCAATAAGTACTGCCACCTTGAGAAATATTTTCCATATATCCGTCATTTGCAAAACACTAAATCTATCACCAAGAAAAGAACAATCAGGAAATGATTTATTTAACCAAGTTTCTGTAAGTAATATAAGATCAAAATGTTCTGTTTCAAAAAATTGTTTAATTTGAACACATTTAGTTCTCATACCTCTGACATTCATGTAAAAACAAGAAAGGTCTACCATGTTACCCACAAAGATAATAAAACAACATAAATAAGGCTAGAGAGAAAAAAGAAATGAAAATAATAAAATAAAATAAATAATGAAATAAAAAATAAAATAAATGCTCTTAAAACCTTAGAGAACTGACCAGAGATCCATAAAAAAAGAAATGGAAGCACTGCAAGGCCATAAATTAGGGGATATTATTTCATTATGTTTATGTGCAGGAACAGAAATATAAAAGCAAGAAGACTGTGAATTATTCATATTAACTTTATGACAAACAATATTCGTTTGTAAATTATTTTCAAAAAATAATTTGATATCTTTTGAATTGAGATTTACTGGTATATTAGAAAGAAAATAACTATTATAAGTTATGTTAATATTAGAATAAACATCAGCAAAGAATCCAGTAGAATTAGATTTATTAAATCCATTAGATATATTTATTTTTTTAGATCTTGAAAAGTCATTCTTACTAGAAGATAAAGAGGAGTATCCAAAATGATTTATCCCATAATGAATGTTATGTGAATGTGATCTATAAGCTGGAATGAATTTGGGAGCAATATCTGGATAATTGAGGATTTTATGTTTAAGAAAAATCTCCATTATATCTTTTCTTCATAAAAGAAGTATTCTGTAATTTATGAGATGGAATGAATTTGGGAACTGCAGCCGAATAATTGAGTATTTTAGATTTCACAGACTTTAAAGGAAATAAAGTAACAGGGAAACCTCCATTATATATTTTCTTCATAAAAAAAGTATTCCGTGATTTAAATTTTTTATGAGGCAAAAATCCAGAATCAGAAAAGCAATCATTAATGAAATTTTCCTCAAGCCAGGATGAGTTGTATAAATATCTACTTTTAATTTTGGAATTAGACAAATTCCTAAATACATTATTAATATTATTATGAGAATTAATTTCATCACTAACTAAATTATCTTTAGGAACATAATTATCCAATTTGATATTTTTTACCAAGATCTTCAGGGCAATAGGATGAAGATGAACATTCAATGTTACTATCTTCAATAGTAGACAAATGATCTCTAGCAATGGAAGAACTAAAAATTTTATCAGGATAATCAGAAGATTATAACATGCATTTCAGTGCCAATATCATTAGTATTAACAAGTTTATTTTTGATCCCTGTAAAATTCCTACAATGATGAGACATTTTAATTATTAAATTATATATAAAAGAAAGAAGAAAAGATTATTTCAAAAAAAAATTGCTAGAATCATGAATAACATTGTCAATTAAACTATCTATATTCCCAACAACATTAACAGAATCAACAGCATAGTTCCAACATTATTGTCTCCATAATTAGGAGATAAGTCAACATCTACATTAGAAAGAGAGTGCAAGGATAAAACAGCTTTATTATTGTCAAATTCATTTACAGCAAAATTTCCAACACTATTGTTTCCATTATTAGGAAATAAGTCAACATTATTAGGGGATAAGTCAGCATCAACATTAGAAAGATCATCTAAGAATAAAAGTTTTATATTTATCACATTCATTTACAGGAGAGTTTTCAACATTATTATTTCCATTATCAAAAGATAAGTCAACATCTACATTAGAAAGATACTCTAAGGATGAAACATCTTTATTTTTATCAAATTCATTTACAACAGAATTTCTAACATAATTGTCCATCAATTCTGCTATACATACAATTAATTAACTTAACTATCTCAAACTCATTATCTGAAACAGGATTATCAGAAATACTATCTGCCAAAAACACCTTAGACATATTATTACAATCTATACATTTATAAAAGCCAGAACCAATCAGCATCAATGTTACTTACTCTAAGACAAGAGGTATGAAACTTCCCCTGACATTGACCAGAACAATTGATACAGTTAGTGGGATCCAATATAACAATAGAACAGACTTTTCAAACAGATTGGGATGAAATCAAGCTATAATCAGAGATTAAATCAGAAATAGGTAAAACAGAAAGAGATTGTTTCATCATAGAAGTTAGGGAGGCATAAAAATTTAAAATAAAAGCTTTCTTATAATAAGAGCTACAATATTCACATATAAATTCAGAAGTATTATTTATAGAATCAATGGAAGTATCTTTTTTAAATTATAACATATTATATGGTATTTAAGGCAACAAAAGCCCAAGCATTTAAAAAATGTTTGCCTGCCAAAAATATCAGAAAGGCATAAAGGACAAGGAGTATTAAAAGGAGACAACTGAAATAAAAGTAACAAATAAAAAGTAAATAAAGGATAATAAATAAGTTTCTTCTAAGTACACAACTAAATCCCTTCAACTAAAAATTATAAAGTGTGTAAATGTATAATAGTAAAATAATTTAATTACAAAATAAATAATGGCTTTATCTATTGCTTAATAAAAAGAAAAGGAAAAAAAACAATCTATCAGAATAAGAATTACTAAAATTGAAAAAACAAAAAAACAAATCTAAAGTAAATACAAACTTAAAAATACTAAAAGTAGTTAACATTCGGTTAGAACAAATGTTGGGAAAACAAAAGTTTTTAAATTAATATGAGTGCTGACATTAGAAATTCCATTGATAAGATAAGCAAAAGTTCAAACTATAAACAATAATACCGGCTACTATTATTGTGTATTATCAAATTCCTTATAAATGAATAAAACAATTAAATATAAGAAATTGTTTTAAAATGATTTTTTAAAAATAAAACAAAAACCAAAGTTCATTCTATCTATAAAATGAAGTAAGTCTTTCACAATCCGAAGTAAAGCAATTAATGAAAATCCCGGAGCAACACTTGAAAATAAAATATTGACAATTGAAATATTTAAAATACTTAAATATATAATAATCCGAAAATATGATTTCTGAAAAGAACTTGTCAAGTGCTATCCATGAATATAAAAAAAATTTAAATATTCCAAGTAAAACTGAAGTTCATAATAATAACAATAATATAAATATATTAAATTGTTAATTTTTTTAACACAAATCTAGTCTTTTCCCAGTAAGAAAATAATAAACTTTTTTTTTCTCCTTTACAAGTATTCTTTAAAATATTGTCATTCTTTAACTTGCAACACTGTTGCTTACAAAAAGATAAGGAGTCAATAAGGAAGTAAGAACAATATCTTCCAAAACTCAAAATCCAATAAGAATAAAAATCTGTACACATTATATTACTTTGACGTCAATAAGTTTATGCAGTTTCAATCATTAGTTATTTCTTAATCCTTAATTAAAGTTTTATAAAATTTGTATTCTGATAACAGTAAAATTATGTCCCTTTCCAATATGTCTATAAAAGTAATTATTCAAATTACAAATTAAAGATGTAGTAATCCATTAAGATAATATATATTGTATACTCCTGGATATTATATATTCTGAGGTAAAACAACTTGAAAACATTTGATCACAATAACTTTCAAAACTGAAAATCCATTAAGAATAAAAAGTTGTGTACATATATTATATCACTTTGATATCAATAGGTTTTAACATTTTCAATGATCAATTATTTCAATCGAAAATAATAAAAACATTAAAAAACACACATTTTGAGTTAAATGATTTAAATTAATATACACACATTAATCCTTGATTAATAATAATAATAACAACGAGAAACTATTTAACAAAAATACCATTAGTGTTTAAAGAGAAAAATAAAACACGTCCTCCTTCAAGTACCGGAAGTATTGTAATTATAATTATTATTATTGATGGTAGTTTATTGTTAAGAAAGTAATCGCTGGGAGGGATAAATTGGACTGCATCCATGGATTTAAGCTTTTGAATCGCCATTCTACAACAGCAGTAAAATAATCAGGGATTATAATGGTGAATATATAAAAGTAATAATAATTAAAGGGGATTTGAACCCAGATATTACATTCCGTATATTTTGTTTTAAAAAATAAGTGTAGATTGTGAGAATCTGTGTGTTTTTATATATAGATAGTAATATAATTTGTGCTAGTTAAATTAATCTTATTTATATGAACTTTGTATGTTTTTTATTCATTTATAATTTATTTTTTATTTTGCAAAAACTTTAGGATAAAGCTGGGCATGTTTTTACTCTCAGGGGAAGAAGAATCGCAACCCTTTTAATTTATGTAAGTGCGATCAAATTGTTAAATGTCTTCATAAAGTATTAATATTAATTAACATTATTTATTTTATTTTCATAATAATATTTTATTTCAAATTCATATTTAGATATTAATAATTATTAGATTTATCTGCATACACCCACGCAATATATATATATATATGAAGAGCAATTATTTTTCTTGGCTTAGTATAAATATTATGTAAAATGTTGCGCTGATAATATCTAAATCACTAAGTTATAATGTTACAAAGCTTTAATAATTTACAAAATGCCTATAAAAGTTATATATACAGTTTATATTTTCAAATAAAAAAAACATATATACTTGTAGGTTAAAAACTTGTTGGTAATAACACACAAATAGACAGCGCAGATTAGTGATTACACAATGTTTTGAGTAGTATTATTTTCCACTCTTCTTCAGGTGTTATTGCTGGTCCAATGAGTGGCAGTACTAGCTTGGGAATGAAACTTATACCTTTAGATTATTGAATATCAAATTTTAAGGCAAGCTCTCAGTTAGTTAAAATCTTGCCATAAAATTCGATATTCAAGAAACCAAAGGTTCTACTCCTATGCTAATACTGTCACTGGTAAGGCCAGAAACAACTGAAGAATAGAGGAGAATAATGTTACTCAAAATGTGTAATTACTAACCTGTGTTGTCTATTTGTGTTATTTTTAATGCTTATATGTATTTTTCTAATTTTTCTTAATAATTTAATGTTGTTTAAAAAAATATATGTTTTAATCCTTATTTTTCATTTTTTAATAAAATATTTTCTTCTTTTTGATTTGAATATAATAATAATAGTAATGAAAAACTATTTAGGCAAGTTTAAAATTTTTAATAAAAATAGAATCTAAGCATTGTTAGCAACCAGATCTGTCATAATCAATGAACTGCAACAAAATATATATAAAAAATAAATATATACAGTAAAATTATATATGCCATCTACATGATAATGCAATGCACAAATATTTCTTGATTATTATGTTGACATTATTTGTTATAAACCATGCCCCTTTATATTTTCTTTTTCAATCATTACATTCTTTACAAACAACATCAATAGTAATAGGACCAAAATTATGTCCAGATTTAATTTCATGTTTCAAAAATATAAATTTAACATAATAGTGTGTTTTAGCATGTTTATATAAATATTTATGTTCTGCTAATTTTGTAGCACAATTGGCAGAGATTCTCCATAACAAATTGCATTGCATTTTGCTTCATTACATTTAATTTTATAAACAATTTGTACAGATTGGTTTGAAGGTAATTTATGTTTAGTATTGTTTAAAATTTGATTAAGATTAGGAGATGTTCTAAAACTGATATTACAATCCTTTGAATAAATTGTTTTCATCCTTTTAAATATATTATGTATATAAGAAGGATTGATCCATGCATTATCATCTTTATTATCATCATCATTACCATCATTATCATCATCATCATTTATTATTATATAAGAAGGATTGATCCATGCATTATCATCATCATTATTATCATCATCATCATCATTATCATCATTATATTATAAGGAGGGTTGATCCATGCATCATCATCATATCATCATTATCATCATTATTATATAAGAAGGTTGATCCATGCATCATCATTATTAGTATTAATAGTATTCAAAGATGAATAATAATTTTTAAGAGTTTTGTTTAATAAATTATAATTACAATCTGATTTAATTAAATATTTTATGTAAATTCCAATGCTTTTCTTCTACCTACTTCAAACTTACATAATTTAAAGTTTCTATGATAGCACTCTAACCAACTGAGCCATCATGCCAAGCACACAGTCATTATAAATTTCATATACTTATCTATGAGGTTTCTCCTGCTTCTTCTATTTTTTCAAAGAGGAAAGTTGATTAGTGGTTTCCATACATTACGTATAGTCACCACTAGGTTGACTTATCGGATTATTTGCCATTGTCATGTGAGTAGCTTCTTTGAATTTTTTTCTTTGTATATTTTCCTCTGTAGCTAATATTTTTCTATTTTCCCAATTGAACATGTGTTCATTGGTACATACATTATCTGCTACAATAGATACATTTGTTTTCTCTCTTTCAATTATCAGTTTGTGATCTAGTAATCACTCTTCAATGGGTGACTGGTTTTACCAATATACATTCTTCAACATTTACTTGGTATTTCATGGATTCTGTTTTTGCTTTTCAGCATTTTATGTTTAAGCTTAGTAGATGTAAGAAATACTCAGAGTGTAGTATTGCTCTGGTGGCATACTGATTACAGATTTTCCTTAATTTCTCTGTTATTTTTGGTATGTATGGATACAGCACAGTACCAATAGTTTTTCTCTTTTAATGTTTCTTTTTATTGTCTATTTAATGTTTTTTTGATAATAGCTGATAGATAACCATTTGTCATAAGTTTGTTCTGTGTAGATCGTTTCTTTTATCAAATCAGTGGTTTATGAACAAACTATTTTACTATGTTCTATAGTGATAATATAACCCATGTATTGTGTTTCTGGTATGATTGGTTGTATATGCAAGTATGTTCCTGTAAGTGTAGATTTTCAGTAAACTGTAATTTTAGTTTTGCATGAGGGAGACTTGTCACAAAAAACATCTATGAATCCCAAATTTTGTTATTGTTCTCATTCTTTTATGAGTTTAATTGAAGGGGACATGTTTTTAAAAAGCTTATAGTAATGCTTCACTATGTTACTGTACAATAAATTTATCATTAATATAGTGAAGCCAAACTTTAGGTGGATATGAAATAGAATTTATAGCTGTGCTTTCAATTAAATGATGCTATTGCTTTTTTTTTTTTAAAAAAATAGTATATAAACTCTTTCAATTTCTTGTAAAATATAAAGTTATTATCTAAATAAATATAAATTATATTAAATAATTCGATGTTTAAATATTTATATCAAAGGTAATATTATAATTCTGCAAAACAATATATATGTATATTGAAAATCACTTGATATTTGTATTGCTAAAATGACTTTACCTTTTAATGCTTAAATGATTTATATTTTGATATTTCATTAATTTATTTAATGCCATGTTGCAGACCTATAAATATTTGCTTTTCTAAACGCATCATTTAAAAACAATTTTATACTCTTTTTTTCTACCTATTTTTTCTGTCTCATCGAATATTTACTTGTAACTTTTACATTTTTTACATGATATTTATATAAAATTTTTGTAATTTTCTCAAAAAAAGAAATGTACAATGCACAGATATTTTTTTCCACAAATTGTACAGATTGAAATCCTCCTGTATCAGACTCTATAACCAAATTAAGCCCATAACTTTCATCATTAGTTCTCTTATATTAAATTCTTTTACAATTTTAAAATGTTTTTCTATTTGATCAAGAGCATTCTCCATAGGTATATGAAAAATACACTTTCATCACAGTCAAAACTTATTATGGCAGAAACTTGAATTATTTGCATTTGGGTATTTTTCATATATAGAATAAATAACCATACTACTCTATGCAATGAACTATAAGTATGTACTAATTTATAGTTTTATTTTCAGTTGTAATTCAAATATTTATCATTTGTAAAAAAAAATTGTTTCTTATTATATATGTAGCAGTGTAGTGGCTACCATTATAAGATATATACTACTTATAAAGAGTGATTTGATATCAAATTAATACTGTTGATGTAGATAAGTTTGGATTGTGATCTTGTAATTTATACATATATAAAGAGTAGACACATTAACAGGAAAAAGTTATCTCTGTTTACATGGACATAATTTTCTTATTTCTATTTCTTATTATAACAATAATCCATGAACTTTTTCAGTTTAATATATATATATATTAAACAATTTACATTATATATAGTTCAAGTATGTTGGCATTGAGTAAGATTTAAAAGTGGAAATTTTTTTTTTCAAATAATCAATAAATAATATTTAGTTTTTTTATGTAATTTTTTTTGTTTTTAATATGTAAAATAAAGGTTATTTGTGTTTAATATTATTTATTTAATTAAAGTTAAAATTGGAAGGAATAGAAATGTATACAGATTATTTATCCAGATAAACAAAAGAAAGAAATTATAAATGCAAGAAATTACAATCACAGAAAAACCTTTTATGCTATAATTAAAGATGGCTAAAATAATTTATATAAAAAAAGACTTTGTAACTAAAAAGAGAAATAAATGTACAAGATTATCAACTTGTATTCTGATAACAAAAATAAAATAAAAATGTATGTGCAGAAATCTAAAAACTGGTTGAAGGTATAAAAGCCAAATGACTTCATGAAGGAGAGTCTTGTTTGTTCTTTTGGCTGGTCCTGGATGATAAAGCATTTAGAACCACTCTATGCTGAACAAAGTCTTCATGTGGAGTGGAAACCAGAGCATTTGTGAACACATTTTTTTCATTGTAAAGAGGTCGCTCCAAAAAGCTTTTGAGTCCAGCCTTAAAATGAACCAGAAATGTGAAACTGTCGGAAGAAGAAATCAAAGTACACAATTTCTTTCATCTCAAAAAATGATGCATGGTATCATCTATATAAATATGCATAACATACCAATAAGCTAGTTGAAATTCATATGCTAATTTGTGTCTAATTAAAAATATTTGCAAACTAAATCTAAACTATAAGCTTATAATATACTACTGATAGAGACATTCATGGTATTATTCAAGGAACTTTCATCTACAGCCTTCTAGAAGAAACTTATAAAAGAAGTGAACATTAATTGTTGAATTATTTTAATTATTTAACCTAACTATCTGGATGGGTAATTGTATGTTCTTTTTCAGTTTTATTAATAATTTACCATTTAAATATATTAATTGTTTGTAATAAAATATTTAACATTAATATCAAGTTTCCGTTGTGCATGCTTAAATTTAGTTATTTAGATTTTAGTATTAAGTTTACAAAATTGTAGAAATTACCTTTGCCAATATGCTTGTTTAATAGTCAATCCCAGGGAAATTTCTTTAAAAAATGTTACATTTAATTATTTACTGCAAATTTGCTTGATGAACATTGGTGAATCTATAGACTCTGGCACCCTCATATATAAATAAAAAACTAATTCCATCAGCAATTCAAATCATAATAGATATTATGTTGAGTTAATCAGGAAATATAACTATGTTCATGAAATATCTGAATTCCTACATGGTTGGAATATTCTTGTTGAAATAGTTTGATTAACTAGCAGTCTATAGTGCTTAATATAAGACCTAAACCAAATGTAAAATGTTACAGTATGTATATCTTCAACTTTTGTTCTAATATCCATGTATCCTTCATCTTATCTCAATTGTACCACATCCACCTATCAGCCTAGATGTTCAAACATACCTCTTTCCTAGTGGATATATTTTGAAATATCAACTTTACATTTTTAAATGAGTAAGACATATATAGATCATGCAATAATTTTGATCATTGTAATGCAAAGAATTGTACATTCCTTTACAAGGTATTAAAAAGGAAATAAAACCAGTCTCTACTTTGCATTAGTATGATATAGGGAAAGCTATTAAAATGGCCAATATGGACAAGAATACTGAGGTGTTGATACCCATATAACACTACATACATTATTAAATATCATGTGATGGCTGGTACTGTAGAATAATTAAATATATTAGACAATAAATAAAAGTGGGGTTCCATCTTTATTGTTAAAAGATTTTCTTGACAACAGTTTGAGAATCTTGATTATTATTGATATTGGTACTGTCTAAATGTTGAGTGTTTTTAATGATTACATATAAACCCATTTAACCTCGAACATTATTGTACTTATTATATAAGTGAGACTTTGGGAGCAATTTGAAAATTATAACTTCAGTTTGTATTGTTATAATTGACTATTTATTAGTCTGCATTCAAAACAGGTTATATTTATCTGTATAAGAAGGTTTATTTAAAAGTTTGTGTATCAATAATTTCAATCTCTGTGGTCAAAATGGAATATTTAATCTTTATATAAATATAATGGACCATAAATAAAGGTAAGATTCCATCTTTATTGTTAAAAGGATGTTGCCTTGACAGCAGTTTGAGATTGTTGGTTGTTATGACATTGGGATTATCTGAATGTTGATTGTTTTTTATTAATATAAATCTTATGTATAAAAATATAAAAATTGTCTATACAGCACATTTAATATTTTTGGTAGATAATGTTAAGTGATAATTATGAGATTAATATATATATACTTTATCTTTCAAAAGTAACCTTTATTAGTTAAAAGATTGCAAAAATTTTCAAGTACATGATTACCCATTAAGGATTACAAAGTGTTTAATGTTACATGGTAAAACAATTATTGACCAGGTTTATATAAAGTGCATATGCTCAATAACAAGTATATCCATAAAAGGGTTATTATAATTTTGATTAATGTGTATCTGTACATGATCTACATGACCTGGCCACCAAGAAGTTATCCATCACCCAATGATCCCACCCCTGGGACCCCAAAGCAAAGACCCAAATGCTTCAGCTGAATAGGTGGACAAGTCCAGCATTGCGCCAATCACTACAACAGGCAGTGACGTCCAAAGCCCAAGTCCATTAAACAATAAACTCTTGACCCACAGCCAAGCCATGTCAAGACCATATATACTTTATTGTTTTAAAATATTAAGTTCTGTCTTTGTATTTGTACTATATAATTATAATTGTTTATTTTATTTGAACAGATTACATTATTGTAAATTAAAAAATTTGAATTTCATTTGAAAAAATCACTATATATTTGTGTAAGCTGGTTACATTTACATAAATAAAGAAAAACTATTTTTTGTTAACAAAATGAATAGTTTACAAAAGTGATTTATTAATAATAAAAAAATTAAGTATTTTGTTTTCGATTTGAATATTAATTTTCATGTTTTTATAGCATCACTCATGCAAAAATTTATTAGATTAATGTGGGTAAAATATTAATTAGATATGTAATATTTTTTCAAAAAATATTATAGATGTCTGATGTTACAGCTGGTGGTGCAACAGTGTTTCCATTATTAAATATTGCAGTTTGGCCAAAAAAAGTGAGTATATTTAATGAATATGAATTGTGTAAATTGAATGTGATAAAATGAAGGCAAACAGTAGAATTATTAGTAGGCATTACAAGAATGCAAGAAATTTTTCTTCCGTTTTCTCATAATCTTGTACTTACATCTTACAATTATATAATATTTAGAATAATGTTACAGATATTAATAATTTCGTCATATATGAAATATATAAAGTATTTTGTTCAAGACCATGAACACACAAGCTGTTTTATTCTACAGAAAAACAGTTAAAAACAGCATTATAGTAATTTATCCATCCATGATGGATGTTATTTCACTAACACATTAGACAACAATGTTCAGATACACATTTTCTGTAATTAATTGAATATCTAACTGGATTGATATCCTATAGATATCTGAAAAAACCATAACATATATTCTAATTCAATATTATCTAAAAAGTTTTCATTTTATCTGGATATAAATTTTAGGCATGAATCCATTAATATATATATATATAATTAATAAAACAAGTATAAATTTCGTAACTTGCTTTTAAGCTTGCATTTAAATGATCACTAGATGGAGCTTACCAATAGCTTCAAGCAAGATGGTAAGCTCCATCTAGTGATAATTTAAATGCAAGCTTAAAAGCAAGTTATGAAATTTATAATGGTTTATTAATTATTATAAGTGTGCTTTTTATAGCTTTTGCGATGCTATATTGCAGAGGCTATTACTATAAGGTGAAACTGAGCTGAATGTAAAAAGAAAAAGAAAATAAACTTTTATGATATATTTCTGAATTGTCAAGTAATATTTTATCCCTGGTATCCAGTTCATGAATATATAAAGCTGAATTTTGATATCTATTTTTATCATTATTCTTAAGAACTTTAACTCTTTCATTAAGACATAATTTATTCTGACCTATGTAAATTTTATTAAAATTGCAAGGAATCTTATAAAATACCCATGAATAGATTTACATTCAATTTACTATTTTGAACTATTTACAATGAATTTAAATTCAGGTCTTTCTTCCACACTAATCAATCAAAAACTATTCTTATAAATCAATTTACTTGATGACTTATATGGCAAAGAAATAAACTCTTTATTCTCATTAACGATTAAATCTTTATTATTAACATATTTATAAATATTTTTATTAAATGTAAATTTCCTAATAAATTCATGATTACATCCTAAATATAGCCAGAAGCAAATTGACTCCTCTGAATATAACTATTATTTTCCAAATTATTAAGCCTTTTTTTTCTCTTATAGAAAAACTTCAATAAAGTCTCTCTTGAGTATAAGGTTGATAACTTTTTTGCTTTAATGAAATGATTGCTAATAAAACACTATCAACTTTATCAACCCTTGAATCTAAAAATTTTAACTTAACAAATTCAAATATACCTCCCTTGAAGATTCCCTTTAAGTGTAACAAAACATTAATAATTAACTATTTTCATTAGCTATATCTGACTGTGTTTTTTGAATGAAATTATAAATGGACAGTTATACTTACTAAATATTTACATCAATTATATCCGTTAAAATTAAATATATATATCTTAGGGATCTGGAGCATTTTGGTACAATCTTTATAAAACAGGAGATGTAAATTATGATACCACTCATGCAGCATGTCCTGTTTTAGCTGGAAATAAGTGGGGTAAGTCACAATATTGTATTTTAATAATTTAAATCTTTTTAAATTTAATATAATGTCATTACTTTATAATATGTTATAAGGATTCTTAAATTTATTTCATTAGAAGCCTTCTTTATTTACATTAATGTAATCTTATCTTCAAAATGTCATTTCAATTACATATTGGGCTAATTTTAAAAAAATGATAATTTTATTCATAATCCATTGTTGATTCAGTGCAATAATTTGCTCTAGGCCCACAAGATGATATCAATCTTCATAAAACAGCTCAACCACCAACCCTTGCACAATGGTCTAAACCTGCACATCATTCTGGTGTTCTACACACAGAAAGCCATTAACTTGATAGCAACCTATTACTATCCAGTTCCAAACTCTTCAGTACATTCTGAAAGTAACTCCTACAGATAAATCTCCTTCCACTACTGCAGCTTTTATTTAATTCTAGGTATTACCAACCTGATATATCTCTTCCAACAATTCTCAGTACACCTATTAGTAGACATATAATCTCTTTTATCCATACCCTGGCAATGATTATTCCCAGATTCTTGCCATTAATAACCACCATCTTCTCCATCAGTATAAAATTGTCCACTGTAACATGTTCTTTGATTTTCTAATCAGATTCAACCTGCATACACTTTGAATATCCTCTTTTTCTGTATTATTGTAATCTGTGCCCAAATGTTGACCTATTCTGTGGACTATCCCATAGAATAGAGAAGACTCGACAACAATTTCTCAATCACTGCTGAGTGCTAAATTTCACATGGAAAATTATGTGCAATGAATATAGGTGATCTGATACTTCCATCACCAAATAAGTCAGTCACTTCTGAAGATCACACCCTCCTGCAGCAAGTGCAGCCACATTTATTCTGTTTGACTTTTGGTGCACTTTATTGTTAGGCAACAATACCAGGAGGTATCCATCCAAATTTACCAACAAATTACACTGGCTAAAAGTACATAGCCCTCTCTAAATATTTTCATAGTTATTTGATCAATTATTGGACAACAGTCTAACTTATAAGATACCACAATCACAGTAGGTAGTATTAACAATTCTCTCAGATATCACATCCACTTCATAGTACAATTGTCCATATAAAATACTATGTTCCAGACATCCTCATTAGAATAGTCTATTACCATAAAAGACTGTATAATTGTACCAGTCAAGCTTCAGGCTAATGAACTTTCATTCAAATTATATGAATATTTTTAATATGCTATGCTATGTTGGACAAAAATGTTTGTCCAATAAAAAACAAAAATACAAATTCATAAAATATGAAAGTGGAGGATATCAGTAGATGAAAATATTGTTATGAGATCAAGATATTCTGTTTAAAAAAAAATCAGACAGCTATCAAGATCATTAAGAAATCAGATTGTATCAATAAATGTAATGATACATGTAAATTGTCTCCCATATTTTGAAAAATTAATGAAGCCCATTAATAACGATATCTACTTATTTTATATCAATTTTTAAAATTACTATTGTATTACTTCTTTTTTTTTTATTGGATTAACATTTAATTTTATTCTATGCATTGTTTTTTACATTGCCTCTATAACAGATTTTAAAATAATTTTCATCACCCATTTTCTGGTAGGTATGATCCAGATAAAATGGCAATAAAATAGTATTGTTATTTATACATGAATGAACCGAGAAAATATATATTGAATTATATTTTAATTAATGTTTATAGATTTAATTAGAGCTTAGATACAATGTAACTAATTAATCAACCAATTAAAAACTGGATTTGAAAACAAAGATTATGATATCAAACCAATAGTATTTATTTGTTTGATACTAATAAGTTAAATGCTGAATTCCATTTTAAAACACCACGAGATATTCAAAAAGGAATTAGAGTGGCATTAAAACTTATAACAGTGAAAGGCTCAAAGTAATACAACCTTTTCATTATTTCCATTAGTAACTAATATTTTTGCTATGAATTATGTTGTTAATAGAAAAAAAAAGTAAACTTTATAGACTTAAATATTGAATGTTAATGAGATTTGACCTGTGTATTTTTTAAAGTAGCTCTCAACAATAATCTAGTTAAGAAAGTTACCAACTAAAAGCTCAATTGAAACACTGAAATCATGGAATGACATAAAGAAGTGTCCATCATATTTTTTCAATAGTAATATTAAGACTTTCCTTGGCTTATCAAAAATATTTATCCGAAACAGTGTTATGCGAATTTCATTGTAATAATTTATATATCAGAGTTTGTTATTTAAAACATTTTAAATAATATACAAAGATGGGCACTATTAATCAATCATAATATTATAAAATATAGTTTGGTAAACTAATAAGATAATTATTTTAAAGTAAACATGTAACTTTAAAAATGTATTGTCCTTATATGTGATAAATGAGGAGAAGTGAAAAGCTTGATAACTGTTGATTATTATCTAAGATAAATATGTATTTCAGCTACAATATAACTTTTTACAGGGATTTTTCATGTCTGAATATTTTGCAACAATATCAGAATAGGATTAGATTTTTATATATAAATAAATTTATGCAATGTATTTATTTTGCATTTGTGCATTTATTCATGGCCAAAAGAAATTTTTCACTTCCAGTCGAACTCATCACAGAAGTTTACATACTTACTATACAAAGCAGAAAATATATAGTCTTACATGAATTACAAAGTAACAAAAAATGCCAAATTAAATATGTAATATTATTAATTGAAATACACAAATATACAATGGTTGAAAAATGGTTTAAATCATTTGTTTTCTGCCTGTAAAATCACTTGATAGCGATTACAATTTAAATAAATTAAAAAAATTCAGTATAAAAATGTGTTATTTTTACTTATATGTATTTTTGTCATAATTTAAAATAATTATATACATGTATCTGATTAGATAAATAAATAAACCAAAAATAAATAAATAGATTAATAAATATAGAAAGATAGATGGATAAGTAGATAGATGGACAAATAGATAGCTATGCAGACATAGATAGACAGACGGACAGATAGATAGATAGATAGATAGATAGATAGATAGATAGATAGATAGATAGATAGATAGATAGATAGATAGATAGATAGATAGATAGATAGATATATAGATAGATAGATAGATAGATAGATAGATAGATAGATAGATAGATAGATAGATAGATAGATAGATAGATTTCATTTAGTTTAGTTTATTAATATTATTTTATTACTTTTGTAGTTTCAAACAAATGGATACATTCTTTTCATCAAGAATTTAGACGGCCATGTGGATTGAACAAAAATGATCTTTATGACAAATATATATTTTAATCATTTTATTCTGTATCGCATTTTATATTATCTAAAATATGGTGCAAATTTAAAAAATCCAATAAATATATTTCATTGCTTTATTATTTTTATTGTATTATTATTACTAAATAAACGATTCAAATTAAAATATGCGTTGTTAACTTTTTCAAAATTTTACAAGTCAAATTTATATACAGAAAGTAATTAATAAATTACTCTACCCATAAAGTAGCATTTTGATCAGTTAATATTGTTTAACATTATTCTCAATTCAATTTCTTCACTGTGTAATCATTGGAATCACTTTGTAAACGATGTGGAGGTGATAATTTTGCATAAAAACGTGAACTTAAATGTATATCGATTGATACTATTTCCAAATAAAATATTTAAGTGTTGGAATCGTTGAAAGAACGGTAAAACAAAGCCGAAACTGTGGAGTTAAAAAAATAGGATTGAATTTCAAATCAAGAGAATAACTTCTTATTCGATGCAATGTAGTTTTGCATTAGCAATATTGCAGTTTTTATTTAAAATTTGGAAATTGATATTGATCGGTTCACATATAATTTGTTTCTTTAATTTAAATGTCTTTTTTACATTACAGAGTACATACATATAAGGATATATAGGGTATATGAGCACAGACTTTCACATGACCCACCACTCTCCACACTATCTCATAACACTGATACACTTGAACGCATATATGTTGAAAAGATAAATAATCACCAATATACATATTTCATGCTAAATCAGCAATCATCAGTTGGTCCAGATTACCTTCTCTTCACATATATGCTATAAGTGCTCAGATATATATATATTAAGATAGCCAATCCTCATATTTTAATGGACAGGTTTCAATCTACTCCACACTCCAACTCTTCAACGGTCCATTGAATTGAAAATCTGATGATGAAATGCTCAAAGGCCACCCTGAGGCCAAGATTCTTGTCACACCCATGTTGACCTAAGATCAATCTGATCCCTCATGTACAGGGCGTGGCCTTTGAGCATCCCATCATCAGATTTTCAATTGAATGGACAGTTGAAGAGTTGGAATGTGGAGTAGATTGAAGCCTGTCCATTAAAATATGAGGGTTGGCTATCTTAATATATGTCTGAGCACTTGTAGCATATATGTGTAGAGTGGTAATCTAGACCAACTGATGATTTCTGGTTTAGCATGAAATACGTATATTGGTGATTATTTATCTTTTCAACATATATGTGTTCAAATGTATCAGTGTTATGAGGTAGTGTGGAGAGTGGTGGGTCATGTGAAATTCTGTGCTCATATACCCTATACATTACATATATAGACACAGGTATATAATACGCTTGTGTGTTTCAGTTAATACATATAAGGATGTAACTTTTCAACTGTGAAATAAGAACAATGCTATAATTCTGGCAGAGTTCTGCCAGAAAGCATGCTTAGTGCAATGTAGATTTTACAATTTTACCTTTTACTCGTTCATAAGAATTTATAATGACTAATTTTATTTTTCCAAAAATGTAATTATTTTTGTGAATATTTAATGTTTGGATATATATATATATTGTATTAAAAAATTATTTTTTAAACAGAAAATCAGTCAATTGTTAGTATTGTGTACCAGAAAGTTAAAGCAAAAATTATCAAGCCTGAAAATAAATCTTTTTTTTTTTTTGTATTTATAAATTGATTTTTTTAAATTTCAAAAATTATTTTAACTACTTCAATTTATTCTTTATTCATATATGTATTATTCATCTAAAATTGGTTGGTTGTTATTTTTCAATTATTGAAAAACATTTTTTTTGTATGTGGTTAAGACCAAAAAGATAAATCCTTTGTTTTGGTTATTTGTTTCAGTTTATTACTTTTCCTCACCATTTGTAAATTAGTGTGTTAAAACTTTACATTTAGTTTTTTTTCCCAAAATATAGTATAAGATAAAATGATAATATTAAATCGTGCTATCACACTTCCAACGTAAAGCTGTCAACAAATAGAAAACTAAATTAAATGGCTGAGCGCTTTCAAGAAGATGTACTTCTCATATTCATAGCCAGTTATGATTCTTTCTTTGAAATCATTATATAAATAAATACCATATGCACATTCTATGCAAATGAGTAACTAAGACCATCTTTTAGATATAGCATCCTTACGATTAATGGCGAAGGAGTCCTCTGCTATAAAATAAGCTTCTTTTGCTTTTCGCCTAATATCATGCCTCTCAGTAAAATGGAAATATTTATTTATTTAAATTTTTATTTCCAGATATATTTGGACAAATAAAAGCAGAATGGTATAGCTCACATATTTTTGTCAATTTACTATCTGCTTTTTGACATCATTGATTTGTATTATTAATTTTTATCTGTCTTTGTTATATTTAATAACATTTTGAAAGATCTATTCTTTCCAAAACAGCATCATCAAGACATCTGAGCAAAAGAATCCAAAATGTCAGTCATATTACTTAATAATTTAATAGGTTAATAAATTGCAATAAATAAATACAAATAAGCTGTCATATTAAAATTATATTAATTAATAATCACAATATAGTAACTGTTAATTAATTATAGTCTATATAATATTAGAAGAAAACAAAAATATGTTAAAAATCAACAGACAAGTTGAAATTAGTATCTTCTTACAGAAAATTAAATATTCTGAAGATTGTAACTATTTAGAAAATATTAACTTTCCTAGATGCAAAAAATATCTCATGATGTAATTACTTAGCAAAAAATCTAATATGTATGAATTCATGTTTTTTTTTTATAACTAGAACTATCTGATTTATATTCTATCTTTGATTCTTCAGCAGATCTTCACAATAATCCATTTTGGTAATCATCAATTTTCTTTAGTTTTTTCAAATACCAATCATCGTCATTAAACAATTCAAAACAAAGCAAAACTCTCCATATAGTAGTGCCATAATGATGTTTAGTGGTTTAATTATCATCATATCATTATTACTGCATTCATACTTGTAATTTATTGCATTTTGTAGTATTATGATCCCTAATTATTGTATATATTATTCCTATAGATTTTTTAGTGCACTTTAGTTCCTCTTCTTCTTTTATATAATCTTTGTTTCAGGATACTTATATGTCAATACTCCTATCCTATCCAACTTTCAGTATTAAAATTTTGTAATGTTTCTCTAATACAATTATGTTTTTAGTTTTTGTTATATTTATTTCTAAGTCGTTTTTTGCTCAAATAAATCATCATCATCAACATCCTAATCTAAGTGTCTTATAACTATATACTTAAGGAATTTCCAAATTCTCCATTTTTTGTTCTATATTGTAGATACTTGTTCTATATTCTATTTAAATCGTGTAGGCGATAATGAACATCTTGGTCTGCCATCTGCCATTCTCTGGGTTATCTTTTTATTATTCTAACCATATCTCCTATTTCCTATTGTTTAGATGGCTATATAATTTCTTGCCTGATGTACTGAGAATTGCACTTATACTAGTTAATTTCAGTATTTCCTGCAGCTAAGATATGAATATAGAAATATTTCTCAAAAAAAGTATTAGCATATCACCATGTATGAAGTGTCTTATGACTGTACACATAATGAATTTCCAAACTCTTCTAATTTTCTTTGTATATATATGTTGATATGTTGGACTACCTCCATCATCTAATGAGTATTGAATGTCTTTACAAAAAAATAACTTTATTTAAATATTCCAAATACACAAAACTAACAGGTGAATGTATTTGGAATATTTAAAGTTTTCTAAAGACATTTAATACTCATATTAGATGGTAGAAATAGAACCACATATAAATACAACTAAAACACAATTATAACAAACCTTCAGAAAAAACACTTTTATTTTCTGTTTTATATTGTATGTACTTGTTCTAAATCATATTTCCGTTAAATTTTTATTATTCTAATCGTGTTTCCTATTTTTTGTTGTTTAGATTGTTATACAATTTTTGACTAGTGTAATAAATAGTGCACAAGCTGTTTAAGAAAGAAATAATTCTAAAAAAAAAGTGTAAATTTTAATAACGTTGTGCAATCCTCAAATATATTTTTCTAAATAAAAGTATACTATGGGCTAGGTTTAATACATTCTAAATAATACTTAAAAACAATATGTTTGATTCACTTTCTTTTTTTTTTCATATTTAAAACATTTCTCTCATAACAATCTTTAGTAGTATTATCAAAATATTGATGTTATATCTATAATATAAAAATTCTAAACTGTAAAACTTTTCTTAAAGTCGATTTTTACAATGACTGTTAAATATTTTAGCGTATTTCAAAGATCTCTCTGTCTACAGTTTATAATATTTAATATTGAAATACAAGTATGTTATATATACCCAAGCTATATATAATTAGAGGGGATTTGAACACAGACTTTCAAGCTCCCTTTAGTTAATCACTCTACCCCATACAACTGATAGAGGTGACCACATACATGCGAAAAAGAAAAATAGTCTCCAATACAAGTATTTCATGCTGAACCCATACTCATCACTTAGTCCAGATTATCAAATCTCACACACATATATGTATATAATCAGTGCTCGGTTTATATTAAGATAGCAAATTTTCAAACTTTAATAGACATGCTTCAATCCTCCTCCTTCTCCAACTCTTCAATCATCCATATCATTGGAAATCTCATGATGGCATATGAGGATTAGACTTATAGTCAATATGGATATGACAACAAAATTGGCAAAGCAAGAGCATTGAGTATGCTATTATTAGATTTTCAATGATATGGATGGTGGACGAGATGTTGAGTGTGGAGGCTTGAAACTTGTTCATTAAAGTTTGAACATTTTCTATCTTAATATAAGCAGAGCACTGATTATATAGGTATGTAGAAGATAGTAATCTGGACCAACTGATGGATGCTGATTCAGCACAAAATGTATATATTGGAGATCGTTTATTTTTATCACATGCATGTGGTCATGTGCATTGGTTGTATGGGATAGAGTGATGAGTAAAGGGAGCTTGGAAATTTGTGTTTAAATTCTCTCTAATTAGATTATAATATAGTAGAAAATATAATTATTATTTTAATTTACAAAGCACATACAATACACAGTTTGCAGAAGTTATAAAATGAAAATAATTAATAATTCAGTTATAGCTTAGCACTTTCGAGGTTCTCTACCTCATAATCATGGCTATATTGGAAGCAATAGCCATTTTTAAATATAGTTAATAGTTTTTATTCATTGATATATTTACATAATATTAAAAATAGAATAGATTAATTGGTTAATATTTTCCATGAAACAGAAATTGCTAATGAAATTGGAAATTTTATACCTATACACCTGGGTCTCATTTTATGCAGTAGATAGGTTCCTCAGAAAATGTGCATAAAAGAAATAGCACAAAAATAAACTTACCTTGAAAAATGGGGGATAAGTTCTGAAATTTTCAGAATTTGCATAAAAGCAAAGCAACAGGGAAAAATTACTTTAAAATTCCCATTAAAACAATAAGGAAATAAAGTATAACTAATAAATAATTTAAAATATTTGAAAAAAATTAATACGACAAACTTTTTTTACTTTTTTTTATTAACTACAGTATTTAATTTTACATTTTTTCATACATATTTTAATCATTAATGTTATTTGACAATATGTGTTTGTTTGTGAACTGCTAAGAAATGAGATTCGTGACGTGATGTACAATTAGTGCCACTTTCAGTCTAGTGCTGTTGGTTTTCTGTTTCTATATTAAAAAAATGAGATTGCAATCAAGCCAAAAAGATTATACATTATCATTAGAAAGATTTTTTCAGTTTATAAAATCAATAAAATCTTGTTATTATTTATTTTAAAAATCTAAAAAAATATTTGTTTCTGTCAATATCTAACAAAATACATTTTAGAAGTTTAAAATTTTTGAATATTTATTGTGATATTTTCATAGTACGTATAAATCTATTATTATTATTTACTCATTAGTATAAATAGGTTATTTACATAAAAGCTATTTACATAGAAGCTAAGATTCTAAATACAGCTTCAGGCCATATTCACGTTAGCTGCTAATATAATGTTATATTTTTGGAAAAAAAAGTATTTCAAGTCAAAATAAGTTATTAATAATTTAAATTTCTTGATATCTAATAAATATAGCAAAATATGGAAGATATTAAGAAGAAACATGAATCACATAACTTCAAAATTGCATTAAAATAATCCGCATAAAATGAGACCCAGGTGTATTGATCTTCAATTTCCACAAAAACATTAAAATTCTCTACTTTTATTGATTTTCCATAAGAATTATAAAATAAATTTGATAAATAATGACTAAATTATTTGAAGTATAATTTTATTTTTAACTTTGTCTTTTCGGATCAATAGTATGAGTGACATTCAATGAAAAATATTTTCATAAATTACAAAAATTTTTGATGGATATACATCACTAAAACTTTGAAATAAACATTATAAACAAGAATAAACATTTTGTCACGCAATGCTATTTTTTCAATCTTTAAAATTATATTGTAGTTAAAAAAATCATTTGTTGATCTTTTGTTTTAATATTTTTATCAGATAGACAAAAAAAAAATTATAGACTTCTTTATTAAATCATAAATTTATTTTTCATTACTAACCATTAAAATGCGAACATACATTTTTTTTTGTATCAAAAAAGGAGAAATTTTAACAAATTAAATTATAAGTAAAATATCAAAGATGATTATAATTAATCAAATTCTTTATCATCATAGTTTTCACGTTCTTCTGCACATTTCCTTCGGAATTCTTGACCATAACTATGAATCCATTTATTCGCAACTAAAAATTAATTAAAAAATAAATAAATATTTTATTTATATATATTAAAACAAACATCGTAATAAATATTATGAAAATAAATCTAGAGATGATATAAACATTGAAATATAATAATAATGAACGTTCTATTAATAGAAAACAGAAATAATAAATATCAGAAATTATTTAGATTAATAAGTATAGGGATTTGAACTCAGATTTTCAAGCACCCTTCAACTATCCACACTATCTCATACAACTGATACACATGATCATAGACATGTAGAAAAGATAAATAATCACCAATATACGCATTTCATGCTAAACCAGCACTCATCAGTTGGTTCAGATTATCATCTCCCACACATATATATATAATCAGTGCTCAGTTTATATTAAAATAGAAAATCTTCATATTTTAATGGACAGGCTTCAATCCACTCCAACCTCCAACTTTTCAGCCATCCATATCATTGAAAATCTGATGATGAAAACTCAAATCCCATGCTGATGCTAATATTATTCAAATCCCTATACTTACAATTAAAGCTCCCAGGTTTGTAAAGAGTGCCTGGTTTTCAAATAATTATTTAGATTAATGAGTTTTAAAAAAATTATCACAAGAAGGTTATTTGAATGTATCATCACGTTTGTTGATACAATTTGGTCGTTTAAAGATCTTAATGGCTTTGCCGATCGATGTGGTTGGAAAGAGTCACATCTGAATAGTATTCTCCTGATAGAAAAATCAATACTAAGACCTGTATTTATAGCATGGAGAGATAGTACTGATGATAATGAGTAATTTTTAATTGCATTAATATGTTCACCTTTTCTAGTACTGACCTTTTCTAGCAACAAAGATTGTTCATATTTACATAAGAACCTTTATAAATGCTACTTGAAATTTCTTAAACTTCACAAGCTTCAAAAAAGATTTGGAAAAAAGCTATTATTTTTTTGATTAGAAATATATGTCTTTTTTATATTGTAATGTATTAGAATACATCCAATAGTATCTGTAGTTCTTTATGTCTAAGGAATACAAACTCCAATAGTTGTTCTTTTTTTTTGATTGTTTAGGTCTTGAATTAAGACTTGGTGTATTATTTTATCATTGTAGCCAATAGCTATTAAGACATTTCTTACATGATTTATTTGATCTGCTAGATTTGATTTATCTGAAAGGTTAATTGCTCCAATGAAAAGAATTTTTGCTGAAGAAAAGATTTGAGCTGGATGATGATGTGAATAAAATTGTAGATATCTATCAATGTGTGTAGATTTTTTGAAAATTAAAAAAAGATTATTTTGTTTCTTGATGATACCTACTTTAAAAAAAGGAAGTTTCCCATCAGTTTTTTTTTCCATTATAAATTTAATATTAGGACGAATATTGTTTATATTTGTGAAAAAATCCTATAATTTGCATTTACCATGTTCTCAGGTGATAAATGTATTATCTATATATCTGAGCCAATTAAAAGTGTTCCCTCTAAAGCACAGATTTCTATATGTTCCATAAATAAATCAGAATTACCCTTGAGATTGGTGACCTGATCATAGTACCAAAAGTCTACTTATAATATTGTCCATCATAAACAAAATAAATATTTGAAAGGTGGTGTTTAGTTAATTTAATTATATGGTCTGGTAAATTGCACCGTTTGGTCAAATGGAACATTTGTAAATAAGAATATAACATCATCGGAGCTGGCTGGAATATCATTTGTATTAATTCTAAATTTTTTATTAAAGAAATAAAATAAAGTTTTTAATATACGATTTAATAGATGGAATTGTATGATTTATTCTATCAGATAAAGGATATGGATGGCTAATGAGTTGGAGAGTGGAAAAAATTGAAGTTTGTTCATTAAAGTTTGAAAATTTGCCAACTTAATATAAACTGAACACTGGTTGTATATATGTGTGGGAGATGGTAATCTGAACCAACTGATGAGTGCTGATTCAGAACAATATATATATATATATTGGAGATCATTTATCTTTTTCACATATATGGGATCATATGTATCACTTATATACGTTAGATTGGATAGCTGTAGGGAGTTTGAAAGTCTGAGTTCAAGTGCCTTATATATATATTGAAACAGTAAGATTCGTATTCGAATCTTATGTTTCACCTTTTTCTGTTGTCTCTCACTGACCGGTCTATCACGCCCAAATTTAAACTTTTTGGTATCGAATTGTGTGTGTAGCAATATTAAAAATGTATAAATATATGTAGAATTCAGCATAAACACGCACACATTTCGATCTCAAATTAAAGGCAATAAATAGGGATAAAATAATATAATTTAGATTTCTTTTAGTTATATAATTTTAATCATTTATTTTGGATTATAAAGTTCGTATTTATTGCTTTGTTTAAATTTCATTTAATAATAATTCTAAAAAAATCTGATGTAATATTTAATTAAAGTTAAAATAATCTTACGTTCCCTTTTTGTCTTTGAAATTTAAAAGCATTGGTCAGTGATAGATAATAGATTAATTAAAGAAAAATTCCCCAAAATATAATTAGTAAATGTAAAATGTAAACAATAGAACGGCAGCTTTCTTTAATTAAAAACCAACAAAATGCATTGATTATCCTCAGGGCAGATTAAGTAGAACCTAAAAATACCTTAACAAAAATGTGAAAGATCAAGATAAAAAAAGAGGCCATCTTAGACTTGCTGGAGACATTCACTTAAACTTTAGCTTTGCTCTTGATCACTGAGAGTCTCCAAAATATAAAATAATTTGTTCCTGCCAAGGTATGACCGAGTAAAGCACCTAGATTATTCTCCATCGGGAGATGGCCTATCGGATGCCGAACTTTCCATTGCCCATCATAAATTCACCATGAAGATCTGCTGCCTGAAATAAATGAGAAAGCTGCTGCTGCTGTGAAAGTAAATGAAATATCTAAATACAAGAAAGAATTGCCACTCGTGAACTTTTTGCTGCTAAATTAATGGAATCAGAAAACTTCTTATAAAACAGGTACCTGTCTTTGTTCAAACTCTAGAGTACTCTAATAATATGCTATAGCTCTTCTTCATATTACTTATCTAAATTGTAAAATGTAAAAACTATCATTTTTATAACTAAAATTGAATAATTAATTTAATGTGTAAATTTCTCTAATAATCTAGCTTACCTCACTCTATCTTTCTTGGGTGCGTATTTCTATAATCTACATATTTATCTATAGTTATTATTTAATTATTGCATGCTCATAATTGTCTCAATTTTCAAAGTTTAAATCTATGATCGCTTGAAACAATGAATGCGTGTCAAATTTTCATTAATATTTACTTTCCTTAATAACTTCACTTTCATATAAATCGACACGCATTCAGTGCATCATTTATTGTAATGCAGGGTCTACTACTTCGCAAATGGCTAGCATATTAGTTGTAATAACTCCCAGTATATATATATGTTTTGTATTTATTAGATCTAATGAATAATTCTAGAAAATCACATTTCTTTGAGAGTCGCCAGAGTTCTTTAGTAAATGTTGGTAATGTAGGGCCGAGTCAGAAATCTATTTAAATCTCATCATAATCGTTTATACAGTATACATGTGTTACGTTTTAGAGACACGATGACCCATTCCGCCGTGAAATTTCCGGATTCTTCAGGGTTGAAATTAACCCCAGTCGTCCTACACAAGCGGGCATAATGGGTGCTCCCGTAGGATTTGACAATGTCATGCAGCCAGTCGGCAAATTGCAACTCATACCGCTTGTCCCTGGTTATGCTTATGTGACACCTTACTTTGTCAGGCTGAGGCAGAGACCAGCCCAACATTCTTATAAACCCATTCACGGCATTGCAGTTTCAATATACTGCCATTCCATATCGCCTTTCTAAAGCGTACCATGTGTTCCTTTACTCAATTCTATTATTCTATATATCACTCCGCCTCTGCATTATCTTTGTAATTCACTCTCAAATAAATGTTTGTCCTTAGTTATAAATAAATATTTTAATTAAATAAATATATGTCTGCCATTACTCTTATAACCCATACTTTAGACTCTTGCATTGCAAAGGTATAAATCCCTCCAGGCATGCATTAGAAATACTTACTCGAGAATTTTAGATAGCTAGATTATGCCTTCAAATAAGTGAATTCCTTTTGTAAACATTACAGTATCGGAAATGCCGCTACTGAAATCCTCAATATAAAATAATGTCTAAATAAATAAATGTATTCTTTAAAATATAATCATGTCGCAAATTCCGCTACTGAAGCTTTGAATCCCTAAAATATTATTAGTAAATGATTTTATTAAAATGTATTAATAAATAATTTTAAACTATATGTCTGTAGTTACGTTTCATTTATTCGATACCCATTCTATATAATATTTCCTCGATTATGTAAATATGAATGTTTAATTAATATTAGTTTGATTATTAGCTAACATGAGAATAAAATCATGAATCTCTTGCATATCCCTGACCACCGTGCCTAAGGAAATATTTACTAATGTCATATCAGATGCGTTGTTTCGTGGATTGTATTGTGGAACCGATAAACTATGTTCGAACTCAGTACCACGTGTGGCTTCGCTACTCGATGGTGCTGCTGTTCTGTATGGTGGTCGAATTCTGCACTATGTTTACGAGTCACATGTTTTCTGACTGTTACAATATATATATATATATAATTGATTTGTTAATAATTGAAACAATGAATGTGATTGATGAAAAAAAGAATCAAGGAAACAGTAAAACTGATTGATGAAAAAAGAAGTCAAAATTATGATCCTGAAAACCATGCAGAATTTAAATGTTAGGTACAGAGTACAATGAGGCAAAGAAGTGAATATAAATATCTTATGCGAAAACTTTTAAAGGCTGGGTAGATAGTTAATTTTAAGAAAATGTTTCAAATAATGAAAAAACTTACAGGGAATCTTATATCAGTATTAGTTATGATAAAATATAAAGCTAGTGAACTATTGACAAATCAAAAAAGGTGGTTAGATTATGATAAACTGTTAGGACTGACTGAGTACATAAAGGTGTCATAATATTATTTTAGATACAAGATATAGAAAAAGCAATCGTCATCATTAAGAAGTAAAATAATATTAACCATAGTAAAATGAAATACTAAAAGCATTATTCAAGAAAGGAAAAAAACTTAGTTGTAACTATAATTCAGAGATTAATCTTGCTGCATAGGATAATGAGAGATTTGCCAAAAGACTTGATTTAAACAACTTATGAGTCAACATAATTGAGACAAAACCTTAATCGATGTGCTAATAATAGGGCAATAATTTTGGTTTTGGTTTTTAGCAAAATAATAATGAAAATAGTGCTAAAAATACAGGTATTGAGGAATAGTAAAAGAGAGAGCAGGGAGGTTTTAGAAAGAAGGTACAAAATATTAGATATTCAATAATTATAAGAAATTTTTACAGCAATTATTTCTTTTTTATAGATTATAAAAATGCTAATCATTCAATATGCATGACAAGCTTTGAATGATAAAGTTAAAAATATGTTACCCTTTATATTTAGGACAGTTGTATTTTTCTTATATAGGAGACAAGAGTCAAATTGAATGTAGAAAAAAATCTTGGATTGGTTTTAAGCAGGTAAAAACTTGAGATGGGGCTGTCATATTGTAAAAAAATGCAGAAGTTTGGATGGTTTGTAAAGAGGCTTCTATATTGACGAAAGATGAATATGGATTTGAAATATGTAGATTATATATTTTTCATGGCAATAACGGATAAAAACTTATAATTGGTAAGGATAGATGGGTAGTGGATATAATGATTTCATATGAAGAATAATAGAGATAACAATAACAGATGCAATTTATGAGAAAATATTTATGATTTGCACATTATTTTGAAAAAACATATATACCTATAACAATTTACTATTGCTATTTTTGATTTATTTTTTCCCTATTTAGGATTGTAATATTTATTTGAGCCTGGTTAGAATTAACCATAAATATTGTTTTTTTTGTTTTTTTTTTTAAAGTAAATGTCTATTAAATAATCAGGTCGATACTTTTCTATGTTCAATACATAAAGTACAATCATAAACATATATCTTTTCTGTCATTCAAATGTTACGCTTATAATTGCAGATTTAACATTTCCAAAACAATTTTAAAGAGTTTTTTGATAATGTAAAAAGCTTGTCTTTAGAGAATAAAAACTTGTCAAGCGTTGGTGGTCGAGAGGTCAGCACAGATGTCTTACAAGCAGTTGTCCCGGGTTAGTGGGTTCGCTTTCCGGTCTATGCTAAGACACATGAAAAGAAAAAAAAACTTGGTGCAAAACCCTGCCACTAAGTTGAATAAATAACTTTGATGTTTTGTTATAAAATTAATGTTTTCACAGATTTAACATACCTAATTTTAGGCATAGAAAGTTAGTTATATTTTTTTATTTGTGTAATCTTCAGTTTGAATAGAGTTTGTAGCAAAATAAAATTATTTAATAAATTAATTAACATATTAAAAGCTTTAAATTTTACTACAAAAAGAACATAATTTAAAAAATTTATAAAACATTTAATTTATATTGAGAACTATGAGTGAAATTCATAAAAAAAAAAGACTTAAAATTAAAAAGTAATCTTTCAAATTAAATTAAAATGTATCTTTCTTCTTCACAACTATAAAAGCTCACATTGCTTTGTCCAAGATGTGCTTCTTCTGAGTTTTGCTTCTTTTTTGATTAAACTGATATTCTATTAGTAACAAAATAAAAACTAAAAACAGTGCCGTTATCTTAAAAAATAAATGTTAACTGGGCGAAACTGGATTGAATGAGTGACTGTTAGAAAGTTTGTTGAGAAAAAAGATAATTTTTATTTAATTGGTGGGAAAATAATTTCATTTAATTGTTACTTGTTTTATCTTTAGCGAATTGAAATCACCAAGTAAACTTGTTTTAATTAGATAAAATCATTATAATAATAATGCTTGGTTTTATTATGAAGAAGGGTTCTTGAACTGTTTCACATAATCTTTTTACTATCATAATCAACAATTCAGAATTTGGATGTTACAAACTATCGTCTACAGTCCTTAAATAATAAATCTAATTGGGGTTTCTTCTTCATAAAATTTATATTCAATTAAACTTTTATTTTCAAATCAATTTTTCATATTTTTTTTAAAAAACATCAGCAATATCATATTTATCATAAGACGATTTTTTCATTTTCTAAATTTTATCTTTTCTGGAAAATTAATTTATGGATGGTTATATGAAATATTATTACTACATTACACCCATTTGCATTTTCGTCAGTAAATTTTAATCGAAATCATAATTTAATTTGGCCTCTCATAAGTTTAAATGCATTCATGCACTTATGTAGGGTGTTACAAATTAATTTGATATCTTAGTTAAAATAAAACAGACATCTTAAACTTATAGGCAAAGGCAGTCAAGCAATTTTGTATACAATGAATATTTGAAGAGTCAATTTATGTTTACTTGATAAACAATCTTATAGTAAATATATCTCCAATCTAAAACAGACATATATGTCCTCATTTTGATGGGTTTTTTTAAAAATAATTTTCACTGAAAATCTTTTTTCCCCCATAAATAATTAACTTTTTCCCTACAGTCATAATGCATATAGATCAATGCGTGTCTCTATGTGCGTTTACATACATTGATACAAAATCTAAAGCATTAATTAATAATAACGATTTTTAAAAGAATATACAAACCCCATTTGTTTCCTACTAAAACCGGACAAGCTCCATGAACAGTTTGAAAATCACCTTCTCCGGATTTGCGAATATTGTACCAAAACACTGCAGAACCCTTTATTAAAAATGGGTTGAAAGATTGGAATTATATATACATAAATAATAAATATAACGGTAATTAACTATTATATATAGTTTTTCAATCGGCAGAAGTACTTTCGGTTAATTCCTGAACTCCCCTCAACTATCGTTAAATTCAAAATAACATAACGGAAGCAACATCAATTCAAATCTCATGAATTCCGAAATTTATAACAGCTTGTCTGTTAATTATATTCATTTTATTTCTATTTATTAAAATTGCCTCCTTATTTTTTCTTTTATTACGGTTTCTCTTTTCACGAAGAATCTTAACACTTTCAAGATCAAACTTAAATTTATATTACATGTTTTTTCTTGATCCAAGAAAACAAGCAGTCATTAAATCATTATTATTTTTACTTTTCACACACTTAATACAACAATCCATGCTTCTTAAATCTTTTCACAATGCTGCACCTCGATTCACCTATACATGAAAACATACATACATCCACAAAAAATGTTGATACACAACATTACTTTGCTTTACAGGTATGACACTTTTGGAATTATTCACTAACTTACTGACGTTATTTGTAACACAAAATGAAACATTAGCAACATCCTTATATATATTCTGAAAAAATTTCATTTGAGCATTTGAAATATATGGTATATCCATTTTTATTATCAATCTTCAAATTCTTTATATCATTATAAATCTTTTTAAATTGATATAAAGTTTCATTCATTTGTTCAATCTTATAACTAACTTCAAGCAATTCCTTGGCAAATATATCAATATTTTTAATTTATCACAATGGTAACGATATAATTTTTTATTACAAAATAAAAAAGATCCAAAACTTGCCATCTTATACATAATTGCTACTTTTGAATTACAATTTATATTTCCCCTTTTCTGAAATGGTTTGATTATTAATTTATAAATTAACATACTATTATATCTTGTAATAAATAAATCCAAATACTTAATAATTTTGTTCTGTTCCTTTTCAATAGTCCATTTCAAGTCATTCAAATTATTTTAATTCTCTACAAGAAAATGTATAGTATTAGTATTTCAGCAAACAAAATCATTAACCACATGCGTTTGTAAATTTTAATATATTTAAAAGAACACATAAAATGTCTCCAACAACAGGCAGATTCATAGGCCAACCTTCAGTCATTTTATAATATCCATCTTCAAAAGAAGCAACAATGTTATCATCAATATATTTTAATGAATCAATAACAAATTTTATCACATATTTACAAACACATTTTTACTTTTTAGTGCATGTTCAATTATTTTTACTGAATCTACTCCATCAACAAAACCATACATTTCTGTCACATCTAATGAAGCAATAACATTATTCTTATCAATCACTATATTTTTAATTCTATCTACAAAATAAAAGATAGTGTAATAGTATTTTATGCTAATTCTAAAATCTCTGTAAGAGCTCACCAATACATTCAGAAGTCTGATATATAAAGGAACCACCAAAATCAGTCATATTCAGTCATAATTTTCCAAGGATTACCTTCTTTATATAATTTTATATTTGCAAAAATACTGAGACATATAGTGCAGGAAAGATATATCTTGTAGTACATATATATAATAAGTGAAATAATGCTCAAGGCTAAATGGGTTTATAAGTAATCATTAAAAACCAGTCAACATTTAGATAATATTTATGTATAAATTGCATATTGTTGTTAAATTGGTAATAAATTGACAGGTTGCCAGTCTCTTGCATGTGCCTACTATTGCTTTTCAGAGAGCCAATCAGATGTTAAGACAGCAGTCTGAAGCGCAATCAAGCCATGATGCACGACAGAGTTTTTGATAAGAAAAGGATGGTCCCACCCTTTTCTCTACTTAACTTTATATATATATAAGCCAGATGCTTAAGACTGGCTTATATAAAGTTAAGTAGAAAAAAGAGGGGGACCATTCTTTTCTTATCAAAATCTCTGTCATGTGTCGTGGCTTGATCGCACTTCAGGCTGCTCTCTTAACATCTGATTGACTATCTGAGAAGCAACAGTAGGTGCATGTGAGAGACTGCAAACCTTTCAATTTATTACCAATTTAACAACAATATGCAATTTATACATAAATATTATTTACATACGTTGCTGATAACTTATATTAACATCTAGAAAATTACAGCGTAGTAAATTTAAGATTTCGTGCTGTACTATCATAAATTAAGACTTAGTGAGTAATATTTGAATATATTTATAGCTTCATGCTTTCAGGACATGATGCTTAAGACTGGTTAATATATATATATATATTGTGACCATCTGAATGGGCACAGGGGTTTAAGATACCTTGTATCTTAATTAAATAGCTATATTGTATTATAAAAAAAATGAAATAGCCTTGGAATTTTAAAATTTTTTGAACAAGATCATTTAAAGTTTGGGTATGGGTTGTTATGCAGTTTATTGACTATTTGATAGGTATTTATTAGTATTATTGTGGTTAATAGGGCATATAATGTAAGGAAGGGGGGTGATTTGTTAATGAAATTGATATATTTTGTTGGAAAAATGCAAAGTGATCCTATGTTAGTGTAATATTTAGTTGAATGGTTTTAAAATCCTTTATTTATTAATGCTTATCCTTTTGTCAACAGTTAATAGCAGCTTCAATTATATTTAGTTAAGACAGTTCAATATTTAGGTTGAAGTGCATGTGTATGCATGTTTGACTGCATTATGTTTCATTTCATTTTCATCCTTTAAATAATAGCAAACAATAGTACCTTCACAATAGAAATGGTTAAACTAGAGTAATTATCTTAAATAATTAACAAATATATATTTCTTTCCAGTAATTAATAGATAGTTAGATCAATAAATTATTTTACAAATTAAATAAATTATTAATCATTTTTATTTGATGGTTAATTAATATTCATTTTTCTTTTAAGTTTGTAAAAGATATTTATTTTAATTATTTGTATTATTTTTTTTTTGTCATTTAATTCTGAAAATCAAAATCATTTTTTTTTTTGTTGTAAAGATTTTTTTTTTTGAATATGTAATTAGCAGAGCTGGAAAAATGCATGGGAGTAAGCTAGTAGAGGAGATGCAAATGAACTGTTGCTAAAGAGAGAGCTTGTAACAAAGATCACCAGTATGTAAAAAAAAATTAACTTTGTAAAGAATTATAGCCAAGAAGACAATGGCTTATATTTTTCAAACAACTAAAGTTAATTGCTGAAGTCAGATTAGAAGAAATATATCATGGAAGGAACTAATTTCAATATGCAGCACTAAATCTTACAGAGGTACTCGGCTTTGCTTAATCTCTTTCAATTTAAACATTCTAAACTAATCTTTTCATCACTATTGCTCTTGTAAAGATGTATATTAATATCATGCAGTCTATATTATTTTATTTTATTTCAGTTTTAAATAAGAATGATTCACATAAGTATTATTATTTTATCATTAAGCAACATATTTTTTTTTTTTTTGATATATGGAAAACGTGTGCAGAACTGTTATATAGAATACATATTATTCTCACTATCTTTCGTGCTATGTCTTGTGAGGATTATACATAGACTTAAGAATGTGTCTATCTTGATAGAGCATACCATGTTTAAATTCTTTGTAATTAGATAACAATACTCATTTATTGGATATATATCTGGAGCTAATACGCATTTATAAATTAAGGAAATAAAATATAACTACTTCTGTTTGAATTGAATTTGATGGACAAAATTGCTGATAAATTTAGTTCTCTTCAATAAAAACGGAATATGAAATAAAGCATTATTAATCATGGAATTACTAAAGACAATTTATAGTGGATAATGCTATTCAAAATAATAAGGACAATTGCGTATTTAACCCAGAACGGCAAGAGGAATATCCGTATATTTCTCAGTATAATAAAGGAGAAATTAACTGCTTGTGATTTGGTATCTCAATGGATATGTTATGAATATTGGAAAGTAGTAGGTTTATTTAAGTTAAACTTATATATTTCTTTTTTTTTTAAGTTATACTGCAGAAGTGCATTTAATTTAAAGTCGGTTTGGAATGTGTCCTACGTTGTTTATTATAATATCCGGAGGAAGCTTGGCAAATAAACTTTTTATTCAGATTACAAAACTAATAACTTTAGTGTTTTTATCTTTTTAATTTTTTTTATTACTTAACTCATATAATGTATATAATGGATAGAGAAGCTTTATTATTATTATGTTTATGTTATAATCTATGTTATTTTGATTTTCAAGACGTATCGCCGGTAAAAATATTGATTGTGTTAAAATAGGTCTTATTATTTTCCTTAAGAGGATGAAGGAAATATTTTTAATAATATATTTATTATTAGAGAGGTTTACATTTATTTTGCATATGTTATTATCTTAAAGTGAGAATTATTATTATTATTATTATTATTATTATTATTATTATTATTATTATTATTATTATTTTTGAATCAACGAAGGAATGTATAATAAAAATAGCTTGTTAAATATAAAGAAAGTTCGTTCATAATAATTAGAAGCATTAAATCTTAAAAGTAACCTAAAGTTTATTAAATTAAAACAGTTATACCTTAATGCAATATTTAATTATCATATTACCTACTTAGTGTGTAATTTAGGGTTAATGTTATATATACTTTTGTTCGCGAGTGTGTGTTTGTTTTGCACAATTGTAATATTTGTGTGATAGAGTATAATTTGTGAATATTTTATGCATAAATTCGTACACTGTCGTATTTCCTGAGTTGAACAGATTGATATATTATCTGTAGTTATTTGTCTGCTAGCATGTATTTATAAGGTTCAATATTTTAGAAGCTATGATAATAGAAAGAAATCTGACTGCGTTGTAATATTTATAGAGATAGGAGATCTTGCTTATTTGATATATGCTAATAATTTCCATGAGTAAAGCCTAGTTTATTTTATATGTGTATGATTAATGATATTGTTGAAGTGATGTTCTTAGGGCCCTGGTGATGTGGAATTAAAAATCCCCTCCAAATAATGTATTTAGAAGTAAAGGAGTTATTGTTAAAAGATGATTAAATGATGCTTAGGAAGTTATATGACGTTTTCTTGGATTCTTGGTGTTGAGTAGATGTTCTCCGCCAAAGGTATATGTGGAATTAGATGAATTCTGGTAGAAGTGTTCAATAGATGTTTATCTGCTCCTCATGTATATTCCCTCGTGCTGTATGTAAAATCATAAAATATAGCTTTGTGTTAATTAAAAAGTGGTTAGACAAATTGTTAGATTAATTCTGGATGTAGTACTAGTGTCATATTTATTGAGGATTTACGACATTGTTCGAAATAAATTAATTATATGATATTTTCTTAATGAAGGGAGAGTTTACAGAAAAGATTGTTTTATAATATTGCTGCTTGAACGTACACACACACGCGTAATATAAATAATATCGCGAATTGGGGTATAGAATTATGAAATATAAAAAATGAGAAATAAATGCTCGGAAATATACTAAATTCAGTTAATAAAGGTATAAAACATTAAGATTTAGACAGGAAATAAGTATTTTAAACTACAATGTATTTATTTAAGTAAAAATTAATCATCAAATCATCAGAATAAACATGATTTTGCTATGTATGAAAGGTATAAGGAATTGGAATTATTATTTAGTCAATTAGAGAAAGTTGTTTTGCTGAAAGCCAAAGATTAATGGTTTGATTTGTTTTGTCAATCAACCGTAATATCCTCTCGAAAGTATTTATATATTTTTTTTGTTGTGATAATAATATGATATTTCATTTATTTATTGTCGTATGGATAAAACATCTAAGCAAGTATGTGTTCCAAGACGGGATCTTTAAGTTTATTATTAGTTTGTTTAGATAGTAGGAATCCCAAACTGATGCTAAAGATTTATTTAATAATTTAAAGGTCTATAAAACGAAGATCTATTTTGTAAATATTATGTTCATCCCAATTGATTTTGTTTATTTGTAATAAATGATGTATTTAGTTATTTAAATTTAAATCAACTGTGTCGTGAGTTATTTTTTTGTATACATTCGTATTTCCATTTCCACATCTCCACATTGTATAAATCTATTATAAAACAGATATACTATTTTAAAGTTATCATATTAAATTTGCTAATGTCTGACAATATTGTATTTCTTAATCCAAACATTATAAAGAGTATTTGCCAATTGATAAACGTATTAGGAAGGTTGCCAAGTCAGTATATTCGTTAGATGATGATATGAGATTAAAATACCCTATCTCTGTCATTATCTTATTATTGAAGCACAGTAAAATATTTAGTCAATTTGTTTCATTATATTTTAGCATACTTTATAATTATAACTTATGGGCAATGTAGTTTATTTAATTCAACTGTGTTTATTAAATTCCCTGAGATCTTATTATTTATTTCTCGATTGGCATTAGAGTAAATGTTTAAATTATGATATGCCAAGTAACAAAATTGTCTACGAATATAATTATAACAAGCTGATATATGTTATACTTGGATGAAGGAAGAAATTAAGTTTAAAGTATATTTTTCATAGACTGTACTAAGTAAACCTTATGATTTTTTATCATACAATCAATTAACAAAGGAATTTACATTATATTAAATGTTTTATAATATTTCTTTCTTTATTCATTTATTATTATATATCTTATGAACTGCCTATAGCCTCCCACTGAGCTAAACTGAACCTAAACTTAAATATAGAGTCTCGGTAATAATTTTATATTATATATTTTATTATATTGTTCTATTCATTAATAGAACTGGCACCTGGGCATTTCGTTCATGTAATATATATGAGCGTTGTTGGGAGTGTAAGTTATAATATATATATATAAAGTTAAGTAGAGAAAAAGTGGGACCATCCTTTCTTATCAAAACTCGGTCATGTGTCGCGGCTTGATCATGCTACAGACTGCTGTCTTAAACATCTGATTGGCTGTCTGAGAAGAAACAGTAGGTGCATGTTAGAGACTGGCAACTTCTCAATTTATTACCAATTTAACAAAAATATGCAATTTATACATAAATATTATTTACATATGTTGCTGATAACTTATATTAACATCTAGAAAATTACAGCATAGTAAATTTAAGATTTTGTGCTGTACTATCATAAATTAAGACTCAGTGAGTAATTTATGAATATATTTATCGTTTCATGCTTTCAGGCCAAGATGATTAAGACTGGTTTATATATATAAAGTTAAGTAGAGAAAAGGATGGGACCATCCTTTTCTTATCAAAAACTCTGTCATGTGTCGTGGCTTGATCGCGCTTCAGACTGCCGTCTTAACATCTGATTGGCTGTCTGAGAAGCAATAGTAGGTGCATGCAAGAGACTGGAAATCTCTCAATTTATTACCAAGTCAACATTTAGACAATCCCAATATCATTAATCAATAATTTCAATTTGTTGTAAAGCTGTTGTTTATTGTTAAAAGGAGGTTGCCTTGACTACACTTTGAAATTGTTGATTATTATTGATATTGAAATTGTCTAAGTGGTGATTGTTTTTAATGATATATATATATATATATATCAAATGATATAAGTATAAAAAACAATATATATTGATACTCAAAATGGCAGAATATGCTGTAAGCTGGTTATAGCAAATGAAATTAATCTTTAATTTTATATAGGCATTTTTAATTTTGTAGAATTATTCTATTTTCTAATCAAAATTACCCCAAATTCACAACCCAACCAGACTAGCCAAGAAAATAAACTCTAAAGTACTACCAATGGTTTCACTGGTACAAGCAGACTTCTCAAGTCTAAAGAACTGCAAGATAACATATTTTTACTAAACATTACCCACAATTACCTTTACCTCCTATACACCTTAAATATTAAAAGAATTAATAAATACCTTAATTGCGTCAGAACCATAAATTTTTATTAATAAAGATTCTTTAATTCTTTTTATTTTACTTTTTCAAAGAAGATAACCATAGTTTCATCAAAATAAATACTGTGTGCTTGTAGCAGTGAACCCATTGGTAGTAATTTAGAATTTATTTATTTTTTGGTTAGTCTGGTTGAATTGTGAATTTGGGGTAATTTTGATTATTTATTGACTAGTTTTGCTTTATGCTTTTCGTGTTTACATATATCTTCTGTATAGCAATATACATATATTATATAATTAAAACTGTTGATTTTATAATTCGTTATCAAGAGATATATATTGGTAAAGATTTCACATTTCATCACTCACTCACATTTCTGGCATAAATTTGGGATATAAAGATAATACAAATAAACATCATCAAAACATCCATATTTTTACCTAGCATAAAAAATGACCAAAAAATCATGTAATTATAAGTAATAATATGACATAACCAGCAATAATGATCAAAAGTCGACAATTTTTTATTGTCATTGGGTTTAAAAATGACATAATATATAATGTTAAGCTAATCATCATCAATAACAATGCCAAACCTGTGGCATGACATTATAAAAACAACCTTTAATCTTTAATCTCAATGTGGATGCATAAATGCTACAAAAATAATTCTTTATCAAAGGCTTTAAGGTCACTTTGTCAATGCTGATCATCATCAATATCCTGGTTCATCATTTACCATGACTGTATTGGCGTCAGTACTCCAATTATCACCATAAAACATTTTATGTGGGCATTAGAATTGTCTTTTATAAACTTAGTACTATCCAAATAATTTCAAAGAAAATTAAATGGATGTACAGAAATACATATACACACATATCATTATGTCAAAGTTAGTTTTGAGATTACGAGTACCTAAAAATGTGAAAAAAGAAAAAAAATATTCACACATAATTCAGTCTATTATTAAATAAGTTCAGTGGATAACCTACAAATCATTTAATGCAGAGATCTATAATAAAATCACTCACACACAGTGACAATTCACAGAACAAATAGATAGAAGAATAAAGATATCACAAAAAATAATTTCAGAAATAATATTTTTAAAATAATTATTTAATAAATTATCTAATAAATAAAAGGAAAAATGATTTGAAAATTATAATGTGACAAACCAAAAATTATTACACATAACCAACACTATCTTATAATATACAAATAATTTAATGCAATGCATATAATGTAATTCCTTTTTATTTTAAACTTTAATAGTAAGAAGAATTTTTTTCCTTTGTTAAATAAAAAAATCAAAATTTTCAATAAATATCTTATATAATTCAATTAATATTTACATTCTCTTCCATAAGTATTCAATTGAGACAATTTCTTTATATACAAAAAGAACCAACAAAAAATTATAAACCCTCTTTTTGTTATTGTATTCTTGAATATTGAAATGGAAGTATGTATTATTTAATATAACATTTACTATTTAAAAATAACTGTATATAACATTATATAACGGTATAAATGGGACAGATATAAGTATGATGCCAAAGAACAGATGCTATTAAATAAAATTTGAATCCAGGTCTATACAGGGTTAAGAAGACTTTAATGAAAGAATTGATCATCTGCTTCTTTAAGTCCCTAACCTATACCACTACAATCATGAATGTACATAAAATAATAGGAATGCTAGCTCTGATGGATATAATAAATGTTAGAAGAAGTAGCCTGACTTTTAATCAGCTAAATGTATTTAGAATAAATATCATTTGAACTATACATCCATGAATGCTTATTTGTTAGTATCCCTTAATTACCTAAAATAAGTAAGACTGGTAACGTTTAATTTGTAATAATAATAATAATTTATTTATATTAAGTAATAATAATTCATGAATGAAGTTGATAAAACACCAGTGAATAAATTTAATACGTGATAATTATGTAGTGGTTAAAACATTGTGATGTTAAACAATAGACGTATGTTGATAATCAAAGGAAAATCTATATTTACATTCAGTCATTAAATGTGCAAATTTACAAGATTTTGGAGCAAGATTTTGGAGCTTATTCAGGTTTGAAATTATAATGATGTCAAATCTAATTACGTGATACAAAATATTAACTTATCGATTAATTGCAATTTTGAATTTAAAATATAATTCGTAAATTAAACATGTATATATCCGCATTAAATATCCCTTTAATGGAATTGAAAAGTTGATAAAATGAATAGATATACAATGTCCATAGAAAGTGCCTAAAATTCCTTTGTAATAAATCACTAATATGATATTGTTTACCAGTAGTTATTGTTTTAATTCTATTTAACTGAATTTTCATAACATAATATTCCGTAAATCTCTTGGCAATGTATATATGATACCAGGTGCTACTAAACATTTCTTTTCAATATATTCATTCAATTTTGTTGTTATATGTTATTTTAAAGTAATAATAATGCAGTTCGCCATAATGTAATTTGATTCTCAGGTATTGGAATGTGGTAAACATTACACCAGATTATTAATAGAATTGGATAGTATAAGTAAAAAATTAATTCTAATATACACCTGGGTCTCTTTTTACGTGGACTTATTTAACACGATTTTGAAGTTACGCGATTCATGTTTCACCCTTAGTCGTACCTCTGATAATGCGCTATTACTTTAAATAATAAATTTTGCCTATATTGAAAGTAATAGCACATTATTGAAATTCGACTTTCATCCTAGTAATTTCAATATTTTCAGTGCATTATAATAGTAAGATTTTATGCAATAATGAAATTAAAATCATGATCTCCACATTTTATGTATACACACATTGAATATTACAAGATTATAATGTAAATTTGTTCAAACATTGTGTGTGTTAATTTTACATTTTAAATCACATTCTGTTTTTGTTTTTTAAGAAAGAATGTAATCAATTATTAATCATTTAGTGTCCACAAGTTTATTTTTAAAAGGTGAGTAATAGCAGTGGGCACAATTAAATTTGACAATTAAAAATTAAAATCTGAGTTTTAATTGTAATTAACAATTTAAAAATTACTTATGGTGACTTGAAATTAATGTGATGTAAAACGAAATTTGATTTTTAAATGGAATTGAAAATTAAAAAATTAAAGACAAAAATAACAATTTAATTTTTAGTTGTTAGTTTTAATTAAGTTTTTCCCAGCAGTAGTCGATAAATGTCTTTTTATTATCATAAGTCTAAGTTCATAAACAATTAATAAAATCATCATCTCAAAGATTGATTACTAATTACGTTGTCAACAGAAAACCATTAACACAACATGAGAATGCAAACGAACGAACTGTTTTTCGACAAATAGCGGCAATAATTAAAATGTGTATAAGAAAATGTAAATTACTGTACAGTAAATTATGCATAAAAATATATTATTTTGAATAAAATTAAATATTATAGTTAAAATAAGTTTGTCTTGTATCAATTTTTTTCAAATTTAAAATTTTTTATTAGTCATATTTTATGTCCTTATTTTTTTTTTGCACAAATTTTAAAGTAATTTTACATTGGTGCTTTGCTTTTATGCGAATTTTGAAAAATCACAGACCGCATCCCCCTTTTTCAATGTAAGTTACTTCTATTTTTGCATGATTTTGTTTGCGCATGTTTTCTGAGGAAACCCAGGTGTACATATATATAAATATATATCGTTTTTGGTGCAATAATAAAAGTATAAGAAATCAAAATTTAATTTTCTACAATTACAAAATATACCCAAATTTAATTGCTAGTATTATTTTGGTTTCCTTGACAACATTATCATCATTAACCATGGGCTTTCATATTCTATTTCCGATGAACATGTATGTATATATTATTCAAATTTAAATGTGTATATTCTAGTAAAAATTGTAAAATTCCATTAAAAGCAAATAAATCTTTTACTGGGTGCTATTAATAGCAATTGTTTTCATTGAGCTTAATTAGAATCAAGACTTGCCCTTTAAAGTAGATATTAACTTTCTTTTTAGCTATTTATGTTAGGTTTCTCTTCAATATAAGAGTTCTTAAACAAATACATCTCTCCTTAGTTCTTTATAGCAAAATGAAATATTTATTCTTACAAAACATTTTTCTTTGGAAATAAGCAATATCTATATACAAAAAGAACACACTTTTTTAAAAGAATGAAAAAAAGATCTTTCTCTTTTAATGACTTGCTGTTGTCTTCTTGTTTCCTAGTGATGTAAAAGGTTCACCACTATTACATATATGATTTATTCTAGGCATTGCCTTATAAAGTTTACTAAGCAATTGTTGTTACAGTTAAATTCATTACAAATATTATAAATAAATGCATAAAACTTCTTATTTCTTTCCAAAAACTTTATTTCCATATATATATAATTATTCAAAACAATACAATAATTAATACAGTAAAAATATTTTAAAAACAAATATATACCATAATTTAATAGAAGTACTTTCAACTATCTATGTAGTTGTTATCAAGTAGATTCAAATTGTATTACAAAAAACCATTACAAATGTATACAAAAAAAATTACGTCATACATCAATTTCCCCACAATTCATTAATTTTTATATTAGCTGCCTGTCTATTTATCAAATGTTGCTTTCCATTTTTTATTAACATAGCTTCCTTAATTTTACATTTATTATTATTTCTTTCAATACACAAAATCTTGACTTTAGTAAAATCAAAATCAAAACCATAATTACATGTAACATTATGATCAAAAAATACTGAAGGTGATACATCATCATTTCTAGATTTAGTCGCATTGGAGAAAATGAAAGATAGTATAGAAATTGATAGGGGGAAATGGCTAGAAGAAAGCCCAGTTACATTTAAAACCCTCAAATTGTGGGGGGAAAAGAGAGTGAGACACCAATGATGATGATGATGTTGATGAAGTTGGTAATAAAAATGAAGGAAAAAATTAGTGAAGTCAAGCAGGGCCAGTGGGCAATGAAGGAAGAAATTCAGCAATAATTCAAGCAAAGTCAGCAAGCAATGCTGGCAGAGTTCAAAGCAAAAATGAAGGAAGAAATTAGTGAGTTCAAAGTAGAAATGATTAGAGAAATGAAGTCAATGAGGGGTGAAATAATGGGAAGAGTAGAAGAAAGTCAGGAAGTAGAAAAGGAAGTGGAGATGGTAAATGATCTAAAAAATGAGTTGAGTAAAAAAAGTCAGGAAATAGAAAAAGAAGTTGAGGTCATAAAAGATAAAGAAATTGAAGTAGAACAGGATAGAGCTAGGACAGAGAAGGTGGAAATAAAGTTTAAAATAAGTAGAGAGTGGCAAGAGATAGTGGGGTGAAAAAAGAAAATCTAGAAGAAAGCTATAGGTTAAAGGTCATAAATAATATTAGACAGTATGATTTTAAGGAAGAAATAGAAGACATATATATATAACAATCTTCTTTCAAACATACAAAAAGATTGCTGAAAATATTTTTTTTCCATTTACTAGTGCTGGGAACATAGATAATAAAGTGAGATGGTTTAAAGAGATGTGGAGTTTTGCTAGGCAGAAAGATTTTCAGATAGATGGGGCAGAAAATTAATGGAACATGAAAGGGATAAAACAAAGGATTATAAGCCAAAAAAAATAAAAGAGGGGAAAGATAACTTATATCATGGAAGTAATTAAAAGAGAAAAAGAACCGCTGGACAAAGATTAAAGGTTCAGCTTTTAGTAATCAGTCGGATTCAAAAAAAATTGTATACATGGATTATGAGAATGGAGAAATGTTTAAAACAAAATATTGGTTTTTTTCAGAGTGCAGAGTCAGCCGGGTTTCTAGGAGGGGGGGGGGTTAAAATGTTTAAAGTTAAAAAAAACACAGGAATGCTTTTATTTTTATTTTATCAGATGATCAGGCAGATGAGCCAGACAGTTGATCCGATTCAAAAGTCACTTTACAAAAATAAAAGTAACTTTTGGTTTGATTAAACTTTTAACAAGAATATTTAAAACTATTTAAAAGTTGTTTATAAGAGTACGTGTATTAACACAATACCCATTTATGTTTAAAATATGTTACTTTATTTTTTTTATAAAATTGATTTCTAAAATAGTTTTCTTTTACCGTTTATTTTTACTTTTTTTTTTTTATCAAATTAATTAAAAGCAAGCAAACTTTTTGATTGCATTACTGTTTCTTTTATTTTAATCATTCTAGTTTGATTTTAAAAGTGGAGATTTAATTTTGTGCCATTATTTTTTTATTAGAAGTTAATCCCTGGTTAGAATTCTTAATTAAGTTTGAGTGGGAGATTGAGATTTGCCCTGGGCTAAGGCTTAGAATTGAACAACAAGAAAGTTTATGTGGGAGATTGGAGAGTATAAATAACTCTAAACATTTTGGACAGGAGAGATTATTCTTGGCTTGACTAAGCTAATTCAGTTACTCTGTGATTCATTCAGCATCTTATAATTTTACTATTCACAGTTATATTAGCTTGCTGAGATTTGTACTGTGTTATCAGTTCGGAAATTGAATTTCTTTTTAAAACTTTGCTGTCACAAGATGTCAAAATACACCACTATACATATGATAACATACAACATGCCTTGCTAACTTAAATAAGGATTGACTCCTGAGGCCAAACTGTTTTTTTCATCATGCCCAAAAAGCCTGAAGTAGGAAGGATCCTGGAATATGACTCTACACTTGCCACCATAAAGACACCTGAAAGATGAACTTAAAATAAAAGTGCACACTCTTAGAAAAACTACGCGAACTCTGCTTTACTGTAAGGTAAAATTTTTCATATTCTTTCCTGGGTAAATAAATTTCTTTTAATTAAATATCTGCTCAATCTAAAATAAGTGTGATGTATAAAGTTTTTTAGTTATTTAATCTCATATTTATTATATGAGTTTGCTTTTCATTGTATTACTAGTGTGTCTTGGAATCTTAGTTTTAAGATTCCAAGTTTGTTTTCCATTTCATTTATTGGAGAGTGTATTGTGAAATTGTTGTATATTTTTAATATGTCTCCCTTTATTTCATTTACTAGTGCTAAATGTTTTGGCAAAGTTTTTGTAATTTTAATTTGCTCGCCTGTCCTTATTTTGTCCTCCAATAATTAATTCAAATTACTGTATTTGTGCTTTTTGTAAACTGTAAATCTTTTGGCTGGTGGTTTATCTTGTTTATTGTTCTAGTTTTCTGTAGTTGGAGATTTTGTTTCTTCTTTTGTAGATTACGTAAGATCATAATCATCTTTTGTTGTCTTGTATGAGTAAATCGATCTTGAATTGCTTTAAAGGTAGCATTATCAAGGGCTATCCTACTGGAAATATGATGTTCTTGTCTCAAAGCATTATTCTGGGGCAAGAAATGCTCACTGGCACCATTTCATTGATTTCCTACAAGACTGTATTGTTTTCATATCTCTGAATTAGAAAACAAGAATTGTCATTCTTTTATAAATCACCAGCAGGAAGATACTATCAACCCTTTTTAATTTGTAGGTGAGAAAATTTGGCTGCCAAAGAATTTAATGTTTTAATATTTGCAACTCATATACACTGATAAATTTGCTAATAATCTAGGTCAATGTTCATATTTTGTTTGCTAGATTTATTTTATCTTTTACATGTTGCTTTAAATTTATTTGTCAGAGCGTGTACTAAGAATTGGGTTTGTAAAATTATTTCTAATTCTAATTATTTCATTTTCTTGATAAATGCTTGTGCAGACATAAATAGTTTTCTAAATTACTTACCTGTCTTCTATTGACACTTTTAGTTATTATACTCAGTTTAGTTTTGGCTGGCCATTTGGTTGGTGTTTCACTCATATTATTTGTCTGTTTCTTAAATCAGAGATTTAATATTTTATTAATTTGAAATCATTTATGTGGGAGTATTTTTTAATTTTACTATTTCATTAAATTGGAGATTTAAGTTTTCTCTCATCTTATAATTCATATTCCGTCTTATTCATTTTTTTCATTTTGTGTTCTTGCATCATAATCAACCATGAAGGTCTTAAACGTGATTTTTCTGCAGACATTATAACATCATTAGTCAATAAGCTAGTGATGCTTGCCCATGCTGGTTTTATTGATTCATGCAAGAAACTTTCATTTGCTTTTTATTTTAGAACTTTTGAATAAGGAAACCAGAATTGCTTCAGGTGGATTATTAGCTGAAGGAAAATCCTTCCCTCCTTTTCTAGTCCACTATTAGAAAATTAGTCTGTCTGCCAAAGCATTGACATTTTATTCTTTCTAGTACATGCCTGATATAACCATATTTATTGTGTGCAAATCTTTACTTTATAATTCTATATTACTCTTAATAAAATTAAAAAAACATTTAAACTTAATTTGGCTGATGTTTGTCTTAGTGCTTTTATTTTCTCAATTGTCTGAACAATATGCATGAGCTCTTGCTATCTCCCTAATCTAGTCATTGCAAATCATCATCCTCATCCACTTTTGATCATGGTAAAAAAAAATTTCAAAATACGTAGCGATCTGGTGGCACCCTCTGTGATCAAGGGTAGATTGAGTGACTGTTACAATGTATATAAAAGATGTCTTTTATATATGCAACCCATGAAAATCTTCGTATCAACATATATATATATACATTCACATTATGTTTTACTGCATTACATAAAGATAATTTAAATGTTTATTACACTGTTTAAAATATTGTTTTTACTTTGTAAAATAAAAATAAAAATCTGTTCCATAAATATCTTAGAACAAATAATTGGATTAATTAACTTTCACACTCTCTGCCTTAAGTATTCAACAGAATCTTTTTTTGTATACAAAGAGAACCAATATAAAAATTAAACCACTGTCTTGTTATCCTATTATAGAATATTGAATGGGGATATATATTACTTATTATGATAACATTTACTACTTAAAAATAATTGTATTATGTATTTTTATATAGATATATGTCATCAGTTCCAACCATTATTGATCTATTGAAGGACTCTATAATTTCAATCTATCTTCTTTGATATTGAGCCTCTCTTCTCCACAACATCCTAACATAATTCCTTATTTCATTCATTAATCTCACATTTGGTCTTTTTCTACGTCTTTTATAGTTTCTTCATGTCCAGTTTAAGATTAGTAAAAAAAATCACACACACATTTTCAAAAAAACTGATATTTCGGTTAAAGGTAAATGAGAAGAAAGTGCACAATGTTTCTTGATCAGAGGTAAAATGCCAATAAACTAATGATGCTGGCTAACACATGTTGGTAAGCATCTAATTAATTAACTAATCATATAAGGGGGGAACCAAAAATAACTGGAATTTTTCTCTGGTATGTGTGTCTGTCGTAATATATACTTTTTCTGCTACATACTTCTTGCAGAAACCCTTTTGCATCAATCTGAAAATGGCATTGCTGTGTGAAATTGTGGGTTCATGAAGCACAGTTTTTTAATGTGCATTTTGCATATTTGTCATGGATGATATGTATAATTAATGCTGATTTTTTTATGCAAATGCTATTTTTCTCACAGATTTAGTTTATAATGGTCAATCATTTTATCACAAGTTCTAAAACATTTACGTGATGCAGTAAAATATAAGCATCCCATTTGCGCAAAGAAAAGAGTGCAAAATCCACCCCAACAGTGTCAGCTTTCAAAGCATTGAGTGTAAAAGTTTTTAATTAAAGTCACCAATGACTCAGCTTATCTATCAGCTGTATTTACTCAATTTCACTTCATACATTGTTTTTTTGATCTCTCAAATGAAAATGTTTCTCTTTTTTTGTCTGTGTGAACTTAGAACTGGGATGAAAAATGACAGATGCTTTACAACACACCACTTTTCAAGTGTTTCTGGACTACTTTAAAAATTGACAAATTGGTTTAAACCAGTGCATTGCATTAAATAGACTATATTCTTTAAAGTATTTCAATTTGTAACATGTAATATAAATATACATTTTTACTGCAAAATTCCAGTTATCTTTGAGTCTCCCTGTGAATATATATTGCTATTTACATCTAAATATATTTATAATGCTCAATTACCTTTTCAGGAGCTACTCCAATATTTAATGATGGAAAAACAGTTGATCCACCAGCTTCAACATCAGACAACTATATAGATATAATAAAATAATTCACATGTGTACAAATATATATATATATATTATACACTCACTTTTTAATTAGAAAATGTTGTTATAGTAAATAATACATACTCTATATCAGTATCCAACAATACTGTTAATAAAAAAATGAAATGTAGTACAATCAAATATTATCATGGAGGTGAGTATTATTTAGTATAACAGTGTTTACTATTTTAAAAATGACAGTTTAAAATATATATATTATAAAGAGCTCACAAATAAGCTCTTAACAAGCTTTGCAAAATATCCTCAACACCAGACCATTTTTTTCTGCTACTGGTTTCATTAGTGAGGTGACAAGATATTCAAGCATTAGATTAAAAATATCAGGACAAGACCATCACTTACTGGTCTGGGGTTGAGGATATTCTGAAAAGCTCATTAAGAGCTTATTTGTGAGCTCTTTATAAAACATTTGTAATACAAGCTTGTTTAAATTAGGTCATGTGACATCTGACTTGATTTATTTGTAATATATATATAAATCCCACTAGAATAAAAGCATTTTTAAAATTTTGCAGTTTTATTCTAGTGGATTTTTTATTATATATATATATATAACTTCAATACTGATTTATTGAGTAAATGAAATACTCTCTATCCAAAGCACAAGATAAAACTGTTAAGAAAAAAGCTAACTCTTTTCAGTGGTTAATATTATGTAATATTCTATATTAACACTGCTTTATTAAATACATAAAATTGAAAGTATTTAATTTATTTAATAAAACAGCACTGGCATGTTAATATAATGTATTACATAATATTAATCACTGTGAAAAATTTGTATTTATATATTATAAATTGTATTCAAGAGTAATTATATTTAATAAAATAAAAGAAACAATTTCGACAAGATAAGACTTGTCTCAACTGAATAACATAATAATCACATGGTTGTTTCAGAGATAATAATTGTAACCAGAAGTCATCAACATCTAAGTTTTCTTGCACATATTGAACTTAAATAATATTCATTACATCATTCTCATATAAGGCAGGGATTGGATTTTATCCCATTTTAATACATCTCATGTTAATGCTTTGGGAAGTTATGTACCATCCACTGCAGTGTATCTTAAATTTAATCACATCACAGTCATCCATCAACTTAAAAGTCAGACCAACTTCTCTTATTCTAAAATATATTGTTGAACCACTTGTTTACTTTCATAAATAAAACATACTTAGATTTTTGCTATTTATTAACTCTATCATTATTAATTATCTAGATATACGTATATATTGTGGATTAGAGAGAATTTAGAATTTATTTATTGTATGGTGACATAAGTCTTAATCTTGAATATTATATATGTCAACACACTGGATGTATTCTATTGTATATTTTCATTTATTTGAATTAGAATTGGCAATATTTAAATTGAGAGATATCTTAGGTTTGTCAACTATTAACATGAATCATTGTGAAATATATTTAGAGACTATGCCTTCAGCTCTGACTAAATGCAGTCATTCCTTTTTTTCCAAAGATAAAAAATAAATAAAATAATGATTATGGTTTTATTTTATTTTTTTATTATTTAACATATTAACTACAAACACACTACATATTATTTATTTACTAATTAGGTTAGTGAAAATTTCCTGTTAAATAAATAATTAAAACAGGCAAAACTCTCCATACAGTAGTGTTACTCAGTACAAGCCAGGGTAATCAATGGATGCCAGAAGGCTTGTGCCTAAAATCCCTATATAATGCCTACTCATCCAATATCACCAGACTAGTTTCTAGCTTGTGACTTTCATCAGTGAGGAGCCTTGGATATGAGAGCACTTCACCTAGATCTTAATATCTAATTCAACCTTCTGGAAGCCAACTTTTATCTCTATTTAACTACAAAACTTTGAGAATAAAATTGAAAACCCAATAATATTTTCAATCCAAGCTTATTAGCTTATATAGTCATATAGGTCTGAACTCAGTTCACCACCCATACATTTTGGTGTTTTTGGTTCTTTGATAACCATAGCCACCACTATCCTATTAGGCAGGATTGGGATTAAACATCATATTATCATCATTTCTTATGTTTGCTATGATCACAATTCTCATGCTTGCTCATAATTGTTATTAAAACAGGCAAAACTCTCCATACAGTGGTGCCACTCAGTGCAAGCCAAAGTAATCATTGCATGCCAGAAGGCATGTGCGTAAAATCCCTATCTAGTGACTACTCATCCAATATCCCCAGACTAGTTTCTAGCTTGTGACTTTCATCAGTGAGGAATCTTGGATCTGAGTGCACTGCACCTAGATCTTAGGATCTAATGCAACTAGTCTGGCGATATTGGACGAGTAGGCATTAGATAGGAATTTTATGCATAAGACTTCTGACATCCACTGATTACTCTGGCTTGCACTGTGTGGCACTACTGTATGGAAAGTTTTGTCTGTTTTAATGACAATTATGAGAAAGTATAAGAAATGGTGATCATGTGATGTTTAGTGATTTAAATAAATAATTATTAATAGTTTTTAATTACAGATGCATTGTTTCTGCTTAAATTTTATTTTAACAACACTTAATTTTAAAATTATATATATATTATTGTGATATAGACTTTTAAACAGAGGGCGTTACTGGATATTTGTAATTGTATAATGGTTTATATAACTGAAGAGATATTGAATTACATCTCTCTTGGGGTTTATGTAAACAAAAGCTTGTTAGGGGTTATTGGTAAAGCTCCATCTAGTGATCATAAAATGCAAGCTAAAAGCAAGTTACGAAATGTATAACTTGTTTTTTTATCATATATATACTAATAAGTTATATATATATTGGGAAGAAATTCAAGTTCTATTTTTCTTCCAAGGTAAATAAATCTGTATCCATTTCATAAAATGCAACTTTTTTCCTTAACATATATTTAATTCCACCAGAACAAATTTATTATTAAATAAATAATTATTAATACTTTTTTTAGAATATTATGTTTTTTTTTTTACTATAGAAACTTATTACTGCCAGATTTTTAACAATAGTTTCTTTTTCATAAAGATGGTCAATTTAATTGCTTATTTATAATTCATATTCAGGATATAAATAAAGTACTTCATTTGGTTCTACTTCCATTTCACCTTATTATTAAAATACCCATTGCATGAGTGGCTTACATATTTATTTTTTCTAACCAAAATGATTGACAAATCTTTTTATTAATAAACCAGATACAAGAAGAGACGTAGATATATTCATCTTAGTTATTGTCTCATGCTAGTTTAGAGAATATCTTTAAAATATTTTATCGTACAGCGGCATGAATCTTAATCCCACATATTACTTATCAATAATTATTTATTTTTGGTGATCATCATATAATCTTAATACTGTTTAAAAAACATTGAAGAACATATTAAATGTTACAGTTAAAATAATGCAAACAAATTATGTACCAAACATTAGGAATTAAATTAAAATAAGGATTTTTGTTCAATTTGGTTAATACGAAAATCTTATATAGATAATGAAAGATAAAAAAATAATTCAGATGGTCTAATAAGAGGGATAGTGAAAGTTTGCAAAGTCTGGGCTGAAATACAATAGTGCAGTATACGCATTAATATTATATGCATCTGATAAAAAAAATATATTAAAACAATTAAATGTATTTAACTTTACACTTTATTTATTTATAAATATTTTTTTGAGTTAAAGGTTTATTTATTTATTAAAAACATATGCATGTATAACCAGAGAGTGTTATTTGATAAAATAATAATTTAAACAAAAATTTACTATGTTTCTTACTCTGATTAAGTTAAAATTTATTTTAAAAATGCATCATTTATTAGAATTTTTCTATTTATAAATTTAATTGCATGTCTCATCTTTACCATTAAAAAAATTGGCAATTCAAAAGATGTTATAACAGTAGAGAATACATTTGTTATCATACTCTCTATAAAATAAATAGTTTTTTTTTCCCTATGTGTCATAGCATCGGCCTGGAAGCCAACCCGCTAATCCGGGACAACTGCATGTAAGGCAGCTGTGCTGACCACTCGACTACCAACGCTTGACAAAATAAATAGTTTTTATATAATTGTTTTAAACATTTTACATTCCATCCTTTTTTTTTTAAATTAACTTCAAACTTTTTTGTCTAAACCTTTTTGTCCCTAACAATGCCAAAATGATTTCTACTCCAGATGTTGATATTCTACTAAACTTTTTCATTTCTATTTGAGAATATTATCTTAAGAGATTATTAATTCTTTTATATACTTTTATAGATTTCCAAATAATCATTTCTTAAGTAGGTCATTTTTAATAACTTTCGAATTTTCTTCATATATATATTTTTAGGCTCAATTGAAAATTTATTGATGAATTTCATTTTTAATTCACTCTATATAATATTTATTTTTACAAAGCGCAGACGGTATTGAAATAAAACTGAGAGAGTGCAAACCTCTCAAGCGCTTAGCCAATCAGATCACAAATACTGAGACAGAGAATTTAACAAGAAAAGAGTGGTTCCACTCTCTTCTTTACTTGTCTGTCTATATATCCAAGCCAGTCCAAAGTTCTCTGTCTCAGTATTTGCGATATGATTGGCTAAGCGCTTGAGAGGTTTGCACTCTCTCAGTTTAATTTCACTCTATATATAAAGTCGTTTTTAACAGACTACTAATTAAGTTTTCAAAATATATTATTTTTTCTACTTTACATTTTTGGAATCTTACTAAAGATTAAGAATATCTATCGTTAATACTATCTACTTTTTGTTATTAGCTCTAATACATACTTGGTATTTCAATAATAGTTTTTTTTTTTTTAGATTAACATATAGAGTCGATTGCAAATATGAAGTAAAATGTCTATAATCTAAATCTTTTATTTCAATTGGGTGCTGTTTTCGATGTTTTTTTTCATATTTTAATCTCAAAACAATATATAACACATTTTTTTCCAGTAAGGTGCCATTTATATTTTCAAAAATAAAAATTCTCTATATTTCTATTTTTCGAAATTTTCATTTCTATTATAAAATGTTTGTTCCCATGAAAAGCATTGTTTACATTTATATAAAATATTTCGAGTTCTTTAGTTTAATAAGAAATTGTTCAGGGCTGGACTTAAATTATATGCTACATGTATTTTACATTAAATTGAATAATTAATATTTCAACTTTATAGGATATTCAAGCTCAAAAGTGAAGTTCTCAGGTTTTCAATTTATTAATGAATTCCACTCAAATATTTATTCCAATATATGCCATTTTGACAATAATGGTCAAGTGTACTTTTGAAGTAAATTGTTTTTTTTTTTTTCAACTTTTATTCTGCTTCAAAACAAAACAAATAACAAAGTCATTTAATCTTAAAGAGTTTATTATCCAATTCATCATGCAGCCGCCAATATTTAATTGGAGATAACTAAATAAAAGTTGATCGTTTACATGCATATATATATATATATATGTAATATAGGGAATTTGAACCCAGATTTTCACGCTCCCTTCAGCTATTCCCTTTATCTCATATAATCGATACACAAGACCACACACATTAAAAAGCTAAATGATCTTCAATATACGTTTTTATGCTGAACCAGCACTCACAGTTGATTCAGATTATGTTTCATAAGAATAATTACAGTATTAGTAAAATTCTAAGGAAAACAAGCAATATTGTTTTAAATTCTTTTATTAAAGAAACTCGGAAAAATCTAGACGAAATTGACAAAGTATTGCTAGATTTACGTTTATTCCTTAGTAATAAAATACACTTTTTACTGTGGACTAGTTTTGATCGTATAGCAAATGTTAGATCCATTAAAGATTCGGAATTTGAAACAGCAAAGCAAAAGAAAAAATTACAAATGCTAATTAGGACACAACCACCAATCATTATGTATCCAAATCAAAAAACCATTTATAATTTATCTAAGAAAGCCCTCTCTACAGATGAAGTTTCGGTTTTAGAAAAAGATTTTAATTTTGCATTAATGCCTTCCCAGATATCTTTTGAAAAAATTGTTTGTAATGTTGAATCAGCTCTCAATAAAATAGATTCTTCGTCGGCTGATTTGGCTAGAGCCGAGTTTGCAATATTTTTTAAAAAGCTAAGTTTTCTAAAAATAATATTTCTAAAAAAGAAAGACAAGCACTAAATAAAATAAAATTGGACAAATCAATTGTTGTACTTCCAGCTGTTAAAGGTAATGCTACTGTTGTTATGGATCGTGACATGTATCATAATAAAATTTTAGATTTGCTTTATTCTAAAACTTATAAACCATCAGAAAGAGAAGCCACTATTAATAAATCGCCTATTGAAACAGAGATAAAAAAAAAATAATAATCCCTCATGAAAAATCATGTGTCTGTCCAAAATTTTATAGATTCCCAAAAATTTACAAACCAGATACCCACTTTTGTCCAATAGTAAGCGCAATAGGATCTCCAACTCATATTTTAGCTAGATATTTATCTGATTTCATTAAACCTACAATCCCATCTATTCAAGCGTATATTAAAAACTCTTTTCACTGTATTTCCGTTTTAAAAAATTTAAAAATTAATGCTAATGACATTCTGATCAGTTTTGATGTCGTGTCTTTGTTTACAAACATTCCAATTGATGAAGCTTTATTTCGCAACGCTGCAATTTACCAAACTATATTATTGCTTTGATTAAACATTGTCTCTTGAATACATTGTTGTATACAATTAATAGCATTACAGGCAAGTTTTTGGTACTCCTATGGGCTAATCTATCTCAGGAATAATAGTTGATTTATTCATGGAAAATATAGAGAAACTCGTGCTTTAGAATCATCATCTTTAAAACCTCTCATTTAGCTCAGATACATAGATGACACTTTTTCATATGGCAGAATGGAAAAAATAAATTAGATGATTTTTTCTTACATTTAAATAATATGTATCCTCATATTAAATTTACAATGGAGACAGAATCTGATGGAACACTCTCTTTTCTTGATGTTCTAGTCACCAGAACACCAAATAGTTTATCTTTTTTCTATTTACAGAAAGGATACACACACATACAGGTATTTACATTTCCATTCTCATCATCACCAACTCAGATAGTTTTCATAGCCAAAACTCTTTTAAATAGAGCAATTAACCTTTCAGATAAGTCACATCTGAAAAAAGAAATACATCATATTAATAGTGTTTATTAACAAATAGTTATAATTATAAATTTGTTAAAAAAGCCTTCATTCAAGCCCAAAATGGACAAAATATGAAACAAAAAGATGATAAATCAGCTATTAGGATTTGTGTTTCATATATAAAAGGAACTACAGACAGTATTGGATGTATATTCAAATGCTATATGCTATAATATAAATACAGCGTTTTCTACTTGTCAAAAGATCAGCAATATAATAACCAAGCCTAAGGATTCAATCCCTCTTGAATCTCATGGTGTTTATCAAATCTCATGTGAAAATTGTAAAGCTTCTTACATTCGTATGAGTAATCATCACATCAGTGTTAGGAGAGATGAACATGCTAATGCAGTTAAACAACACTCATCATCATCATCAACACTCTCACTCCATACTATAGATTCAGATCATAAAATTGATTTTTCTAGTGCCAGAATCATATATAGATGTGATAATCTCTACCAGTGCAAAATCAGAGAAGCCATTGAGATACTTAAAAGGCCAGATTGTATCAATAAGCGAGATGATAATGCAAACTTTCTCCTATTTGGAGAGATTTTTAACAAAATATTCTTAATTTAACATTTTTGCTATTGGTGAAACTTTAATGTTTTTTTCAAATCAGTGATTGTAGCACATCTACAACCATCTTTCTACCTTTCATCACCCAGTACATAACTTGTGTAATCAAGTCAAAACATCTGTCGATATAATAAAATTTACATTTTTTAACACAGATGAAGCCACAAAATATGACTTTTATATATGCAACCTGTGAAAATCTTCATATCAATATATATATATATATGTGTGTGTGTGTTAAATTATAATTTTTATAGATTTGTTATGTTGTAAACAAAGTGAAATTTGGGGCATTTCCATGTGAATAAGATGTGTGGTTTAGCATTGATGTTCGTAGTAAGCCATTTTTTTGCAAATGATAGAGTAAAAAAGTTATTTAGCCTTGAAAGCTATCAGTGGCAATTGATGGTTTCCCCATCAACATCACTGCTAAATCATATTAATTTATTTACATGGAAAATAAACCAAAACATTAGTTTCTTTACAACTACAATTAACATAAATAATCAGTGGTTATCAGAAGTTCTATTGAATTAAAATCACCATTCACAGATCTTAGAATTTTGCCTTGATAACAATTTCAAGTTCAGCTTTTTAGGTTGAATGGTAAAAAGGAGTTAAGGAGAGTTACTGGATGCAAAATTGTATTACTTTTAGCTTTGAATGTTGACAAACCAAATAACTGACTGGGGTTAATGATTCAAAAATAAAATAAATTGACTAAAGTAATCACTTACTGCCAATTTTACATTAATAAAGAATTATGTGCACTAATTTATATTAATACATTATTTTTATCTATAATTTAATTATTTACTCAACAGGATGTAAAAATTAGTGTAATTTTCTCCAATGCTAAAACCGTTTAAATGTTCATATATGACCGTAACTGAATGAAAATGATATTTAATTATTTGCATAATCATCATGAAACATTAAATATTACAGTGTATATATGTAAATTAAACATTATTTCAGATGCTTATTGATAAAATTTTGAATGATAAAAATTAACTACTTTATTAAGAATAGTATGCAAACATACATAAAATAATGCTGTTGCTATCCTGCCACCAACATCATCATCCTTATATTTGGCAGCATCTTCCTAAAAGAAGCAAAATAAAAGAATGATTATTGCAAAATTTGTTTACATATTTATGGTACTTAGTGTTAACTTTATCTGAAATGTACTGAAACATGTTGATACAATATATTTTTACCTGTTGCACTGAAATTACAAGCTTATTATTTGGGATATTTACTAATGGTTATAGCCATTGTCTATGAAATTGATTAAGTTACATAAAGATTGCATTGTTAAAATTATAAGCAAGAATTTTGTCATTTTTTATAAAAGTATATATATATTGTAACTAATAAATTTATAACAAAAAAATAAATGGCCTATGGAAAAATGAGCAGAAATATTCGCTAGTAGGATTTTAAGCATTTTTTCATATAGATGTGTTTATAAGGGTATACCTATGTGGGTATATGGTCTATCTGGGTGCCACTAGACTATCTAAACCTATATAAAGTTACATCTTATAGATGTACCTGGTTTGAACCCTTTTGGTACATTATTTAAAACAGGATGTAGGATTTTGTATTTTAGAACCATATCACATTTACACTAACATGATGGAAAACATAACATCCTCATGATTCTTTAGTTGTGCAAACAAAATTTATCAGACAAAATTATTATATACGATTTTAATATCATAAATGCATTTTTAACATTCTCATAAGTCTGACTAGCTCATTTAAACACTATATGTTTATCGGTGGCAATTTACTAAACCTTGAGTGACATTTGATGATCTTAGATGGTAGTCATACCTTATGATGTCTCACAAACAAACATAGTGAAAACCATTATTCATATGGCCATTAAACATTGTTTATTTAGACTAATGGTTAATAAGATGATGAAGATGATGATGATGATACTTCCAGCCATAGCTTTACAATCAATTCACAACATAAATTTCATGTTTGATCAACCTATAATTATTTACCTAATATATTATCATACTTAAATTATGACTTAATGATTGATATTCATCAGTGATGGTGATGATCATAACTAATCTCACAATCTAATGATCAACTCTTAATATGCCTCTTTGAATAAAAACAAAATTATATTTATTACTGATTAATCATTAATTATACAGGTAGAAAATTTACATAATTAATAATGATCAATTGCTTACAATTAAATATTAATAATCATAATACCAAAGATCTTCATCCTTTTTCTTAATGACATGTTCTCAATGTTCATATCATCTAGTGTGATGTGTGTGCATTAATTTCTATAGTGGATAAATAAAATTCTTATATCCTAAAACACATTTTTATTTTTTAAAAAATAAACACTCTATGCATGCGCATACTCACCTATTGTGTATAACATATATTTTATATTTATAAATTTAAACATAATATTAAAAAAATGATTAGGGACAGATTAGTCAGATTATAGAGATTAGAGTATTTAAAGAAGTCAGCTTCAAATTACCTATCTAACTTTCCACCAATCTAAGTCATTAATTACTTTTAAAATCCATCTCTCCTAATGCTAAATTTCTACCGATTTTTAATATTCATGCTCAACAAATACACATTTAAACATAATATTAAAAAAATGATTAGGGACAGATTAGTCAGATTATAGAGATTAGAGTATTTAAAGAAGTCAGCTTCAAATTACCTATCTAACTTTCCACCAATCTAAGTCATTAATTACTTTTAAAATCCATCTCTCCTAATGCTAAATTTCTACCGATTTTTAATATTCATGCTCAACAAATACACATGTAAACATAATTATATTACTAGGTGTGTGTGTGTGTGTGTGTGTATGTGTCAATTTCCATTATGAATAAAAAACTATTAAACCCTTTGACATACAATATAAACCAACATTTCATAATATTTAAATCAATACACAATAAACACATTTTATACAAATATTTGAAAACCAGGCACTCTTCACAAACATGGAGATTTTTTTTAATTGTAAATATAGGGGATTTGAACTCAGAGTTTCAAGAACTCACCAACTATCCATACTATCTCATATAATGGATACACATGACCACACACATGTAAAAAAGATAAAGTAATCACCAATATATGTATTTCATGCTAAACCAGCACTCATCAGTTGGTCCAGATTATCATCTCCCACACACATATATAATCAGTGCTCAGTTTATATTAAGATAAAAAAATTTCACACTTTAATGACATTAAAATGTGAAGATTAAAGTGCAAAGATTTGCTATGTTAATATAAACTGAGCACTGATTTTATATATATATATATATATGTGTGTGTGTGTGGAAGATGATAATCTGGACCAACTGATGAGTGCTGATTTAGCATAAAATACATATATTGGTGATTATTTATCATTTCTACATGCATGTGGTCATGTGTGTCAGTTGTATAAGATAGTGTGGATAGTTGATGAGTGCTTGAAAGTCTGAGTTCAAACCCCCTATATTTACATTTTATAAAAATAAAATACACATAAATGGTTATATGTAATAACTTAAGAATACATAATACATCAATAATGAAATAGCTATTATTACTGAAAATCTTCTAGAATTGATTTTCATTTTATGATTCAAGGATTTAAAGAGAGAGATAAATGGATTTATTATTAAAAGAATTGTTAATAGTCACTGATAAAAAATATAATTAAAATTGATATTACATTTCTTTTACTTTTGAGGCATATACAGTTTCAAAGAGTCCAACAATTTTAAAGTCAGCTTGTTGAAGGTTTAAAATTTGACAGCAACCACACACCAATATGTAACACATGTATCTTTACCAATTACAGCAGTTTACTGGAACTGTCCTATCTTGTCTTGAGCTTGCAATTCTTTTACCATGATGATTATGATGAAATAACCTGCTTCTATAGGGACCATTTGGCACTAGAATGGTTTCTTCATTTCTTCTAAGTATAATTACTTTTAATAGACCATTGATATTTCTGCTTTCCATATATCTTAGCATTTTGCTTTGATTCAAACTCAGCAAATGGCATAAATAAAATAGCATGGTTTCACAAATTTCAACATTTCAATTTATAATTGTCAGAAAAGATGAAATAATAAATTTCTTCCTTCATATTTGGCAATCAGTTATAAGATGTTTTCTATACTTTAGATTCAAACTCTTCTGATGTGCATAGTTTTCTGAATGGCCACTGGGGTGCTCAACAAAATATCTCTACCCCACCATGTTGATATAGAAACTCTTAAAACAAAGTCTGATTCTCTAAAGCAATCTAGTTTATTCTACCCCCACAACAGACTTCAACTTTTATATACTTACTAGTCTATCTCATGACCTCACATATTTTGTTATTAGAAGCACCTGCTCAATCATAACTGCATTCTAGTAATGGTCTGCATTAAATCTTTTCTATGAATTGACATTTATTTAAATTGATTACTTAGTAAGAAATCCAAAAATGTCTGGATCCTGTCATCTTAACAGCTAACTATTAATGCCTCTTTGTGTTTATCTTTCACATGGCCCCACTAATGATGCCAATGTGACAATTTGATCTCTTTCTTATTAACCTTTGGACATCAGCTTGAAAAGTTAAGTGAAACTCTAACTTTTTCAGACAAAATAAAACAAAATGATCCTAAATAATATAACTGTTTTTAAACAATATAATTATTTATAAAAAAATTATGAAATGATTTAAATAAAAACTTTTCTTTTAATATATGTGTAACTGTCTCTAAGTTTATATCTGTAAATACAGGCACACACTCAGATATTCAAACATATAAAACCTGCTTATTAAAAAATAATCTGAATGATTTGAAAAGCTATAGCTCAAAATTCAGAAAATAAATTAGCAAGACTATTAGAATTAAAGTATTGTTAATGAAAGAATCTTAGAATCTATTAAGTATAACTTAATTTTAAAGAAGGTTAATAATCAAAATCAGAAAAATGATTAATTGAATAGTTTGTGTCTATAGACAATTATTTATGTGCCTTAAAATTCTAACTTTTAAGTATTACTATTAAATTATTCAAAATATATATTATTCCTTTTACTAACACAAAGTTGAATAAAGAGAAAAATATTTCTCCCACTCTCTGTCTTAAGCTTTTGGAGTACTTGATCATGTAGGGTTTGAATTCAGGAGCCTACAGCATTTCCTTGTTTAAAAGAAAATGTGATGATGATTTTTTATTTTTTAATTTATGCACACTATTGCAATTTAGTCACAGGCTAAATTGGAATGTGCACAATATATTGGCATCAACAAATGTTCTGAGAATTTCTTTTCAGATTTACAATAATATGGATGGATAAAAGTTGAAACTTGCCCATTAAAGTTTGAAGATTTGCTATCTTAATATAAACTGAGCAGTGATTGTATATATGTGTGGGAAATAATGATCTGGACCAAACTAATGAGTGATATTTCAGCACAAAATACATATGCTGGAGATCATTAATCTTTTTCACATGCATGTGATCATGTGTATCTGTTGGATAAGATGGTTAGATAGCTGATGGAAGTTTGAAAGTCTGATTTAAAGTCTCTTATAATTACATTTAGTATAGACAATATACATGTATTTAAATATTATACATTCAGTCTGTAAACCATCCCTCTTCTGTATAATTAAATGGACATATTAAAGTCCTATGGGTGAAGGGTAAAACTGACTTAAGGTCAACATGGGTATGATAATAATATTGGTGTCAACAAACACTTTGAGTATTTATCCTTAGATTTTCAATAATGTGGATAGCTGAAGGGTTAGAAAACAGAAAAGATTGAAGGTTGTCCATTAATGTTTGAAGATTTGCTGAGCAGTGATTGTATATATGTGGGAGAGATGGTTATCTACTGATAAGTGCTGGTTCAGAACAAAATACATTTGAGATTATTGATCTTTTTTGCATGCATGTGGTCATGTGTATCAGTTGTATAAAATGGATTGGATAGTTGTGAGAAGTTTGAAAATCTGATTTCAAGTCCCTTATAATTTCATTAATTTTAGTATAGACAATATACATTTATATATATATATATGGATGGATGGATGGATAGATAGATAGATAGATAGATAGATAGATAGATAGATAGATAGATAGATAGATAGATAGATAGATAGATAGATAGATAGATAGATAGATAGATAGATAGATAGATAGATAGATAGATAGATAGATAGATAGATAGATAGATAGATAGATAGATAGATAGATAGATAGATAGATAGATAGATAGATAGATAGATAGATAGATAGATAGATAGATAGATAGATAGATAGATAGATAGATAGATAGATAGATAGATAGATAGATAGATAGATAGATAGATAGATAGATAGATAGATAGATAGATAGATAGATAGATAGATAGATAGATAGATAGATAGATAGATAGATAGATAGATAGATAGATAGATAGATAGATAGATAGATATTTTTAAAAAGGGAGTAAATAACCCACATTCAGGCTATGAATTAAATCACTCTAAATGTTGAACACATGATCAAAAATAGAATGAATCCATTTATTCTTGATAACTCTGATGTTTAGAAGCATACTTTTGTTAATATTGTTGGTAATTCAGACTGAATTAATTTATCAACTAGATGGAATATGGCTCTTAGGAATTAGGTTTACAAATATATGCTTATAAACATCAAATATTCATTATATTCTTGATCCTTTGTTCAAAATTTATGTGTTTTCAAGTCATAGCTTTACTCCCTTTGTTTACATATACATTAAGCTATGTGTAATTTAATATATATATATATATAATGAGCATGCCAATAGCTCCTAGCAAGCTTTTCAGAATAGCTCTATCTTCAGATTGGTTTCTAGTTCTGGCAGCCATTGGCACACTCATTATATAATATTTGTAATATGAGCTTATTAAATTAAGTCATGTGATGTATGACTTGATTTCCTTGCTATATATATATATATATATTGATAAAATTAATAAAAAATAATCTTTCAGATATAATCATATGTATAGTGGTCCTGCCAAAGCACTAAAAAAACATAAAAAATAAATTCAAAAATTATACTTTTCTGTAATAATATTAACATATTTCTTTTTGCTTAAAAGATTTCTGGAAAATACCATAAAATACTAGATGAGTTTCAAATCTTTCAAAAGAAATTTTTGATGAGATTGGTGGCCTCAGGTTCAAGATTTATCAACTGATTTTCTTTGACTCTTCTTTTTAACTGGTTTATTAAAAAAAGATAACTTCTGAATAGTCAAATAATATTTTATAACCTGAATTGCAATCAATTGATAACTATTTTTAACTCAATTCTTATGAATTTATTCAGACTTTAATTTACTTTGATCTATATAAATTTTATGATGATTGTAAGAAATCTTATAAACTATACCCATAATATATTTAGCATCAATTGACTGTTTTGACTATTTAATAATGAATTTATATCAAGACATTTCTTCCAATTAACTTTTATATCACCCAATAAATGTCTATTTTTACAAACCAATCTATAAATAATGGCTTAAATTGTAGAGAAATAAACTCTATATTCTCACTAACATTTAATTTTTTATTAATATCTGGCCTATAGATATTTTTATTAAATATACTTTTTTTAATAAATTTGTGATTTTAACCCAATTCAATATAATTAGAAGTAAATGTGAATTTTTTTTTAAATATAAGCATTACTTTCAAAATTATTAAGCTATTTATTCCTTTAACAATAATTCAATAAAGAGATCTTTTATGATTAAAAGGTTGATAACTATCAGACTTTATTATATCTTTAAAATTTTTATATTTAATAAAATGACTAAAAAATAAAGAATTATCAATTTATCAACACTTCAATAAAAAAAAAAAAAGGTAAATTAACAAAACAAAAGTATCCCTCTCAATAGTAAAATAACTATTGATATCAAAAGCATTCAATCTATCAAAAAAATCTTCAATTTATCTTCCTGTATAATAAACAATCAATCAACAGCATATCTAATAAATAATTTTAAAGAAACAGAAAGTGAATAATAACATGACACTCAAAAAAAATCAATATAGACAGAGCTGATTAAAGAAGAATAACATAACCAATAACCCATCCCTCTTTAATCTTTTAAAATATTATTATGCATAAAATACATTAAAATATCTAATAATAAAAGCAAATCATGAATAACTTTAATCTTATCAGCAGAAAATATTCATATTTTCCTAAAGGGTAAGAAATACGTTTATACATTTTAATCTATTAACTGCTGGTGCATATTTTCAATATCTAAACTACCAAATAAACAATTGTCCTTTAAAATTAACCATTTATTTTATTAAATGCCTCAAAAGAAAAAGAGACAGAAAACTGATGAAAATTAACATAATTTATTTTTAAAAATTATAAAAAAAGTGTCAAAATTGTATCAAGAATTTACTCCTGCCCCCCTCTGAAATCAAAAATACACCTTAAAGAAATCATATCACATATATATATATATCAAGTATCTTCTAATTTCATTAAATTTAAATTTAGTATAGGCAATATACTTATATTTGACTATTACATATTCAGCCAGTACTTTTGCCCATCCTTCTGCATATTTTAAATGGGCATATTAAGGTCCTATATGTGAGGGGTCAACATAGGTATGACAATAATATTGGCATCAACAAGGGCTTTGAGCATTCCATCCTCAGATTTCCCATGTTACAAATAGCTGAAGAAAAGGAGGGAGAAGATTGAAGCTTGTCCATTAAAGTATAAACATTTGTTATCTTAACATAAACTGAGCACTTATTGTATATATGTGTGGGAGATGGACCATCCGAGATTGTTAGTTCAGCACAAAATATGTATATTAGAATCATTAATTTTTTCACATGTTTGTGGATATGTGTATCAGTAGTATAAAATGAAATGCATAGCTGTAGTGAACTTAAAATTTGAGTTCATGTCCCTTCCAATTACATTAAATTTAGTATAGACAATATATTTATATTTGAATATTATATGTATATATGATCCATTTATTGAGAAACTATTATTTATTATTGATGAAAATTTAAAAGAAAACTTTAAAGACAGGTTTTTTACAAAATGAGTAAAAAAAATTAATGAAATTATAAATAATAACAGTTATTTGTATTATAGATTAATATATTACGAAAAATAATGTTAAAAGAATTCATATAGATGCTTAAATATTATTAAAAATGTGTGAAAATTATTTTCTCAAAAGTATTTTAAAGTGAACCCTCTTTTCTTCCATAGCGTAAGCTTGTGGTTAAAATACCTGTAGAGGTCCCTACTATCGCATTTTATACGCATATTATCGAGGTTATAGCCTCAGTAAATATTACAAAAGTATTTTAGATAATTAAAATGCAGTAAAAATTGATTTAATTTGTATTCACAAAGACGAATATATTTTTATGTTATAATTAATATTTAAATTTAATATTACAAAGAAATAATAAAATTGAATTTAAAATGTTTGTTAAACCACTAATTATGCTTTTTTTTTTTAATTCAGGTTGTCTTGTTTTAGATTTTTTTCCAGAAGTAAGACTTTATGTATATAAAAATTGTTTAATGAAAAATATTAAAGATTTGTTACCTGTTGACTGCAAAATAGGCACCAAAATGCATACAAACTTAACCGGGTTCAAATCTGTATGATTTTACAAGTGAATTAACTTGGATTGAAAACATTATGGTGTTTTCATTTTGGGATAATATATTTATAGCTATCTAAAAGATAAAATATGGCTGCTGGAAAGTTGTATTAGATCCAAAGATTTTATTATTGCTGAAAGCCACAAACTAGAAACAGGTCTGGAGATATTGCATAAGTAGACACTAATTAGAAATTTTGATGCACAAACCTGACATCTATTGATGATTATGGCTTTGATTTAGTAGCACTACTGTAGGGAGACATTTTCTACTGCTTTAATAACTTGAATTCAAATATCTTATTGACATAAATTTTTATGCAAAATGCTACTAATTGGAATGATTTTTTAAAAAATTATATGTATATATGTAATTTGGAAAGAGATTTAAGCAAAGATTTGAGAGAGACTATTATGAGTAATCACCCTAATATTATACACCTTCATCCACACTAGTGATGATAATTGGTCTTCCAAAATGCCTCATTAAAAATCTCGCATAAAAAATAAGCAATTATATGGGTGCCTATGGAAAAAATAATTTGTTCCTTTAAATTCAAAATATATAATCCACAAAAAAAAAAAAATAACACTTAAGTTGAAAAAAAAAAATGTATGAAGAAAACACTTTACTTATCATATTATTAAAAAATACTAATCTGTGAGTAAATATACTATTTAAAACATTTTGATAGCTATTATTTTAGAAGACTAAAATAATATTTTTTTTATTAGTGATCACCATTTTGCTTCATATGTAGCTGCAAAATGATAAATTAAAAAAGCAGAAAGAAAAAAAATACACATTTAAAAATTAAATTAATAAAATATTTAATCTCATATACACTTTAAAATATATATTTCTTGTAATTTATGTTCATTTTTTTTGTAAAAATCATTGTTATTTTATAAAAAATGTAAGTAAAGAAATGTTATGAACACTAAAATTTTAATAATGTAAGTGATTAATTCATTTTTTTTTCTTTTGTTGACTTATGTTTACAATAAAGCTGCTATTATTTGCATAAATCAAATATTATAATATTGATTAAAATTGATAAAATAAATAGTGTTTTAAACTTACATTTAGTAATATTTGATCATGTAAAATTGATTATTAGTTGCATAGTATATGAAATATTTTTTTCTTCAAAATATCATATACTTATGATTATTATTATGAAAGTCAATTTTTGCTTCAGGCAAAATAAAATTTATAAGAATTTTAATTTATAAAATATCCAAAGGCCATTAAACATCAAGTCTCTCCATTAAGGTATAAATATGATGAAAACATATATCACTTTTATCAGAAGCCAAATGGCCAGATTTTGAACTATAAATACCCATCCACTAAGGAAGAAGAAACATGTCTTTCAAAGTAGAAAAAGTGATCATTGGCATTGATCACCAAACCATTGATAAGTAGCTCTGCTAAATTTCCTGGAACTGAACTATAACCTAGCAGAAATTGCAAAGACAAAGACAGCAGTTTGAATCAACAAAGTATACCACTAAATAAAAGTATAATGACCTCTATAGATTATGTCCATTAAGAAGAAATAGAAATCTATTATTATTATAATAAAAACATAAATAGTGAGGTATTTATAAAAGTTATCTAAGATCAAGGCAACAAAATACTCCTGACATATCACAAAGATAGATCACCATGAACAAGTACTAGTACTGGAATAAGTAAGAAATGCAGTAGAGACAGAAAATGGAAGAAAGAATTTTAAATCCAACATGAAAAAAGCAGTGAATATGAAGGTGGAAGAAATCACAAAGAATGTGGGCATCACCTATACCAAAAAACATTCTGGAAAGATGAAAAAGTTGACCATTGAATGAACAATAATAAACTCCTATTATTTTAATACCCCTGGATCTGTTTTATCCATGTGCAATTTCAGAAATACTGTATATACAAAAAAATAAACTACATAAATACATACACCACATGCAAAAATGATAGAATGATAAATGCTGAAAATGACATTCAAGAATGAGTTTATAGACATTCCATGAATGACAGAACACAGTCTCATCTTGTTAACCAAAGTACAAGAGTGGCAAATCATAAAAATTCGAAAAATAAATTGTGAAATAATAAAATAGTCTGAAGAAGACAAAGATGCCAGCCAAATAAAAATAAATCTTATCTAAAAAATGTCAAAAAAATCCATTAGTCAAAATTTAATTTTAGCATCATGAGGAAAGGAATCACAGGTGCTAATACACCCTCATTTTATTCCTTAAAAATTATATATATATATATATTCTAACCTATCCGTTTTTGCATCTCCACTTCTGGGCTATATAATATAAAACAAGAAATGGGTTAGCTCAGTTACAGATTACGTTTGTTTAAATGCAGATAATTAATAAATAAAATATCCTGCATTAAAATTAAAATGTTCCCCTAGCTCAAATTCAAAATAAGAATAATGTTCAGTTTATAAAATAAATAAATAAATATTTATTTATTTCATGAGACTTAGAAGTGAAAATACAGGTGATAAGAAAGATTACATTGAGCCAATATCCCCCAGGATACTACCTCAATAGCATAAGAACACTACCCCTCCTATTACTATCTTAAATACTAAACTTATAGTATTCTTACAACTTTAATAAATCATACTCATTAAGATTAAACTAATAATTAAATCTTAATCTTTTTATTTATAATAATTTAGCTCAATAAAATCTCAGGTTCATAAAAATTATTCTAAGTTAATTTAAAAATCACTGTAGTAAAACATGAGAAGGGATTTGTATGTCATACTCTACTATGTTTAAACAAATAATAATAAATAATAATACTATTCTTCATTGTATGAACTAATTCTGTATATCTCTTTCTTCACTATAATTTTATTACCATAATAAAATAATATAATATGATATAATCTTTTATCTTCATATATAATGTAAGAAAAATGTGGTAGCATTTATAATCTGACAAAATAAAAGTGTGTGACAACGGATATCATATCATTAAATGTACCATTATGATAACTAATTTATGACCATAAGATAATGTAAAATATGATTACTTAATTGAATGAATACCAAGAAAATATTTGAATTCTTAAAATAATTATTTATTTATCTTTGTGCAAAAATTATATGTTCATTTCTATTATTCTGGGTGTATTGTGTTGTCTCATGCAGTGTAGTGAGAGATATAAACAATCTAGACACACAAATTTTCGAAACAAAAATTAACAAAGTTTATTATTAACCATAAAATAAAATAAACAATTTATTTACATGGATATCCTCACTTTACACGTTTTACATTTTTTATTACTTAGTTATTAAAAAACAATTTAGAATTATTTTATGTCTTCACTCCAGCTTAAAACAATAATAATAAAATAATACCATTTATTTATCTCTTTCTAATTAAACTTATGATAAATTACATTTATTTATTTTTATTAAAATATATTCTATCCTTAAATATTATTTAATTATACCTTTCTTTCTAAAAAACATCTATAAAAACATACTATGGAAAAACATAAAAAATAACATTATTGTGAGTATGGATTTTCTTAAAATTAAACAATTTTCATCTGGCAATGTCAAAGATGTTACATAAAATATCTATCTAATAATTTATTACCAGATTTTGTGGATATCGTTGTTCACTACACTATATTTATTAAATATTACATATTCCCATTTAGCATTATTTTAATACTATATAGTTGTAATTACCAATATATTCTCTATTATTTAATAAATACAAAATTATACCTATGTTTACTGTTTATACCGTTTTACTTTGTACCATTATATTTTTAAAAATATGCAATACCTATTTTAAAAACAAAATAAAGCATTTAAAAGTTATTTAACATTTTAAAGAACAACTTTGTTTTATATACTTTATTCTTAAAATTTTATTTTACCCCTAAAATAAATCCAAAACATATTTTATGATTCTTTTTTTTTCTTTTAGGATTCATTGGATTTTCAATTCCAACTTATACAAATTTTACTTCTTCTAAGTAAATGAACTTATCTCATACAAACGATAGCATATCTTAAACTCTAAATTATCTATTATTTCTTTTCAAATATATCATACTGAACAATGTAGTTACATTGGAAATTTAGATAGTGAATAGATGTGTAGGTTTAGGGAAGTAAACTAGAGTATAACTCATAATTCATATAGAAGAAAAATACTATGGCACAGTATATCTATAAGAAATAGAGGCATGACCTATTTTGTCTAATGTCCTCAAATACTATCAATGATGTCAAGCTATTCCTTCAGCTTTATATAACATCAATACTTCAAGAAAAATAGACACTGTCCACAAATAAATATACATATACAGGGCTTTGTTAACTGTATTGTATGTACTAAGATTAAAAAATATTATTCATATGCCCTAAATATATCCTAACTCAATATAATCTCCTGGGCTCATGTTTACCATATTACTACCAGGTCACTATCCTATTCTTATTTTCTAAAAGATTTATCACATCTTACATCGACAAAAATAACTATCTTGCATATTCAAAACAATAAATAAAATTCATTTATAATTAGAGCGATCTAACTGATCACAAAAAAAGTTTGCTTACTTCCTTATTTTATATTCTAAAACATATACAAACTAATCAGATAATACTTTGAACATCCAATAATATAAAAGTTTTTTAAAAGAATCACATAAATATTTATTATCATGTTGGGTTATATTACTATTATAAAATTATAGTATGCATATTCCCAAAATAAATCTTAATCTCATAATGCTTTAAAGTGTTATACAATATGCGTTTACACATAATTAAAACATTTATACTTCCATTCATTATTTTTCATAGGCAATCTAAAAAAAAAAGAAATCAAAATATACATCATAAAAGTATCAATATTCATTAACTATTACCAAGTGATATTAGCTCATTATCATCTATGCAGTCTTCGGTTTTCCATCAATTAGATACATTGCATACACGAAAAGAAATACATCCATACTTTTATTTAAAATATTATTTAAATTATTAAATTATTATATTATAGGATTTTAATATTATCAATAGATTAATGTTCATGTTCCTACGCTTATAAACCAGAAAATTTACATTCAAAATAAATAGTAATAAATGAAAATCATATTTACATAACTTCAGCTGAAAAAACGAATGTTCTTTATAATTCCAAAATATTTCCATTTTCTTTCTCAAAAGTTTTTTTTTTTTAATGTTCTCTTCACAAGTGATTCTACAACCTTCCCTCATTAAGACAATATGTTTCTTGGAGTAGGTGTCTTCCAAACTTCCAGCACGAAAATCTCAGGTTTTAAAAAAAATGAAGAATAAAAATAATACAATGACGTCTTTTAAAATCTTGAAAAATTACATAAAACAATCATCAATTCATCCTGGAAAAGTTATAGAATAATAGTTTATGACTTCTATAGTCCAGAATGATTATTATTAAAATTATAATACTAAAAATAATCCTGTGAAGCTTCTATGCTATAGTATTCCATATCTGCATATTGATGCACCATTTTCCCTTGGCTTAGCTTAAATATCTGGATAAATTATTTGCGCCCTATAAAACATTTTTATAATTCCACATTTTGTTTATTATCATGTTCATTATCTTTATAGGTTTCTTCTTTGTGATAATTTATTATTATTTATTACATATTCAGAGGTTTTTCTTGTCTGAAATTATCAGCTTTTAAAACAATTTTATATACGAATGCGTATAACTTATATATTGTTCAGGTTTAAATAATATACACTTTTCTAGAATATCTTCATTAATCTTTACTTAAGATAATTTTCTTACAAATATTTTAAATGTTACCTTTAAAAAGGATATAACATTTACTCTTATAACATGATATTTCCATAAATTTATTATAGAGTATACTTGTTCTATTGTTTATTAATACTGGACAAGATTATCTTGCTATATAAAATAATGTGTCTTTACTTTAAATCAGCAAACAGTTTTCCCAATGAGTTTCCCCATACAATGTCCATAGAATTAATTTATTCATTTGAATAGTCCTCTTGTTCAATATTATCAAAACTGCATCAATAAATATTATACTCATTTTTAAAATATTATAAGTTGAATATGTTTTACTTATTGGTATATCCATTTTATTATTGTGAAGTTATAATTTAGATTTTGATGAATACTACTGATAATGGGACTTTAAAATTAGCAAGACATATTAAATGAAGTTATTACTAATATTTTTATTTTACACTCTCTTTTTGCAAATATTTTTTAAAATAATAATAATAATCTATTAGTTTTGCAAATAAAATTGTAAGAGAGCACTAAAAATGGACTAAATAATAAAATTTAAAACTACTATCATCTTGATAGCTTCCGATATGATTCTGCTACCTTTAATACATTTTTTAATCACACACTGAAACCCTCCATGCAATCTGTATTTATATCCTAGAAAATACATCATTCTATTGGTTGATTCTTACTTTTGGTTTGATACCAAATTTGCATAATGTTAGAAACTTACACAATTAAAGTTCAAAATAAAAAAATATGACGTATTAAAACTTTAAAATTATTATTTAAAATATCACTTGTAAATCAATTATTACTTTACGAAACTACTTAAATATTTAAAAAGACTCTTTAAAAACAATATTTAATAACTTATCCCACTCTTAATTCTTCAACCGTCTCTTACGAGGCTCCTCGTCGACATCTGACGTCACTCTAACTCTGCCAGTTCTTATGCTAAAATAGTCGTTTGACAGGTATTGATTAGGTTTTTAAAAGTTCTGTAAGATGGTGCCCTCTTCTGAATTATTTTACAAGTAAAAAATAAAAAAAAATGCATTTAAACCTAAACAAAGAAAGAACATCATTAGTGATTGGTTGTTAGCGAGCTCTCAGCTGAAAAAGACATTCTGATTGGCTGGAAAGAACAAAGAAACTGCCTGATCAAAGAAAATAAAGAAAAACGCTGAGATTTTCATTTTAAATATAATTTTAAAGAATATTAAGTATATATTGAGTAATTACTAATGATTTTCAGAGAGAATACTAAAAAAACAAAATTATTTTCGAAAAATATTGAAGATTTTAGTAAAAATATTTAAGATTTAGCAAAAAGAAATCTTTACTTTTCCATATTGTAAAATTGAAAAAAAGTGTTTGCGTCAGCACTTTTTTGTTTAGACATTCGCTTTATATTTGCCGAAATTGAATATATTTTATAATAAATAAATAGAAATTTATTTTTGAAAGAACTTTCGTTCTCTTATATAACCTGAAATATTAGTAATATACTTTTTATAAACGTATCTGAGTTGAATTTAATATTATAGGCGAATATGTTTTAACAATAGGCTTTGTCTTCAGTTTGTGAGTTGGCCAATTAAAAGATTTGATTTTTACCTCATACAATTAATAATATAATTAGCGGTTAAAAGGTTAATATTTAATTTATCTATTTTTATTTTAACAAAATATTTAACTTTTTTATTAACTGTACTTGTCTTTATTACATTGTTTAAACATGTTATACGATAATCAACTTAATATTTAATATTTGCTTTTATGATAGCTAATAATTATATTCAATTCTATAATGCAATTTTACAATATTTTAAACTTTACTAATAAATACTAGCAAGCAAGTGTGTACAACTATATATTATTATACAAATTGCATGACTAATATAACCAATACAGACGTTATCCAATTTACTGTCTGGAAATAAATAATAAATTGCAACACTTGTCATATTAAATAAAATAATACAATACAAAATTTGGAAGAATAATTTAGAAAATATAGAATTAAATACAACTTTCACTACCATAAAACTAACTTTTAAAATATATGATATTAATTATGATTATTAAATATAATTTATAAAAATAAATACATTTATTTAACTACAAGTTTTAAACTATTAAAATTTAACTTTTAAATATACTTTTAAATATTTATAGCTGTGTTATTTATTATGGCCAGCTTTTGCAACCATATGTAATAATATTTTTAGCTTTATTTAACTGTTCTTAAGTGATTTATTATAATTTTAAGCACTACATAATTTCACTTAGCTTTAAATTGTACTTTAAGATATTATTAATACAATATAATTAACACATCAAGAGAACATATTCTAAAATTTAAAATTTTTAATAATTTACTGTGATGAACTATTTCTGACCTATAGAAAAGGGCACAATATATATATATATATTCCCTAGAAATAAAGGTAAAATATTAAGCCATTTTTCTATGTGATATGGTTTAATAAAACAGAATAATTGTGATGTTGATTTTATCATCATGTGAGAGATGAATGTAGATAGTGTCATGATGCATTTCTCAAGTATATGTCTGTGTGGAATTAAGTAATCATGTGGGCATGCAAGCTGTATTATTCTTGCTCAAAAGTACCTGTTATGTTTATGTATGGGGGGAAAGCCATCAGAACCTTATTTGAAATATCCAAGGACTGTTTATATACCAGTTCAATAATATTGGTATTTTTATTGAAGTTATGAAAAAAGATTTAGTGCATAGCATTAAACCCATGTGTTATTTCATATTGTCAAATTGAAAGTACACCTGGGTCTCATTTTACACGATAGATAGGTTCCTCAGAAAACACGCGCAAACAAAATTGTGCAAAAATAGACATAACTTATATTGAAAAAGGGCGGATGTGGTCTGTGATTTTTCAAAATTCGCATAAAAGCAAAGCACCAACGTAAAATTACTTTAAAATTTGCGCAAAAAAAAAAAAAATAAGGAAATAAAATATGACTAATAAAAAATTTCGAATTTGAAAAAAATTGATACAAGACAAACTTTTGTTAACAATAATATTGAATTTTATTCAAAATAATATATTTTTATGCATAATTTACAGTACAGTAATTTACATTTTTTTATACACGTTTTAATTATTATAGCTATTTGCTGAAAAAAACGTTCATTTGCAAACAACTAGCGCCAACTTCACACTCATGTTGTGTCGATGGTTTTCTGGTGACAACGTAATTAGTAATTAATCTTTGAGACGATGATTTTATTAATTGTTTATGAAACTAACAACTAAAAATTAAATTCTTATTTTTGTCTTTAATTATCAATTCCGTTTAAAAATCAAATTTCACATCACATTATTTCAAGTCACTGTAAGTAATTTTTAAATTGTTAATTACTATTAAAAATCAGATTTTAATTTTTAATTGACAAATTTAATTGTGCCCACTGCTATTACTCACCTTTTAAAAATAAACTTGTGGACACTAAATGATTAATAATTGATTACATTCTTTTTTAAAAAGCAAAAACAGAATGTGATTTAAAATGCAAAATTAACACGCACAATGTTTGAACAAATTTACATTATAATCTTGTAAAATTTAATGTGTGTATACATAAAATGTGGAAATCATGATTTTAATTTCATTATTGCATAAAATCTTACTATTATAAAGCACTGAAAATATTGAAATTACTAAGATGAAAGTCGAATTTCAATAATGTGCTATTACTTTCAATATAATGTAAGAGTGCAAAATTTATTATTTAAAGTAATAGTGCATTATCGGAGTTCTACTTCCGGTGAAACACGAATCGTGTAACTTCAAAATCATGTTAACTAAGTCTGCGTAAAAAGAGACCCAGATGTATATGTGAGTATCCTGATGCAAATCTCTGTTCTAATGCATAAGAGGTAGCATGTGGGAATGCATTGTAGCATAACTTTACCACTGGTATGGAAGTGATACAGAACCAGCAAGAACACCAACAGCTGCAAAAAGAATAGATATCTAAATATACATAGTGGAGAGTAAGCGATAAAACTCATATTTGATTTAAATATACATATTATTACTAATCAAGATAATGATTAAATTATAGAAATGTCTGAAGTTAAATTTTAAATAATGAGAAATAAAATGTTCACCTCAGGTAAACTTAAAATGGAGATTTTACTAAATATTTCTGAAAAAGATTAAATAAAATTTAGGTAATAAAAGTTTTTTCGTTTGATGTCATATACCTATCTGAATATATATAATTTAAATTATAATAAAATAAGTATTCATATATATTTGTAAAATGTGCAAAACTTAGAGTAAGCTTTCAAGTTATAAAACAAAATTAATATATTTTCTAACTTCTAATAATTCAATCAAAAATAAAAGAGAGAAAAAAAAAAAAAACAAGAATTAATCAAGATTACTGGCAAAGTTTAAATAAGGTTAAATTTAATCAAAACTGTAATTTAACATAAATTAATAAGGTAAATCGTTAAAAAATGAAAAATACGATTTAATGATAAGAATGAAAACCAGAAAAAGCCTTTGGGAAGACATTTGTATACTAGGCAAAAAACTATAACAGAGAAAGAAAAAAAAACAATGATATCTGAGGAGAGCCAAAATATTTAACCCCTCCATTGAATATCTTAAAAAAAATATTTCCAAATCCAGATGTGAAAGCATTGTCCATTGGTTAAAAAGAACTCTATGATAATACTTTTCAGCTAGAATGTCAAAATTATTTTAAAATAAAAATATGATTAACTAAGGCCACCTGAAGTACCCAAGAGATGTGACATTCCCGTCTTTGAAAAAACACCTAAGAGAAGTCCAGAGACAGAGGAGATGTTGAAACTTAGTTCTTGAACAAATAAATCTGTTTACAGTGGCCAGTGTTTATATTGCTAATAAAAGCAACAGACTAATCAGAATCAAGAAAAAATGTTCAACTAGAATCAACAATTCGACTTTCAGATTTTAGATACGAACCTACTGGTAATACAATTTATAGATCTGTTTAGAGAAACAATAAGAATTTAAAGTTATACGAACATATATGCGGTCTACTTAAAATATGAATATAGTAAGAGTATTTTAATAGCTATAACTTTTTTTAAAATATGTATATTATTTAAAAGGTTTATTTATTTGTTTGTATATCATTAACGAATGATAAATGCGTTTGTAGATTTATAGACGATATTTGACACTTTTTCCTGATCTAAAACAATAATGTCTAGAGATAATTTTTTAAAATTAATATTGTTTGCAATAAATAAATAATAACGTTATTTTGCTTATTTATTTATCTGTTAGTCATTCTGACAGTGGGCTCACCTTTAATAATAGTACATATAATATTTCCATTGATATTTAGCATTCATGTCTCAGCTGAGAAAAATGGGATTGTTACTGTGAGAATTGTGATGATAATATGTAGAGGATAATATATTGTAACGGTCAGAATCGTCTATCTCACTAACACACTGCAGAATTCAAACCCCAAACATGAAACTGATCACTCTAGGATGGGTTGCCTTCTAGATATACTAAGTTCGAATCTAAAGTCTAAATTCCACAGCGCCACCTATGTGATAACACCTCTGATGCTAGTAATAATATATCTCTTTACCGGTGCCTGGTGGTCAGGGAGAAACAAAGAGACTCTATACTAAGTTAAGTTTGGGTTGCTAATTTACTTCTATGGATGGTACAAAAGAAATGTATAAAATAGATAGATCGAGACAGTGATAGAGATCAATAAAATAAAAGATCAAAATTAGTTTTTAAAAGATTTAAAAGATTTATTTAGATAGAAATATATATATAATGCCACTGTCTGCTTATATGAGACAGGGACCCTTACTATAATGGCGGTAAGCATAATATTCCATAAAATTACATAAAAAGTTGTTAAGAATATATAGTCTATCCTTCAGCTAGTATAGTATTATGATAATGGTGCTTAAAAGAGATGGGAACATGTGTGAGGTGCTTTGAGTAACTTTGCAGTTTAATAAAACATTTAAATATTAAGGTTTATAGAATACTTCTTGATTTCGAGAAAAGCACGGACCAAGGCTTACTAAGCGATAAAATGGGGATGTGATCAAGGCATTTATTTATAATTTATAATTAAAGTTATATTGGGGAGGTCGGTATTGCTAATAATGAATTTATTAAAGGATGGAGGGTGTGATACATTGAAATCGTGGATGCTTTGTAAAATATATATATATAAAATAATGGGAAATATTTGAAATGACTACAGAGGGCATCTTGCCACTGACCTGTAGGAATGGGTTGTCACAAACAGCCAAAGTTTGGACTCATCCACAACTTAGTGGCTGGGTGACAGCTGCGTTTAATTCCCAGGTGTGACATTCGAGAAAACACTCTGCCTGGGAACCGCAGGAAGCGAAAAGGGAATGGACTTGGCTGTTTAAAATCCTTGGAGAAAACAAAGCGGTCTCAACAACCAATTCATTTACCGGCAATACTAGACTAATGTATATAAAACATACAAAATGGATTCACTTAGATTGGGAAAATTCCCAATCATATTCCCAGAAATTTATTTAAAAGGGTCCGTCCATTGTCGACGTCAATTACGAACTTTGAAATTAAAGTAGAATATTTCAAACTATGAAAATGCATGCTTGTGGGTTTGAAAAGAAAGCATAGATTTATTTACGCAATCATGCATTTGGGACACATTTAATCATTGACCTTGCACATACTCTCATATTAGGTTAAAATCGATAAAATGTAGATTTTAAACTATATAATTATTACACATATTGACTAAGGTTAGAATAGCCCTTGAGCAAGTGACTCACTAGATAATAAAAATGGGAACTATTTTATAAATTTAAGATGCCTTAATATTGGCGTCTTGCTTTCAACAAGGGAATAATTCACTCGGTCAAAGACTATTCTGACACACTATCATAATAAAATAAAAGAAATATTAATAAATAGAAAATATTAACCCAAGGATAGAGAGCAAAATTATTGATTATTATAACATTTTAAAGGAATACATAATAAAGTCAAGTAGAATGGAAAAACAATTTAAAATAGCTATAGCATATTAGTTATAGAAATCACAAGAGCTCTTGGGTTAATGTGGGGTTACCTCTCTGGAGAAGCATTTGTAGGTAGATTGATGGTCGGCAGGTTTTATATGATTTAGCAGCAAAATCTGAGATTGTTCATATTTTGGCAGCAGCAGCAGTTTCAGGGTTCCTTAGGTGACAGCTTTCGATGGTATAGAGCAGTGGCCGGCCATTCCCAAGGGGAAAATAGCCTTCTTGCCAGCTCTACTCCGTCATTTCAACGTTAGCAAGTTTAAAAGTTGGGTGATTCATAGGTGAGACTGTAGATGCAGTAAATTTATTTGATGATGAAAACTCGACTTCAAATTTCAGTTTTCAAGCACGTAGCTAGAATAATTGTAGAATCACTAGAATATTACTAAACTTATATTAGAATCACTAGAATATTTGCTGGAATATTGCTAAAAACATTTGCTGAAATATCACTAGAATGGAGAACAAAAGAAAACCCTCCTTTTTATAGTCAAATTGCACAATACAACTGCCCTGGAGCATTACAAAATATTTTGGACTTTGCTGACTTATCAGCTGTAATCAATTCTATCTGAATGTCTAAAGGAAGTCAACAAAATTTTAATTAATTTCTATTGTTAACTTCCTTGTCGACATTTGAATTACACATTTGATTTAATTAAAATAACTTTTACTAATTGAAAGAAAAACCTTAAGTGGACATCTGCAGTATATTTTAGATAAGCTTCTATAACATTAAATAATTAAAACTATTGTTCCTACCAGCCCTCATTTATTTTTAACAGAAAATATATGGTGTGACTTTTATTAAATCTAAAAGAAAATTATTTTACTTTTTAATTTTCAATATTTGAATCTATTTACTAAACGAATCTGAATTTTATTTTAAATAAAAAAATATATTACGACTGTAATATATTTTTGTAAACAGATTCAAACAAAATAATTTTAAATGACAATTTATAATCTTAACTTAAGTTTTAAAATACATATCACAGTGTGTGCGCAATTATGACCTATATAACCTACTTTTAAATAAATCTAAATTATGTTAACATACACATAATCCATAATATTTTATTTATTAGGGCATGAGTTATACTTATATATAACATGAGCGTTGTGCTCATGGTTTAAAATTGGGCGGGATTTTCGGTATATAAGCGCATTGCAGACATATACATTGGGGTTCAAACTAAGGTATGAGGGTAGGAAAGAGGTGAGAGAAGGTGAAACGAAGAACTGCAAAGCATATCCTACTGTTTTAATATACATATGTTGTTTTACTTAAAAGAATGTGGTGCTCTGAATGTATGATAAGGAAATTCAAACCCACTATATTCAATTAACTCCTTAGGAATAAATGTTGTGTCTTTCTCTGAAATAGGATTTTGTATGTGGTGACTAGAAAATATAACTAAGTTGCCTTATATAAATATTATATAAGGAACAGAAGATTTAATCATCATCAAAATTCTATTTTTCTGTAAAAGTCATTCATAATTCAAATATCAATTAATCTTCAGTTAAAATAATGACATACAAATTGTATTAAACAATAATTAATATGTCCACAGAAAGCATTATTTCTGCTTATATATATAAATTGAGATATGAAGTGGAAGTATAAATACCATCATCAGCTGCAGCAAATGGGGTTTCCTCTATAATATATTTTCTATGTAACTAGTTAAAAATAGAAATAGAACCAAACATAGAATGAAGTTAATTAACATGACATTAAAATATTGAATGGTGTATTTTGTTCTTTTAAATAATTTTACAAAAATTAAATATGCCATCTTTCTAGAATATATATAAATTTATGTGCCTATTGAAGATCTTATTTTGAATCAATTTAAAAAAAAAAAACACTTTACATACTTAATACATAATTTTATTTACAAATATATTACCTGTTATTTACATATAACTTACCAATGAAAAATCAATATGTGTCTCATAGTGGCCTCCTATTCCATAGTTTACAACCTACATTGGAAATGAACACAAAACGTCTTTAATATATTCTATTGCTGCAATTATTTATAATAAAAAAACTATTTATATGAATTATAATTATATATTTACCAACAATTCTCATGATTAATCAGTGTAATTCTTGACTTTTGAAATTGATCATATTTTAACCCCATTAATGTAAAAATTCATACCATTGTAAGTGGATACTCAACATATGTCAGACTTCAAAAATAAGGATTACATTGATAAATCATATAATTTGATGATTTACATGTGATTTAGGCATTGTGTTTTCACTGTTGAATATTTCAGCATTGAATAGTATTCATTTACTATATTTAGGTTTTAGTTATGCAATTATATATATATATATATAATGTTTTCAAGGTTATATGATGTAAATAAAATAGTTTTTGAGTTAACAAAACAAGGGACATTGCATTATTTTAATATTCCCACAATTTACTTTTTTTATAGATAGGCAAAACAAAGCCATTAGTTTACATCATACGTTTCACAAATGAGTTTGATGAACGATTCGCATAAAGTTGATAAATACAATAAATACTGGTCTATTAAACACAGCAGGCAAATCATCATGTAGTTTAAAAGACAAATCCTTGGTTATAAATTCAAATAATTGCCAGGTTAAAAAAAATCAGATAGCAAAAAAATTTTGAATTTCGAATTTTAACACTTTCAGCTATTAAATACTTAATTTAGACATTTAGGTGTCTAAAAATTTCAGATTTTCTACTTAATAGTTAACTTTTAGATAAATGCTGGCTTTGGCTTGGTATTTTTAGATCTAGTGTCTGAAACAATCCTAATGCCTCACTGATGAGTGCCAAAGCATGAAACCATTGGTCTGAGGTTAAGTAATGGTTTTCAAGATAGAGATTTTTAAATGATTTGTTTAACTGGCATTTATTAATAAAGCTTGTTAGAGCAAATTAGCAGAGCTCTTTATTTTTTATTTACAAGCTTAAAAATTGAATCATGTGATATATGACTTTGATTTTTTTTATTGACTATTTATAGTCTTTGCTTTAAAATCTTAAGCAATGTTATATTGATAAGGCTATTAATATATGGTTTGGCTGAAAATCTCTCTCAACTCCATATAGCTGTTCAAGTTAGATAGCTGGGTTTGAAGACATTTAGGTGTCTAAAATTTTCAAATTTTCTCCTTAATAGTTAACTTTTAGATAAATGCTGGCTTTGGCTTGGTATTGTTGGATCTAATGTCTGAAACTATTCTAGCGCCTCACTGAGCAGTTCCAAAGCATGAAACTATTGTTCTGAGGCTAAAGAGTGGTTTTCAAGATAGAGATTTTTCTTTAGTTGATATTTATCAATAAAGCTTGTTAGAGCAAATTAGCAGAGCTTTTTATTTTTTAAATACTTAATTATGTTTCTATTGTTAAATAATTCTGATGATGATGATCGAGAGGCTAGTATTCGCTCTGGAACTGAACATCCATCCGATGACGATTTCCTTTTTTAGCTAGCCATTGGCTTCAAGCTGCAATAACAAATTTTAAATGACGAAATTAAGAAGAGTCTTTCAAGCGAAAGATCAACAGAAAAAGAATACTGCACTTCACTAACACTTGTTTATACAGTGCTGAGCATGTGATGGAAAAGTGATGTAAATTCGAACTCCTTTTCCTCTCAGTTGTACTTTGTCTAAATTTTCATGAGGTAAATATGGCAACGGGTTCCTTCCAGATGATACTGTCCTCCTGGTTGTCTTCTATGCGGTAAAATGAGCCATATTTATAATACTATTTACATAGAAAATTATTTCAAATAAATTTATTATCAGAACAAATATACAATTATTTATGTTTATTTTATATTAAAAGATAGCTTATTACCTGATTTTATTAAAGTCAACAAGATTAAAATTTCTAAATTGACGGTTCTCGTATTCTATGTGCTTATTTGTTATCCCTATGGCTTTATATTGAATAAATTCTAAAAAACATTTTATATTATAGCTATGCACGCATGCAAATACACTACATTTAAACGTTTTACGGAAGTATATTTAAACCGAATATTTCACCGAAATTGTTGTTATGTTGAGATCGATTTATTTATTTTATTATGGGGTATAAAATCATAAATTATACCTCTGTGTAATATGGGACTGATGATCTGAATTCTTTAATAAAAGTTTTTATCCAAATTTAACTTTAGCAGCGATATTTAAAATTTAGCAACACCTTCTATTCTTATTAGACTATTGTCGCCATTTTGGTAACCCATGGCAACTCTATATTCATACTTATAATACAAATTGAAATTTTCTGTTCTCATAAAACTAAAAAAAATTAAATTGGTATATGTTAACAGTATTCAATCAATAGGATTATTATTACAATATATATATATATGGTTATCTTAGTTATCTATTTCATTGCGATTTTTTTTTTTATCCCAAACTATTTTTTCATACTGAAAAAAAAAACATTACCAAGCTCTTCACTTTGACTTTTAAAAAGTCAAGATATAGATATGGAATACTGAAAAATATATCTTTTCTGGAAATCAAATTCTGTTAGTGTACAATTCTATTCTCATTAATTTTCTGGCCTTCTTAATATAATTTATTTTCAATGCAATGCGATTGACAGTTCAAAACTGATTCTTAAACTCAAATGAAAATGTCATGTCTCCTTTAAGGAATAGTAAATTTTCATTCAATGACATTTTTATATTTTCAAAACTTAAATAATGCAAATATTTTACCAATATCTCTTCTTTCATCTTAAAAATCCGACTTAAAAACTTACACTGAATACAGAAGTAGTAGATACAAGCCAAGAAATATGAAGAATTCAAGATGAATTTTATTTGCATTATATTTCTATAATTTATTTACAAAATGTAGTCAATAAATTAACCTAACCCATTATAAAATTCAATATTCCTATATCTTCTAATAAAAATAAATCGATAAATAATATCATTTATAAAAACATTCCTTCCATTCCAATTATATTTTAATAAGATTATGTATTGGGAAGCCCATAACTTGACCATCAATCTCAACAAAAAAAAAAAACTATCTTCCTTTTCATTACCTCTAATAAAACTATCATTCAGTAATTCAGATATTGATATTTGGAGGCTAAATAATTAAATAATCTCAAAGATTTTCCCAACCAATGCTTTTTTTAGCTGGAAAAAATCATTATTTTAATGTCAATGCAGGGCTTATTATGTAGTGAAGAAAAGAGATACTTAAAAATTTATAATTATATCTTTTCTTATAAATATTTTTCTAGCTTATCTATTACGTTTCCAAAATTACTGTTTAACAATCTTCATTAAAAATAAGGTATTCAAAGGGCATGATTCCCTATAAAGAAAAAAAGGTTTCATCTTGTTTGTATTTTGCTTTAAGATGTGCTATATATTTATTCTGACATCACAGGCAATTTGAATTCCTTTCTTTAAATAAATTCAATATAATCGTGCAAAAGATCAAGCCCTTGCACTTATTTGAAGTTTTTAACTATTTTCTATTATCACCTATAATTCAGATTAAATTATTATTTGTTATTATAAATCTTTTTTGATTAGGCAAATTTCGTTTTTTTCCTCTCATATTTGTATAATTAAAAATATTCAAATCTATACAATATAATAATTTTAAATTATTTCACTTGTTATTGTTATTTAAAATTAAAAATACATTGGTTGCCAAAAAGTCAGCGCAGTTGCCTTGCAAGCAGTTGCTTGCAGACAGTTTTTGCGGCTTTGTTTCCCAGCTAATGCTTCAACCTATGGAAAAAAATATTATATTACCTTTTCTTTAATTAGTTATGTATTCATATAACTAAGTTGATTTAAGCATAATTATTATTACAGATACCACCAAATAAAGTTTACTTTAAAACTACAATAATATTAATATCATCTATATTCTTTATTACTTTATACAATGCTTTTTTACAATCTACAATTCACTATGACAGTTTCGATTGCCCTACCAATCTTCTTTAGGACATCTACTTATATTTTCAAATCTATAAGTAGAAGTTTTGAAAAAGATTGCTGGGGCAATCAAAACTGTCATAGTCAATTGTAGATTGTAAAAAAGCATTGTATAAAGTAATAAAGGGTAGTTGATATTAATATTATATGGATTTGGCAATGCACTAAAAAAATAATGCTAAAACTACTAATACTAGTAATAATAACCATTCATATTTAGAACTGATATATAAAAAATAAACCACAATATACACCAATAAATGATTATTACTTTTAAATTTATTAAATATATATCATAACTAAACAGATTTATTAGTTATTTAGAAAAAAAAACTGAAAAGAATTTTACTTGTAAATCTTCTGCAGTACTCATATCTAGACCGGTTATTTCCTGTAATCGTTGGCTGATTCTATTTACAGTTGGAAAATATTCATTTTCAAGCCAAGCACTGTAATATATATACAGTATATGTTATTTATTTATGTCCTCAACAGAACTTTATAAAAACTTATAATTTTATATATAGCAATGTTTGATGAATAATCAACCACTCGGTTCAAAACATGTATTTTTCTGGAGATCACATTAAACATAGCAAAACAATTTCAATTTAAATAGAATTATAAGCTCAATTTGATATTAAAATTCATAAACCTATTTAAATAGAAACTGAGTTGTTACAGTTGACATAATCTCAACCTCAGCTAATGGCATACAGGTTTGATTGATAAAAATGTGTCCTGTAAGAAGTTAATTAGTTTTTCATCAAATTGTTATATTTGAGACTATAATTTTCTAGAAATTTGTATAGAAAAAATAAATATATGATATGAATACATTAAATTAAATAAATTGGTATTCAACATATATACCAGTCATAAAAATCAAATTTTAAATCTGATTAATGGTGGAATGTAAAAAAATATCAAATTTAAAATTTCATAATAATTGTGGAAATATTTAAGGCAAAATTTAGTGCTCAATTTAGATAGCATAACTCGTTTGTTTTAATGGTAAAAATGCTATACATATTCTTATGTAACAGTTTTCTCTTATATACTATATTGTAATAATTTTAACTATGGCCTATACATTCACACTTGAATTTTCATTAATCTTGATTTAAAAGTTGTAAAAATCTAAGTGCTAATATTTAGTAATTGATTTAGCTTTTATAACTATCTTTAATCTTTAATATATTATATATATATTCTTGTTTAAAAAGATTCTCCTAGGCCCTTATACTGTAATCATTTTACTCATAAGACTTTTAAATCTGATTAGTATAGATATTTAAAAAAAATTAGAAAGAAATGGTATAAGTCTAATACTAATCTAGAAATAACTTACTTAATGAATGTATTTAGCTAAAATAAATAATGTCAAAATGAGAATCATTGCATAATATTAAGAAAAAAATATTTCAACTTTCAGTGACAGACTTCTTCATGTTTTGTTTTCAGATCCTACTTGCATTAACTGATGTATTGCACAATTATATTTTATTTCAGTGGTTCCAAAACCTATAATAATATAATCAGAAAATTTATAAGAACAAAAGAGAAAAAAACATTTCTAAAAGCCAAAGAAGTTAAGTAGTTGGGGATTTCAGTTGTGACTGTGGAATGCCTAGGTGAACTATCTGCAAGATTTTGAATGTAATAATGAATTAAAATGTTCACAAACAACTAAAGGGATTTCTAGATTGGGTGCTTCATATGATAAAGTCTTAAAGAAAATTGAATCTGTTGCTAATTGAACTAAAAAGAAAAGCAATATGTGATAGGATCAATAAAATGATTATTTGTAAAAAAAAAAAAAAAGACCACATATTGTTTGAGACGTCCTTAATTAAATCTCTTCATTGTTAAATAAAAATGTTTTATTTCAGAAAATGATTATTTCCTGAACCCAGAAAAAGAACTGCAGTCAAGTGTTGGTAGCCAAGAGATCAGTACAGCTGCCTTGCTTGCAGACAGTTGTTGCGGTTAGCTTCCTATCATATGCTTTGACATATGGAAAAAAAAGAAAAAGAACTGCATTGTGCATAACTATAAAATGTTGAGACCTCTAATAAAAAAGAGTAATGAGCTAAACATTATCTCAAAAAGTTGTAAAAAATATTTGTAGGCTAGCTTTTGTTTTATTAACTATTATAAAACTAACCTTTTCTGAAAGATATGTACAACACTTATTATGAGTGAAAAGACTGCATTTCCTATTCATAAATCGATAAAAGATTATTTTACATTGTTTTTTCCTGAATACTTTGTGAGATTGTAAATATCAAACCCATGATCATATACTATATAAAACTCTTTAGAGTTGTTTATAAACCTTGCAAAACTAATACCTTGGAATTTTGTGTCATTCTAACTCCAATGTTTTCTTTGATTATATTCTTAATATAGTGTTTACTTTGGTTTTACTAAAAGAGTTTTTAATTTAACTATTCATTTGTTGACCGGTAAAATTCTTTTGATTGTCAATAATTTTCCAGCTCACATAGATGAATTTTATGGAAAAATTAATATATGTTCAGATTTATCAATATACACTTTTATCACCAAATACAACACTTCTTTTCTAGTCTATGGATCATCAGGTGATTGCTAAATTTAAAACATTGTTCTACTAAGTAATTGTTTAAAAATGCATTTATTCTAATTTTTTGACTTAAGTGACTCTCTAGTTGTTGAGATAATTGTGACCTGATGCTATGGCTTCAAGTAAATTTTAACAAATAGAAAATGAACTTACTGTTTATAAGATAGGCATAAGAACAGTGTGATAGTACTGGGGCAAAAAGTAAGAGAATCTATTATTCAGTGACTTTGTGAAGTCTTATAGAGATGCAAAAAATAGTTTAAATATATAATAAGGATAGGAAAAAAGTTAAAGTATCCTTACTTAGGATCATAAGAATTTGATATCTAGTGGAAACACACTGTCCAAATTAATGAAATACTATTACTCATATCTTGTTTGGTGGTTAAATTTGCATTAATTATGTAGAATAAATACAGGATAAAGTAATCAACTTGTATAATTTTTCACAAAAGTAAATGATTACATTGAACTGATAAACTTTTTTAGGATAATCATGTAAAATAAGTAAAAATATTAATATATCACATTCCACCTCTATGTACTCTTTTATTAGAGTGATAGTTTTTTTTTTTACTTTTAAAAGTTAAATTTCAGACTTCCATATATACACGTTTAACACAATTTATAGAAGTTAAATACAATAAATTAATTTATAAATAATTTTACAATTTTATATTTGAATTAATATTGTATGTTATTAATTTTTGTGATAAATGTAATGTTGTTCTTGGCTGTAGATCTGGGTTATAGTACATCAGTATATATACTAGAATGTAAGCTATAATAATTAATTATAATTATACATATGCGATTTTTTTGCATGCGTTAGTGAAGCTTTAATTATACTATAATGTTTAATATGCCTGCTTAGTGCTTTCAAGATTTAGTGTTCTAATCTCATACTCATAGCTTTACGAATGAAGACTGTTATGATTTACTGTACATATATGCAAATAAGCTTGAATTTTTAATTAGTTAGTCCATTTTTTGAAGAGAGCAAAGTATGACTCTCTTCTATTCATGGCACTGAGATCATTTGCAATGTAAAAGGCTTCTTTGACCTTTCTTTTGGCATAATTCTTCTCTGTGCAAATTATTTATGCAGAACTGGGTTCGAATACATGGCCTGTAGCTACTTGGTGATCCCAGAAGATTTATGTTCCTTCATTTTTATTTTTAATCCTGTTGTATGCATACATGTGTTGGTAAATTCTTGTGTTGATGTTATTTATATAATAAATAGCATTCTAAAAACAATTAATTTATTGTAGTAGATCCCACTATATTATTAAATGAAAATAAGTCAGCCACTCTTGCTTGGAATATAATATTCAAACTATATGTTGACCATTATTTATTAAGGTAAATGAGATTTATTTCAAGAAAAAATACATTGGAAGTAAATCAATTTAGTGGCAATATAATGGAATTGCAATAGAATATTTTTAAAAATATATTTCAACCTAAAAATTACAGAAATATATGTAATAACTTGTAGATTTATGCTTTACGCGTGTCCATTTTAATTGACTAATTGATATTAATTATACAGCTTTACATTATAAGTGTGATAGCACTATTTAATATTATCAGAAATATATGTAATACATTTGCATATATGTGTGGAGATGATAATCTGGACCAACTGATGATTGCTGGTTTAGTATGAAATTCATTATTGGTGATTATTTATCTTTTCGACATATATGTGTTCAAGTGTATCAGTGTTATGAGATAGAGTGGCGAGTGGTGGGTCGTGTGAAAGTCTGTGCTCATATACCCTATATAGTAGAAATAAAATTTGTGAAAATAATGTTACTGAAATGCATTTCTTATTAGTAGTTGTCTGTATGGAATATCTTAAAAACCAATAGATATTTCTAAGAAGACAAATTCAACATATTTTATGTTTATGATGTTGGCAAAACACTTTTTTCATTTAATATAGAATTGTATTCATTTTTACATTGTTATAAAATAATAAGGCACTGCAATAGAAAAATATTATCATTAATATTTTTATTATTTATATTTTCTTTATAATTAATTAAGAAAGACTGAGGGAAAGAGTTGGAAATTTCAAAATATTCTAAATGAGTTTCAAATAAAAATATGACCTGAAACTAATAATTTATATGTGTGCTCGTAGAATAAATTTATTCATTTATTTTTTCTTGTCCAAAATAATTGGTACGTCTTTATACTATTTAAAATTCAAATATGTTACGAAAGTTACATTGCTGCAAAATGTAGTTACGAAATATTTTTAATCAGTAGAACAATTGTTATTTTTTAATCATTTAAATTAATTGTCAATTAAAATATTTTGCAAGTAGTTGATGCTTGAAATTTTTAGTGTGTTATTAAAAGTGCTATTAATTTTTATAATTGAAATATTTAATATAAATCTGAATTGTACCTCATCGATAATATTAGCTACTGGTATTGATTTATTAAGAGCATCAAGAATATATGATAATTTGGAAAGTTTTAGAATCACTATTATTTTCATAAGATTTGTGTTGTTGTTTTTTTTTTAAATTAAATAATTTTTCTTGTTTTGAGTGCGTCAAATTGGTAAGGTTTACGCTTAATTTTTCACATTATTAATAATTTGTAGTTCCATTTATTAAAAGAGATTTAAATAAGGTTGCCTATTATTATTAATTAAGTGGAGTGTATGTTAAATCTTATTCAAGATAAGTAGAAATATATAAGTATGAAAAAAATACCATGCAAGTTAAATAATAAAACAGCATGATAATCGTTTTAATTAAAAAAAAATAATCGAATATTTTTTTGCAACAAAATTTAGATCCTTGGGTTATGAGCATTGTTGGTGTGAGCTTTTTTTGCTTTAAAAATTATTATACAACAGCCATTAGTTAGAGCTTTTGTTTAATATTAAGTATATTCAAATGTGTAATTGACAATTAAAGTATTTAAATATTAAGAATATGGTTTTATAAAAGATAAAATCCAAGTCAAGCATTGGTGGTCGAGTGGTCAGCACAGCCGCCTTACAAGCAGTTGTCCAGGGTTTGCGATTCGCTTCCCGGCCTGATGCTTAGACACATGAAAAAAAAAAAAGAAGATAAAATCCAAAGGCTGATCATTAATAGTTTTACTAATAAAGAATGGATCAACAATTATTAGCTCTAAGAAGATGTAGATTAGATAGAAATTTATATCTTTACATCATAGAGGCAGATGTACTCCTACTCATAGACTACAATTTATGTTGAGTATATATGTAGTGATTATGAATAACAAATGTAATTGAATAAGTGAGTTATCTTTCCGAATGTTATTATATTCTATATGCATTAAAGATATTGTTTAGACCTTTATGGCAATCAATGCTTTATCATATTACATTAAAGCCTGCAATTTATGTATTTAACACTTGTAGAGTTTGATCACGGACCTTTGATATTTTTCGAGATGATTGCATGTTATAATTTGTTGCTTGATGTCTTTCTACATTTCTTGTTGAACATAAATGAAAATACAATGTAGAAATAAAATCAATTAAGAAATACATTACTTATTACTAATCATAAAAGTAATGGATTGATAAAACCTGATTGATTTAAATTAGAAGTCGCATAGGTTAATATAAAAGGAAAGGTGAATTTTCATATTTTGTATTACATATAAAGAAATAACATGATTGAGATCTTAATATGATGTCTTTTTTTCTCATTGGCAGTTTAAACTTGTTAAATTGAAAATAAAAGAGTATTCCAAAACAAATATTCATATATAGCATACTTATTTAAAATGTTATCAAATTGATTTACAAAAAAAATGTAAATATTTTATATAAACCACTTATCATACTTTGTGAACCCTTCTTTTTATTTTATTTAATATTTCTAGTACATGGTTCTCTAGGTCTCCTGTAAACTTTTTCTCCTGTAAACTTTATTGTTATATATATTCTTTTCAAACATGAAAGGAATTTTTTTGAATAAAGAAGAAATAATAAAAATGACACAATTTTAGTTTAGATAAAATGAAATTAATAAAATAATATTTAGTGAACATTTGAAGCTAAAATTGCTGAATTCATTAATTACTAATCAAATCAGAAAGGTTTTAAATCCAGATTTTCAAGCTCCCTTTAGTCATCTACTCCATCTTATACAATCGACACACACGACCATATATATGCTATATATGAAAAAAAAAATTACCAGCATACATATTTCTTGCTGAACTAGCAGTCATCAATTGATCTCGATCATCATCTCCCACACATACATATAATCAGTGCTCCGTTTATATTAAGATGACAAATCTTCAATGGAAAGGCTTCAATATTCTTCATTTCCAATTCTTTAGCTGTCCATATCATTAAAAATCTGATGATGGCATGTTAAAAGCTTTTGAATTGCCAATTGAACATGACATCATCAGATTTTCAATGATATGGATGGTTGAAAAGAGTGGAGAAGATTGAAGCATGTCCATTAAAGTTTGAAGATTTTCATCTTAATATAAACCCAGCACTGAATATATATATGCATGTGGATGATGATCTGCACTTACTGATGAGTGGTGGTTCAGCACAAAATACGAATATTGAAGATCATTTGTGTTTTTTCACAGATCTGTTATCGTGTATGTCTGTTGTATCAGAAGGAGTGGATGATTAAAGGGATCTTAAATGTCTGCGTTCAAATCCTCTCTAATTATATCTAACCTAAAAGTATATATAATATACTTGTATTTAGTTATTAATTACTAATCTGTAAATAAATCATTAATTTGTTAAACCTTGTTTAAGTCTTCCAATTTATTATATGAACATTGTCAAGTTACAATACTAATTCCATGTAGTTTTTTTAAATCTGTGAGTAATTCACGCGATCCTTGATTTGGCCAAGTATAAAAAATGAGGAAGATGTATCGGCATTATATGTATATAATGTAGAAATTCATTTAATCACAACAGACCTTTTACTAATTCGAAAATCAGCTGCTGCTAAGCTGCCATCAGACATAAAAACATCTGCCCGTTGTAACTGCAAAAAATAAAAGATAAAACTTAAATTATATTTTGTCCAATAATACGTAGAACTGTGATAGTAAGTAATAAATACATTTTCAACGATAACCTTAATTTTAACAAGTTTTACATCTACTTAATCACATATGTACATCTAGTTTCTCTATAGATATTGAAAATTGTATGTGGCATCTCGCTTTAAGTCAGACTTGTTGAATTGTAACCACATATATTAATTATAGCATCATCTGCTTAACAAAATTTTAATAAAAAATGTTATATGTATTAGTATGGAAATCATATGATCGTTAAAGTAGTAAATGCTGTTATATTAAGTGAGACACATACCCGCGAGTCTTTGATAATACGATAAGGTAGTGGATGATGAGAGGGGTATAGGGTCTCATTTACTAGAGTAGATTTCAATACTTAAACGATCTATTTAACATTATATATTTTCACTTTATGACTGTTTGCATTATATATATATATATATATATGGAATTTTCCTATTCTAAAGAATAATTATCAAACCGCAACAACGATGTTTAGATTATAGCGTTGTCAACAAAATTAACATTGAGAAAGGAGTACAACCGAAAGATTTCATATCCCCAAAACTTTTTATAGCAGTTTTATAAAATATGTTTTGCAAATTAAATAGGAAAGCTAAGGGTATATTATTTAAGCCATCTAGATTTTACAGATTCTGTGGTTTTTGCTGCTAATAAAGCTTCAGAGTTTTATGAAATAATGTAAGAATTATTAGATGAAAGCATAAAAGTAGGATTAAATGTTAAAAAGACTAAAGTAATGTCCAATACATTTTTTCAGAAGAAAAAATAAAGAGTGATGATGAGGAGTTAGAAGAAATTAACAATACATATATCATGGTAAGATTAATTAATACAGCTGGAAATATACTGTATGATATTAATCATAGAATTAAACTGGGATGGAGTGCTTTTCGTAGAAATAGTTTAATATTATATAAGAAAATATATCATTTTTGTTTGAAAAGGAAGACTTTTATTAAATGTACTTTACAAGTTCTTAACTTATGTATCTGGGATTTAGACATTTAACAGAAGATCAGTAGAGTGACATCAGTCCACTCAATGCTGTACGAGGAAAGCTTTGCTAGAGTCTAACAAAAAGGGATCGCAAAACACATGGATAAGACAACAAACCAAACAGATCTTACTGACAACAGTGAAAGAATTGATGTTAAAAGAGAGATTATGTGGACATATTGCTTGAAGAAGTGATAGTAGATTGGTAGTTGAAATTTAAACTGGATCTTAAGAGATTGTAAAACCAAACAAAAAGATTACATGTGGGCTGGGTAAATAAAATAAAGTTTCTGGAGAAGAGTTGTTAGATATCAGAGAAACTGAATTAAACCAAAAGAGACATTCAACCTACAGTAGATAAATAATGATTGATAATAATTATGATACTATAGTATCAAATTAATAATTGTTCAAGAGGTCATGTTTAACCCTTTTCCCGCCTCTTATGAAGCTCCTCGTAGACATCTGACGTCACTCTAACTCTGCCAGTTCTTATGCTAAAAAATTCGTTTGATAGGTTTTGAATAGGTTTTTAAAAGTTCTGTAAGATGGTGCCCTCTTCCGAATTATTTTACAAGTAAAACATAAAAAAAACGCATTTAAACCTAAACAAAGAAAGAACATTGGTTGTAATTGGTTGTTAGTGAGCTCTCAGCCGAAAAAGACATTCTGATTGGCTGGAAAGAACAAAGAAACCACCTGATCAAAGAAAATAAAGAAAAACGCTGAGATTTTCATTTCGAATGCAATTTTAAGTATTAAAAAAATATAATTTCAGAAATTAAACTAGTTTTTTAAAAAATATACTAAAAAAACAAAATTATTTTCGAAAAATATTGAAGATTTTAGTAAAAATATTAAAGATTTAATAAAAAGAAATATTTACTTTTCTATAACGTAAAAGTCGACCTTTTTGTTTATATTATAGCTTTTATGTTGCCGAAATTGAATATTTTAGAATAAATAAATAGCAATTTATTTTTGAAAGAACTTTCGTTCTCTTCATAACCTGAAAAATTAGTAATATACTTTTTATAAACGTATCTGAGTTGAATTTAATATTATAGGCGAATATGTTTTAACAATAGGCTTTGTCTTCAGTTTGTGAGTTGGCCAATTAAAAGATTTGATTTTTACCTCATACAACCAATAATATAATTAGTGGTTAATCAGTTGAAATAACAAAATTTAAATATATTTTGCATATTTCATTAAAATAGAAACATTGTATATGCATAGGTGTGTAAAAGATTAATATTTTTCAGACAGACAGACAGATAGACAGACAGAGAGAGAGAGAGACAGAGAGAAAGACAGAGAGACAGATGGACAGATATACATATAGACAGACAGACATAGACAGTTAGATAGATAGATAGATAGATAGATAGATAGATAGATAGATAGATAGATAGATAGATAGATAGATAGATAGATAGATAGATAGATAGATAGATAGATAGATAGATAGATAGATAGATAGATAGATAGATAGATAGATAGATAGATAGATAGATAGATAGATAGATAGATAGATAGATAGATAGATAGATAGATAGATAGATAGATAGATAGATAGATAGATAGATAGATAGATAGACAGACAGACAGACAGACAGACAGACAGATAGACAGACAGATAGACAGATAGATAGATAGATAGATAGATAGATAGATAGATAGATAGATAGATAGATAGATAGATAGATAGATAGATAGATAGATAGATAGATAGATAGATAGATAGATAGATAGATAGATAGATAGATAGATAGATAGAATTTTTGGGTTCATCTGTGTGTGACTTTTATTATAAAGAGACAGCTTGATCGCACAAGCCATCAACTGGTAGTAGAGGCACTGTTAACATTAATTTATAATAATAATAAATAAAGTTCCACCAATATAAGAAACAGGTATATAACTTTCAATGTTGAATTAATTATGTATTTTGAGAATATAATAATATGGATATATGGATTTAAATCATTTATTATTGACAGATGAAATATCATTAGGATATAAATGCCAGTGTGTGAACACATTTGCAAGGATATCCATATATGTTAAAATCTGTTATGTATGTTTTATTAAAAAGAAATATTTTTATTAGTTAATTGACAATTCGAATATGTTAAATTTTATATTATTATATAGGCATATATGTGCGCTTATTTAGGTGTGTGTCATGTAAACATTTTGAAATATCCGTAAATTACAATGTTATAGCATTTTTTTATTATTTTTAATCAAAATCAGAATGTTTTTTATATTTACAGCCTACTTAACAGACCTTTAATTTGATTTTATTGTTTGATTGCAATTAATAAATTTATATATTATTTTTATTCAAGTGAATTCATTTAATACTAAAATAGGTTTAAAATATTATGTGGTGGTATTTTTTTGTTTGCAATCACAGACAGCTAGGTCAAACAATAATGGTTGGTATATGTATATGTAATGGTTTATATTGGTGTTTGGACATCCAGATGATAACCCTGTATGGCACTAATGTATGCCTATTAAAGTCCATGCAATTAAATTTTGATTTTTTAAAAAATTGAGTTTATAGTTGGACTGTATTCTCATGTTACCCTATGGCTAGAATATTGATGGTGATGCAGCTTGTATCATAATTATTGTCATAATTAATTACAGTTTTTTCAATGCTGATATCTATGTTCTCAAGCTCCTATTTTTTCTATACATGCTCATTTTCTTTATTTATTCACTCACTATAATCATTTCATATTTTATTTATTGATTAGGGATGATGATGTATCCCATCCTCCCACAATCTCCCATAACTTTTTGAACTGTTGTAAAGAACTACAAACTAATAACATATTTAAGCTAAACATTACCCACAATTCCACTTACCTCTAATACAGCCTTAATATTAAAAGACATTTTAAATAAGTTCAATGCTTCAGAATCATAAATTGTTAATAATAAAGATTTTTAAATTCTTCTTTTATTTCATTTCTCTCAAAGAATATAACCTTAGCTTCATCAAAATTAATAGTGTGGCCTATATTTATTTTTAACTTTACTTTTATGTACCTTTATTCTTTCAATTAATCTCAAACTACTCTGATATATATATATGCTTGTAATGTTTATATATATATCTTCTTACAAAAGCAAGGGATAATATACGTCACTCCAGGAATAGTCTTTCTATCAAAAATTTTCCTTTTTTATTATTTAATAAATTATTCAAAGTAATACCCCATTTGCAATTTTCTTACTTCAAACAAATTCTTATTTTTACATACAATTTTACAGGAAAACAATTTAAATGGCAAAGGAATAAAATCATATTTTTCTTTATCCTTACATCATTACAAATATTATTACAAATTAAATAAAAGAACTTTTAATGGATTTATCAAAGTAGGCAACAATCAAATAATCTTTATAAAATTGATCTTTGTGAAACAAAGCTATCCCATTAGAATTACTTACTCTTTTATTTCTATAATAATAATTTCTTAAGGAAGCTACTTTATGAGATATAGATTGAAAACTATCAGGTTTAATTATAGATCTTAACTCTTTATTCTTAACATAATGACTATATACCAAACAATTATTCTTTATTAGCTAAAAATAAGTTGTACTTCTTGTGACTTAATTTTAATGAGCTTGTAATTATAAAAACTAAAGAGCATGAAATAGCTTTAACAAGCTTTATTGATAAATGCCAGCAAGAGAAAGCATTTAAACAATTTCTATTTAGAAAAGGATCCTATCCTGACTGGTTTCATGCTTTTGGCATTCCTCAGTGAGGTTCTATGATATTTCAGACATTAGATTCAAAACACCACTTCAAAGCCAGCACTTATCTGATAGTTAACTTTTAAGTAGACAATCTGAAATTTTCAGACACTAAATGTCTTCAAATCCAGCTATCCAATTCAAATAGCTCAATGAGGCTGAGAACTCTTCTTTTTTAATTATGTTTTACATTTCTAATCACCAATAAAAATTTTAATGTAACAAAATCTATCCCCTCTTTTTCGACCACATATTTTATAGAAGAATCAAAACAATTAAACTCATTTACCAACTATATCAATTTATCATTCTCAATTACAGACAAACAATTATCCACATATTTAACAAATAACTTTAAATATAAACAATTCTTTTTAATAATAATTTCCTCTTCCAAATTATTAATATAAACTGAACAAATATAAGAAGAATTAATATAACCTATTATCCACTCTTTTTTAATCTTATACAAATTACCATTATAAATAAAATACATAGAATTCTCCAATAATAACAGCAAATCTTTAATAATTTTAATTTTTTTGAGGTTTTTGTTAAGATTAATAATTTTAAAATTGAAAGTAATTGGGTATTTTTGGATATTGAGAATGTGCAGCATTCCTTTAATTGATTAAGCAGTATTGATGTTTTATGTCTGTGTTGATTAAACATTATTAATGACTTACTGTTACTTTTGGAGGATTCTATATATTTTATTTATAATGGTATTTTTTATAAAATTAAGGAAAGATGGGTAATCGGTTATATTATTTCTCCTTTAATTTGTTAAGTTTATATTAATTATTTGGAAGAGTAAAATATTATTAAAAATATTTATACTTAAAGTTATTTGTTAGATATGTGGATGATTGTTTGTTTGTGTTTGAGAATGATTGGTAAATAAGTTTAATTGTTTTGATTCTTCTACAAAATATGTTGTAGAAGAAAGGAGGTTAGATGTTGTTAAATTAAATTTTTTACATTATAGTTGTAAAGAATAACTGTTTGGTATGTGGTCATTATGTTAAGAATAAAATATTAAGGACTATAATTAAACCTGATATCTATCACTCTGCATCTCATAAAGTAGCTGCTTTAAGAAATTACTGTTATAGAAATAATTCTAGTGGTGGTAGATTTGTTTCAAAAAGGTCAATTTTATTAAGATTATTTGAGTGTTTGATACTCTGATAAATTTATTAAAAATATTTTATTTAATAGTAATAATATTTGTAATGATTCAAAGGATAAAAAATATGATTTTATTTCTTCACCATTTAAATTGTCTTCTTATAAAATTGTATTTAAAAAAATAGTAATTTGTTTGGAAATAAGAAAATTGCTTGGAAAAGGGGTATTACTTTGAATAATTTATTAAATAATAATATTATTTATTAAATAATAATATTGGGTCAGCAATATGAGATGGCACTGAGAGTGGTGGGTTATGTGAAATTCTGAGTTCGAACCCCACATATATTACATATATAAATGCAGGTTTAAGCCTGTACAATGTATTAAATAATACAAAGGAAATTGTTGATAGAAAGACTATTCTGGAGTACTGTATATTATCGTTTGTTTTTGTAAGAAGGTAGATATAGGTCCCACAGAGTTGTATATGCTCATTTAAATAATTTCATGGATTTTAATATGATAAAGAATTTCAATTAGAGCGTATTATCCATATAAAGGGAGATAGCTTTAGCTTTCTAATTTTGCCTGGAAACTGACAATTATTAATTGACAGTCCTTTGCCTAAAAAAGTTGGTGTCGATAAAATAAAAGGTGATTTTTTATTTCAAATCCATACTAAAAACTATTTTATGGGTGTAATTAATTTAAAAAAATGAAATTTGGCTCACATTAGGAAACAAACTCGGAAATTATACGTTTATTTTTATATAACTATATTGGACCAAAACAAACTTCTCAGGGTAGTAATCTTGTTTTAAAAATAACATCTTCCCTTGACATCCTAAAATAATGTCATTTTCTCTAAAGAGAAGTAATTTTATCTTTTTAATTTTAACAAAAAATCAGAAGTTAATAATCGAGTTTTCAGAATTTTCACACATGTAAAATTAGTTATTTGGATTTTAATCTTTAAAATAACTTGGATTTTAAGTAAAAGAGAACTTCTTTTGACTTCATCTAAACAAATACAAAGAACTATTCTATTGTTTAATAAAGAAACCTTTTTTAACATCAGATTAATGGTTCTCTAGTAATAACAAAAAGCTAATGCTACCTCTATTTACTACCTATTTACATCTCTGTAATCTCATAATGTCCATTCTTAATTATATTAAAAATTTATAAAAATACAAAAAAGATTAATTATTATTTACAGATTACCAACTGAAAATGTTAGTGTCCTTCATTTTTACACCTACAAAATAAAGCCATTTAGGTTTATATCCTTACAAATCTTAAATTTAAATAAAAGAAGATTTTTTTATTTCATAATAAATCCAAAATAAAAAAGCTATTATATAGCTTAATAAAAAAAACTGTCTTAGCTTTAAAAATGTCAGTGAATAACTGATGATTTCCTGATAACATCAAAAATCTAAAGTTGCCTTTTTTTACATGGATATAATCAATTAATTTCCAATTGTTTATCATATTTAAAATCTATTAAATATTTCACATTTATCACTCTTTGAAAGGAAAAATTATTATTTGCAAATTGCGCGTAGATTATGGTAGTCTTCTCATTCTCATCCCTATAAAAATAAGTATTTGGACTTAAATCTTTATAAAAATTAGATTTAAAGTAGCAAAGAACCTAGTTTTACTTCACCTAAACTTAAACTGAAAATGTTATTATAAAGGTTAAATTAAAAATTTGTTTAGACTCGGAGTCTGTCAATTTGTATTTGTTGATTTCATAACAACATTGAAAAGCTAAATTTAATTCTGTTTAATATATTTTGTTCTTTATCATATTAAAAATCTATATAAAGATTTCATTTATTGGGTGTATACACACACACACCTATTGATCATAAAATGAAAGCTTAAAAGCAAGTTATGAAGTTTATAACTTGTTTTAATTATTATAAGTGTACCTTTGAAGGTTTTTGCAAGGTTATATAGTACAGAGGCTTTTACTATATGGTGAAACTGAGCTGAATTCAGGCCCATATAGCTATCTAGTTTATTAAGCTGTATTTGAAGACATTTACATGTTCAATAAAGTCATGCTTTCAAATTGATAGAAATGTGTTTGATAACTGCTAACATTTGAGTTGGCATTTTAGGTCTAGTTTCTATTCTCCCAGCCCTTCACTGACATGAGCCATTAAGCTCAAAACCAGCTGGTCTGGAGGTAGGGAGAATCAATAGAGATTTTGATTTCTATCTCTCTCGGCACTTATGTAAACAAAGCTTGTTTAGAACTATTGGTAAAGCTCCATCTATTGATCATAAAATGCAAGCTTAAAAGCAAGATACAAAATTTATAACTTGTTTAAATTGTTATAAGTGTACCATTGAAGGTTTTTGCAATGCTATATATTGCAGAGGCTTTTACTATATTGTGAAACTGAGCTGAATTCAGGCCCATATAGCTATCTAGTTTGCTAAGCTGGATTTGAAGACATTTATGTGCCCGATGAATTCATGTTTTCAAATTGATAGAAACGTGTTTGATAAGTGCTAACTTTTGAGTTGGTATTTTAGGTCTAGTTTCTAGGCTCGCAGCCCTTCACTGGCATGAGCCATTAAGCTCGAAACCAGCTTGTCTGGAGGTAGAGAGAATCAATAGAGGTTTTGAATTCTATCTCTCTCGGCACTTATGTAAACAAAGCTTGTTTAGAGCTACTGGTAAAGCTCCATCTATTGATCATATATATATATATATATATATATATACCTAATCCTGGTTTATTAAGTAAATGAAATATTCTCAGAAAGCACAAGATCAAACTTTTAAAAAAAAAACAGATTGTCTAATCTCTGTTACCTAAATTCATTTATATAGGCAAATCTGAAGTACTTTGGAGAGAAAGCATGAAGATCTCAAATTGATCATATTATTTTTTTAATTTGTATTTCAAATTGCTTTATATTATTTTAATTAACATTTGTGAAGTTTTTCAATTTACAGCTTGTCAATATCAAATCAAATAAACCAGTGTTGTGATATTAATGTAACTGGTAGGAAGAGTTTACATTTACATATTTTGTTGTTTAATTTGATATCGGCAAGGTGTAAAGATGAAAAATTTTGCAAATGTAAATTAAAATAATATAAAACAATTTGAAATAAGATTAATTTAAAATTTTCATGCTTAATTTTCAAAGTGCTTCAGGTTTGCCTATATAAATAGATTTAGGTAAAAGAGATAAGACAATCCATTCTTTTCTATTAAAAAGTTTTATCTTGTTCTTTGGATTGAGAATATTTCATTTACTTAATGAACCAATGTTGTAATAGTTATCTAAACTTATATATAATGTTAAGCACTGGGAAGTGTTGACCAAATATACTTTCAAATATCTGTATCATAATCATGGTTACACATGTTGAAAATATACTCAGTAAAGTTAATTTCATTTAATATATTTCATCCCTATTGTAGTATATTCATATTATATATATGTAAACAAAAGAAGTAAATTATCTGCCCTTACCTTATGAGTTAAAAGCACTATATATCATCATCATCATCATCAACCATTATCAATCCACTGAAGGATGAAGGTCTCTCCAAGTTCAATCCATCTCCTCTGATCTTTATCTTCTCTTCTCCACATCACCCCTGCACACTTTCTTATTTCATCCATCCATCTCACATCTGGTCACTTTCTGGATCTTTTACAATTACTTGGAATCCAGTTTAAGATTTCAGTTGTCCATCTATTATCATCTCTTTTAGCAATACGTCCAGCCCAACTCCATTTCAGTCTTAATTTTACCCATATTTTGTGTTTTCTATCTCTTCTTGTTACTCCCAACATGCATCTCTCCATACTTCTTTGAGTGGTCTGAAAGTCTCTGTAATGCTCTTCTATTAGGTGTCCAAGTCTCAGATCCATAAGTAAGAACTGGTAAAACATATTTATTAAAAACTTTTCTTTTCAAACACATAGCTATATTTCCTTTTAGTATCAAGTTATTTCTACCAAAAGCACTCCAACTAAGTTTAATTCTATGATTATTTTCATCCATTAAGTTTCCATCTGTATTAATAATCTGACCAAGGTATTTGTAACTGTTAACTTCTTCTAACTCATCATAATCAATCTTAATTTTCATATGTTGAGAAAATCCATTAAACATTACTTTAGTCTTTTTAACATTTATCTTTAGTCCTACTTTTCTACTTTCATCTGATAACTCCTGCAACATTTTCTGCAGCTCTAAAGCATTATTTGCAAAAACAACTACATCATCTGCAAAATCTAAATGACTTAAATAATCTCCATTTACTTTCACTCCTTTAGCTTCCCATTTTAATCCACAAAATACTTCTTGTAGCACTGCTGTAAAAAGTTTTGGAGATATAGAGTCACCCTGTCTTACACCCTTCTCAATGTTGACTTTCCTAGTAGCATTATATAATATAATTGTTGCTGTTGCATTTTTATAAATATTCTTTAAAATATGACAATATCCTGGATCTATACCTTGATGATCCAATGCTTTAATCATTGAAGAAATGTTTATAGAATCATCTACAAATCCAGAGCATAATGGCAACTCATATTCATTTCTCCTTTCTATAACTTCTCACAATATCTGGATATGATCTTCTGTACCAAAACCAATTTTAAATCCAGCTTGCTCTTTTGGTTGGTGGAAATCCAATGTTCTTTGTAGCACACACACACACACACATATATAAATAATCCCAGTGCATAACGCTATACTGAAACAAATATACAAATATTAAATCATCTCATGTGATGTGATGTACTGTTGCTTCTCCTTAAAAAAGTCAAAACTCTCTCAGCATTTATGCCCTCTGTGAACTAATATACCATTTTGAACTTTACTCTATTAGATCTTAAATATTGAAATATGAATTAAATAAAAGAAAGAACTTGAAATTTTAATAAGCAACAATCTTAACTTTTGCTACAAACAAACACATTTTACTATTATTTTATAAAAACAAACTAAACATTAGTAATTTTTATTTTTAAACCACCTAACACAAATGTATAGAAAATAATCCCAGTTCATAATGCTATACTAATATATATATATATAATTATTCAAAACAATACAATAATTAATACAGTATTAATTATTGTATTGTTTTGAATAATTATATATATTTTATTATAATTGGAATACAGACATTGATTAATAATTTACATATATATATATTGTAACCCTTAGTTTTTGCATTAAAGCCGAATGTCAAGTTTTGTAACAACGTATTAAAAAATATTTTTTCAGTCAAGCGTTGTTAGCCAAGAGGTCATCGTTGTTAGCTGCCTTGCAAGCAAGTAGTTGTTTGCAGATGGTTGTGGGTTCGCGTCCTGGCCAATGCTATGACGGGATAAAAAAAAATTTGTTTTCTATAGGTTACTTTTTCCAATAAACAATCATTGTTGCTTCATAATGATTAAATGTTTCTGTAATTGATTATTCATTTTTGACTGACTATTATAATATCCATAGCTTAAAAATATTTTTTAAATGTAATTTTATGTCTAAATCTCATTAGTAATTTTTCATAATTTTAAATATTCAGTTATAGAGTTATTAATGACTCAAAGTATGATTGAGTTAATTTTTAGAGTAGCAAAGCTAAAATAATATTAGACTAATTGTCATATCTTTTATTAAATTCATATGTTCACAACACATTTTAAAACAAGTGTAAATTCAAATTAGGTCTTAAATATTTAAGTTACTTGTCAATAAAATGTGTTATTTGCATTGAAATTTAGTTTAATTAAATAATCCCAAAATTTATTTGATTAAAGAAAATGTGTAATTTCTAAAATTAATAATTACTTGCTATAGTTTGTCTAGCATTATTAAATAAAGAATTAGTAATAAGATATGTGAGTGTGTATGCTTTGATGAACACTAAGAATTATTAAAATACTTTCTGTTAAAATTAATGCTCAAAGATATTTTAATTTTTTTATTTTAAAAAAAGATATAATAAAAATATTGTTAATATATTTTATTAAACAATAACTAAAACACAGGCTTATTATATACCTGTGTCTATTTATGTAATGTATAGGGTATGTGAGCATAGACTTTCACACAACCCACCACTCTCCTCCACATATATATGCTATAAATGCTTAGATATATATTAAGATAGCCAATCCTCATATTTTAATGAACAGGCTTCAATCTATTCCACACTCCAACTCTTCAACCATCCATCCAATTGAAAATCTGATGGAATGCCCACAGGCCACCCTGAGGCTGATATTCTTATTATACCCATGTTGTTCTAAGGGCAATCTGACCCCCCATGTAAAGGACATAATCCATTTAATACATATACAAGGGATGGGCAGACATAATCCATTTAATACATGTACAAGGGATGGGCAGACATCTCTACTATGTAATAACTGAAACACAGGCTTGTTATTTACCTGTGTCTATATATGTAGTATATAGTGTATACTAGCATATCCATTAAAGTATGAGGATTGACTATTTTAATATATATCTCAGCACTTATAGCATATATGTGTGGAGATGGTAATCTGGACCAACTGATGATTGCTGTTTTTAGCATGAAATACATATATTGGTGATTATTTATCTTTTCGACATATATGTGTTCAAGTGTATCAGTGTTATGAGATAGAGTGGTGGGTTGTGTGAAAGTATGTGCTCATATACTCTATATATTTATTAAACAATGTAAATTTGTATTATGTTTAAAATGTAATATTTTTATTTATTGTAATATATTTTAATTTGTTAAGTGCTTGTTTAAAAAAATCTTTAAAGATAATGAAATTGATTGTTTATAGTTTTTGTTTAGACATAGTCACCAGAAAGTTCTGGAATTATGTTAATTAGGTCTATTTTTAGAAATTGGATACTGAAATGTTTTTGACCTTTTGATTAGTAAGGTTAATTGGGATGTTTTTAGTTGTCAATTATATCAATCAAACTTGATCACATGAGTTGCCTTATAAAAACCAGAGAAGACCTCTATGCACACAGTTATTTCTACTTTTTCATCTAGAAGTTTAATTGTTGTAACTCATTTTATTTTATTAGTTAACAATATGCATTGTTAAAAATAATATTTATCTAGACTGTTCTTATCTGCAAGCTATAAATGCTTTAATATTTCAACAAGGCACTGCATTATGGTGAATCCCAATGCAAACATTTCATGGATGGAATTGTTTTCTTCTAAATTTATGCTTTAATAATAGAACATAATGAAAGGTATTGTCTCTGCTACGTAGGGACTTTATTAATTTCATTTTTTATGCAATATTTAAAAATCATTATTTAGAAAAGTTAATTTCTAGGATATCTGAAAATACTTTAAAAATATCTCATTTTAATATTAAAGAGATTTTATTTATTTACCTTATAAACCTTATGCAACTTTTATAATTAAAGTAAAGTATAAATATTTTATCATATTTTAAATATGTTCTCTTCTGGTATAATTTCATTTTTATATAAAATAAATAATTTTTAACCAGGAATTAGAGGATTTTTGAGAGAAAATAATTTTAGGAATATTATATTTTAAAATTATCATATTTATTGCCAAGGAAATAATTGGATAATTAAAGACTTTTATTATGTATTTGTTTTATTTATGAAACTTATTTAGCTAATGCCTAAATAGAATAAATGCTCTTCTGAATAAAATTATCTTTAAATGGAAAAATATAAATTAATTTTGACTTTATAAATATTGAAATTTGTGACAAATATAAAGATAAAATAGAAAATACATTTGATTAAAAATATTTTTAAAAACCACACAAACAGAAGATTAATTAGGCCTAGAAGCATGTTAAAAAGGCCTTTGAAATGATGAGTGATTAAATTATATTATTAATAATAATTTACAAACTGGATTATTTATATGTAATTCATTTTAATTAGATCTGTAATATTAAAAAGAAATATCCTAAAATTATAGGTTATTAATTTTTATAAAATCAGAAGTTTGAAAAGCTACAATTTGGTAAACATCTTATTATCCTTGAAAACATTCATTAGATTCCATTGTTATCAGTATCTACGAATTTACCTATCCTAAGATATTCTATTATAAATTACAAATATCCTAAGATTTGAAATTCAAAGCAATTCATTTTTCTTGATAATACGTTTTGCATTTAGAAATAATTTATTTACTAAGACAATCAATAATTTATATATTGCCCATGTACATTGCATGCTCTGCTAAATAATATCAAATTATTGTGTATTTAGTTACAAATGGATAGAAAGAATACAAAAAGATTATACTTATTCAAATAATTTTAAAAGCTAAAAACTTGAGAAATGAAACTGAGATCTTGAGAAACGATGTGGATAGGTAAGTTAGAGGTTATTTGAGATTGTTTTTAAAAATCATCGAATGAAAAGAAAATTAAAAATAAGCAATGCCTTCAGATATTGACTAAAGTATTATTTAAAAAATTAGATATGCACAAAATTTTTTAAATTTGCCTGTTTTATTATTTTTTTCTATAAAGAAAAAGAAGGCAATTGAAAGATAAAATGAAAGAGAATTATGGATAGTCATTACTATATATAAAAGACACAAGAAATAAAAATACTATAAAAACTCATATAAAGCATCATTATAAAAAAAAACAATATTAAAAAAGTATTATCTTCCAAACAAAATAGTTAAAACATTTTTAGACTTAATCCTTTCTTACCATTGGTATTGCATCCACTTTTATTTGTTCAATTTCCTTATCAGAAATAATATTGTGATAAACAGCTATCCAAGGAAAGATGTGAACATCTTCCACTTTTGCTGGCTGAAGGAGTAGAAATGGAGAATCCTTTGTCACGTAGTAGCATTTTAAAATAGGTTCATACAAAGGAGGCTAAAAATTATATATATAACACATAAGACTAAATATTAAGCAATTAATTAATTATCACTTACTACTATAAACTTTAACCAAATATTGAGATTATAATCATATACTAAGGCAAATCAAGTTGTGACGTGTTGGTCTTATTATATTTGCATTGGTATGTGAATAGTAGGTCTCTTTGGGGTTTAAATACTCCAATGATTTAGTGATACTTTATCACGTCTGTAGGTGATAGTATACATATTTCATAAATCATCACGTCTGTAGGTGATAGTATACATATTTCATAAATCAATACCCTTTAATGCTAACTAGTAGGCAACTGTTTTCTTATTTATATACTTATATTATACAATTAAACAAATGCAGTTGGACTTTACCAATAATATTTGTAGATTGATACGTAATTATAAAAAAAAGAAGTGAAATAATAGACAATTAAAGGAACTCTCTATCTTAACTGCAATTTGGAATGATGGCTGTGGATAAATTTAATATAGGTTATATATTTATACATATATAAATATTAATCTAGAAAATGTTTTAAATTTAACTCCTGCTTATAAATGTATATATTAATAAATAAAAATCAATACTAAAATATTTTGATAACGCAAACTGGGTTTGGAAACACAAAAGTCTGTATCAAGCAAACTTTGTGTTAAAATGTTCTAACATTAGCTTCTATTTATTTCCTATGTCACAGTTTTAACTAGCATATTACAATCATTGATTTATTCTAATACAATTATGTTTGGATTTTTTTTTTCCAAAACACATTAGTTTTTAAATGTGATTTGTATACAGCAAGAGTTCCCAAAGGAGTCGATATCGATCGCCTGAGGTCGATTTGAACTTTCTAGGGGTCGATAGTTTTAATAAAAAGTTGGGGGGTCGATTACAGCAAAAATAGATCCTCTTACTATTGCTATTTGGTTGTTACTTCAAACTATCTAAGATTCCAATAGGTCAGCTGCATTACTAAGCAGTTGTCCCGGGTTAGCGGGTTCGCTTCCCGGCTGATGCTCTGACACATGAGGAAAAAAAAAGTAAAATAATTTTAAAAAACAACGTTACATACTAACCTTATGAACTGCTTAAATTATTTACTTCAATTAAAAATTGTAAACTACTATATATATATATATGCTACATGCACAGATAATGAAGCTAGTAAATATATATATTTAAACGCAAGATATTAATTTACTTTAAATATAAAAATATTAATTTATTTTAATATAAACGCTTTCAAAAGACTTCTAGCTCTCATACTCATAGCTGTTATTGTTAAAACTGCGTTGTAGAAAATAAAATTTATGCAAAGTGATGCAAATAATTTATAACTGCCATTTTCGGGACAGGGCAAATCAGGCTTCTCTTTTATTAATAGACAGGATCGCTTGCTATATGAAACGCTTCTCTAATCTTGCGTTTAGCATCGTGTCTTTCTGAGCAAATGATGTTGGCAGATGTGGGTTCGAATTTATGGCCTGTTGTTCTTTCGTGCTCAAAAAAAATGAAATTGTCTTCATGTTTGATTTTGATTTTATTGTATAGGTATTTGTGCAGAGCCACTCTGTTAGTAATGTTGGTCCTAGACTCGCAATAACATGTGGCCTGGCAGTTGGCTTGTGGACAGATCATTTTGTACATGTCCTGAGGAGTGAGCTCAGGTGTGATTATATCCTTGGACTTATTGATAATTCTGTTTGTATTTGGAGGTGATTGATATGTGACGATGAAGTCTTTAGATAGCTGGTTGTTGAGATCTTTACCAGGGGTCGAATGTATTATATCAGAATTCTTAGCTTGTTTTCCTTGATGTGGTTATGGTTAATTTTGTGATAGAATTTATTGATGTTCCTGTTGATAAAAAATTGTGAGTATCCTATTTTAATTAGATAATCTGTGTATTGGTTAAGGTTGTGCCATTTGTCCACTTCATATTTACATAACATGTGATTTCTAAACAAAAATAAAGAAAAGTCTGCAAGTTTGTGCATATAATGTAGGATGAGTTTTATCAACTGTCATAGTAATCCAGATGATTGTGGTTTCTGCTTACACTTATGTCCAGGTATTTGACCTGTTGTGTTTGGCTTTCAGCTTTGTGGGTATAAGCAAGTTTAGAGATGTTCTGGAGGCTGGTGTGCAGTTCATAAGTAATGTGGTCAGGGACTGTGATGACTATATCATCCATGTATCTTATATATATATATGAGATGTGGAGTTGAGCTGAGAAATCTTGGTAACATCAGCTTTTCATGATGGTTTGGTACAATTCTAGAAATTATGCCACTAAGTGGTAGACTCACTGGCCAACCATTGATCATTTTGACTCACTTATTCCTAAAGGTTGTGGCTATGTTCAGATCAAGCCACTTTAGGAATACATAAATAAATTTGGTGTGTGTGTGAGTGGACAGTCACTGGTTATAAGCACATCATTGATGATCTCAATGGATTGTGTGTGGTCAATGAATCCATAGAGCTCTGTTAGGTCAAGAGTTACCAGTCATTGATGATCTAAATGGATTGTGTGTGGTCAATGGATCTACAGAGCTCTGTTATGTCAAGAGATGATTGAGAGTTGCCAGTTTAAACTGGCAAATCTCAACATAACAGAGCTCTATAGATCCACTGACCACCCACAATCCATTGAGATCATCAATGACATGCTTATAACCAGTGACTGTCCACCCACATGCACCAAATGCATTATGAATTCCTAAAATGGTTTGACCTGAACATAGTCACAACCTTCAGGAATAAGTGATTCAAAATAATCAATGGTTGGCCAATGGGTCTACCACTTAGTGGCATAATTTTTAGAATTGTGATAAATCATAATGAAAAGTTTACATTACCAAGATTTCACAGCTCAATTCCACATCTCATATACCTAAGTGATGTGAATGATATATTCATCACAGTCCCTGAGCACATAACCTCTGAACTGCACACCAGCCCCCAGAACATCTCTAAACTTACTTACCAACATAAAACTGAAAGCCAAACACAACAGGTCAAATACCTGGACATAAGTGTAAGAAGAAACCACAATCATCTGGATTACATTATGACAGTTAAGCCAGTTGAAGTATGATGTACAACTCACCCTACATCATATACATCCTACCCCCATTAACTTGCAGGCCTATCATCATTTTTGTTTAGAAATTACATGTTATATAAATATGAAGCAGACAAATGGCACAATCTTAACAAATATACAGATGATCTAATTAAAATAGGATACTCACAATTTTCTATCTATATCTAAATACAGATACATAAACATTAAATTAAACATAACTCAATGCATATTTTTAAAAAGGGAATAAGTTAACCTCCCCCAAGACATGACATAAAAATGCTCTAAATATTGAACAAAGAATCAAGAATAGAATAAATCTAGTTATATACAGAAGTTATAATTATTATGATGTAATTAATCTTTTTATTCAGTACATTGAATGTTTACTACAGTAAACAGGGGAATTTTAACTTAGGATTTTTAGTCTATATTTATCCTCAACTCCATCTCAAATAACCAATAGCATGACCACACACATGTGAAAAATATAAATGATCCCCAATATACATATTTTATGCTGAACTAGCACTCATCACTAGGCCCACATCATAATCTCCAACACATATACAATCAGTGTTCCTCTTATATTAAGATAATCTCCAGCACATATACAATCAGTGTTCATCTTATATTAAGATAGAAATTTTTAAATATCAATTCAATAATCCATTTAATTGAAAAACTAACAATGGAATGCCCAAAGCCCTTGCAAGACTCGATATTGTAATCATACCCATGTAGACATTACAACAATATAAACCCTCATAAAGTAATGCCCAATAGATCTTTTCAAAATATGAAAATAAAGATTGATTATGATGGGTTAGAAGAAGTTAACAGCTACAAATATCTTGGTAAGATTATTAATACAGATGGAAACATAATGGATGAAATTAATCATAGTAGTAAACTTGGTTAGAGTGCTTTTGGTAAAAATAACTTGATACTAAAAGGAAATAGGTCTATGTGTTTGAAAAAAAAAAGGTTTTTAATAAATCTGTTTTACCAGTTCTTACTTATATATCTGAGACTTGGACACTTAATAAAAGAGCAATACAGAGACTTCAGACCACCCAAAGAAGAATGGAGAGATGCATGTTAAGAATAACAAGAAGAGATCGAAAATGCAATATATAGGTAAGAGAACAAACAGGTCATTAAAAAAATTAAAAGAATGAAGTGGAGTTGGGCTGGACATATTGCTAGAAGAGGTGACAGGAGATGACAATTGAAATCTTAAACTGAATTCCAAGAGTTCGTAAAAAACCAAGAAAGAGACCACATGTGATATAGATGGATAAATAAGAAAGTGTGCAGGCATGATGTGGAGAAGAGAAGCTAAATATCAGAGAAGATGGATTGAACTTGGAGAGACCTTCATCCTGCAGTGGATGGATTATGGATGATGATGCTAATTATTATTATTGTTATGATAAATAATATTAATTTAATTGTTTTCTATTTTATACACTTTTCTTAGATATAAATCAAAAACAATATTATATTTATAAAAACATATAGAAAACGAGCATTTTCACAAAAAATAGAGACAAAAGATAAATAAACATTATAATCATTGTAACTTTGAGGAGTTTTATTTATTATTTGACAAAGATTTTAACCAGAAATGTTTTTCAAAAATTTGTTTGAAGTATAGAAATAATATTAGGAAAATAGTTTTATGTAAACATACCGTTCTTCTGTGATTATTGCATAGTTCAATATATTTTTTTTCAAGATAATCAAACGTCCCACTTATTGGTGGACCTTTCTTCACATCCTTAGCCACGGATTCAAATATCGCTTTCTGTAGAGTGTTATCATCGTTTGTTGAAGGCTCAAGTAATTCTTTGTAAAGTTTTTGAATAGTTTTTATTTTTTCGTTTTCTGGGTCTTAAATTAATGTATAATAATTAATAATTTAATTTAATTAAAATCATACTAATATAATAATTAATAATTTAATTAAATTAAAATAATATAAATATATAGATAGATAATACATGGATGTATAGATAAATAGATAAATTGGTAGATAAATAGATGGTTAAATAGACATGCAGACATAAATAGAAAAACAGATAGATTGGTAGATTAATAGATGATGGTTAAATAGACATGCAGACATAAATAAAAACACATATAGATAGATAGATAGATAGATAGATAGATAGATAGATAGATAGATAGATAGATAGATAGATAGATAGATAGATAGATAGATAGATAGATAGATAGATAGATAGATAGATAGATAGATAGATAGATAGATAGATAGATAGATAGATAGATAGATAGATAGATAGATAGATAGATAGATAGATAGATAGATAGATAGATAGATAGATAGATAGATAGATAGATAGATAGATAGATAGATAGATAGATAGATAGATAGATAGATAGATAGATAGATAGATAGATAGATAGATAGATAGATAGATAGATAGATAGAATGTTAGACATAAAGGTAGACTGAAATGAACAAATAGCTACAAAATAGATTAAGTATATATAAAAATATAGAATAAATACATAAAAGGATAGATGAATGGATAGATTATATATGACAAGATAAATAGATAATTATAACACTAATAATAAAATATTTTTAATTTGCAATTCAAATAGTATAGTATACAAATTTAACCTGTTTAATAAATTTTTAAATGTATGAATGTTATGACAAGTAGGACAAAAATTGTGAGATATCAGCCAAAAATTGTATAATGTTGACAACCTAGGATGAGGATCAGCAACATTTAATGATAACCATCCAGATGACAATCAAGCATTATTAAAGTGCTCACTACTTGCTTCAAATAAATATTTTTTATAGCCTAGTAGCATTGTCTTTTTGAATGGTCAACTTCATTTAGAACGAAGTCATTTTATATTTCATTGGAAAGTGTTTAGGATTGGCCTTCATATGGCTAATAATATGCTTAAAGATGATGTGGTTGTTCTAATACTTTTATTAATACAGTTCATAATTTGTAATATAAAACAAAAATATATGTAATTTCAACTTTTTTATGTACATTGCTAGTTTGTTTTTTTAGAGTAAAATTAAGTTTGATTCATATATCTGCTTCAGCTGTTAAAAGTAATGATTTATTTTTGTTGATATTAATTAAAATATGAGTTCAATATTTGAGCATTTAATGGTTCATTACAGCTCTAATTTTTATATTTTTAATAGATGATATCTAGAATAATATAAATACAAGATTTTATGCTTCATAATAAAATTCTGTTCATAAATCCAAGATCCTTTGTTTTTTTTATCGAGCTCTGAACACACTATTGTAAGCCTTATTCTTCAATAAATTTGAAAAAAAATACAAATATTTTCCACTGTACAATAAAGCTATAACATTAAATCATTTTTTCTAACATACATTATATATTGAAACAGCAGAGCAGGAGAGAACCATGGACATCTTGTAAATCATGATTTTTGCTTTTATATGTTTAATTTTTGGCTTTGATATATTAATTGAGATGGTTGTGCTTGAGTTGCTGTAAAGGACATTAAAGTTTTTCTTTTGATTTAACTGTTTTGCAAAATAGATGTATCCTGAATTAATTTGTAGAATGCCAACGTTTATAATGTCGGGGTAATAGCAGATACGTGAAGGGCGTCACCATCCGCCACCGGTACGAAGCTGATTCTACCCACCATTTGACTGCAGAAGAACCCAAGAACCTCACCAGTAAGCTATACTGAATAATACAGAATAAAAATAGAGAGGATTAAACCTAATAGCATAAACAAATTCCCATTGGAAGATTATATTACGTCGTAATTTAACTCATGTCTCATTCATAATGCAAATAAACCTTAAAGCCGGACTTCGCCAATAAAAGATATCACGCTTTAATAAAATCCACATTGATTGCTTAAGGACCATAAACTTGAACTAGCTACACTACATGACTGAATATGTCATTATCCAAATCCTGGGGTTCGTCAGGTAATATGATACTTTTATCTTAATAACTTAGAATTGCTTCTTGTTACCCTCTGAACAATTCTACCTGATTAAGTTATTAAATCAAATTATAGCGTATAAATGTATATATTTTTTTATGAATTAATATTTATTTGTTATGTATTAAGATTTTTTTGTTGTTTTATTTATGGTTAATGCTTTGTTATACTTTAATCTGGGAATGATATATATATAGTTTTGATCTTATAAATGATATGTTAAAGAACTAATAATAAAAGTCATATATTTACCTTATAAATGAAATTGTATATTGATTTATTGTCTATATTCGCCTATTACTTTACCTGCCAAGATAAATTGAAAAATTATCCAAATACATCTGATATGAATAGGCACGTATATATTAAGTATATTTTAGATTCCAACCTAACGTTTAAGAAATAAATTAAAGTGATTAACACGGGAAATAAAGATTTAAAGAGAGCGTTCAAATCCACACATTTCTTCACATACCTCCGTTCATCCGATAGGTTTTCCTCCCAACCCTGAGAATGAGCTAGCTTGGGTCGGGCACCTCATTAGATAGAAGTAGGGAAAGTATAAATCTCACCGTACAGTGAGTCTGGCGCTTGAGGTCAGCTAACAACTGACACTCATAAATATACTTTTTAGTAGAAATTAATTTATAGATCTTGCTCAAGGGACAATGGCCATTGGAAAACTTTAACTTATTCTCGTAAATAAGATATACGCAAGATCTAGAAATTGCGTATATAAAATTCCCAAAAAATAATTAATTCGTATTCAAATTTCCATTCGGTAGATAGTGGTTAAATACTGTTTACAGGTGTTATGGCGACTAGACAGCCATAGTATTCCATCCATTATACCGTGTGGTCCACTGGTCCATGGTAAAGATTTATTTTTGACCAAGCATTAAGATTGATAGACGGGGTTGTCGGTTAAAATAAATCAAAGATTTTATGCTTTATAATAAAATTCTGTTCATAAATCCAAGATCCTTTGTTTTTTTTTATCGAGCTCTGAACAGAATATTGCAAGCCTTATTCTTCAATAAATTTGAAAAAACAATACAAATATTTTTTCACAGTACAATAAAGCTATAACATTAAATCATTTTTTCTAACATGCATTATATATTGAAATATTTCAGCATAACAACATTTAAAAAATACAGTTATTTTCTATATTGTCAGTTTGGAAGATATTCTTATATATATATGATAAACAAAACAAGTTATAAATTTTGTAACCTATTGTAAGATGAGGGGTAGTGGTGAACAATTATGACGATGTGGAAGATGGGATGAGAATGAAGAAATGATACGAAAGATGAATATGAGAAATGAAAATGATGAGAAATGGAAGATGAGATGAAAAAAGATGAAGATGATGAGAAGGGAAGATAAGATGAGAAATGAAAGATGAAATGAAAGAAGATGACATGAGATGTTCTGTACATGTTCTACTATTTTTTTAATATATTAGAGACTCTTAATGACTTAACTCAGTGGGGTTACAATAAAATCAAAGATGAATGATGTTACAGAGATATACAATCAGATGGAGACAAAATCTAACACCAATGCCAATAACCATTGTGGCATGTTCGATAATCTAACATAAATAATATAAAGTACATTTTAAATCATTATTTTTTTTTTATGGAATATGTGTTATTTGTTATATATATATTTTATTTTATTTTAGTGTGCCTTGAAAAAGACTATATAAAATAGTCTAAACGTTGGATTTTTTTTATTTTTTTTACATGAGTATAGTCATATAAAAACAAGTTTTAAAAAGGAGTTAGTGTGTTTTATTTCTATTTTGGATATTTTGAAAAGAAGAACTCTGTGCTTGATATATTAAATTATTTAATAGTTATTAGAGTCAGCCTTCTATCAGATCATATACTCTGAATAAACCAAATGACACTTGGTTGAAGGACTAACACTAAACCATATTAATAATGACAACAAGAGTAAACAATCTCAGGGGTTTTAACTAAACTCTTGTGAAAGATAAAAGTTAAAGTTGCCTAATAAATGATTGCTTGGATGAATAAACAAGTGAGTGATATATAACCATAGGATGCAAGCACTACATTTTTAATGACTGCTCCCCCCAGATAAGAAAACTATCTTTCATTAAATCGTAGCATAAAAATATATTAATTTAAAGATTTGATTAATTAATCTAAATTTAAACTAATTATGGCCTATTACCCAGAACATCACTTGAGCTGGGAAAAGGACATGGGTGCTTTTTATGCCTTTTCACCTCTCACAGACAACCTTCTTATGAAATTAAATGCAGATGGATTTCAATTTTAACAATATACAAGATAATGTGCAGTTTGAAACATAGTAAATAATCTTCTGAATCACTAATAGTCTTCATCTTATATTGTATAATCTTCATGAGAAGATAATAATAATAACTTAAAATCAATCTTAAAATAAACATTATATTAAGTATCTGTGAAAATGTGATTATCTGTTAATATGATTCAATCTGAGAATCACAATGATAAGCATAGCTTTATATAATTTAATCCGGTATAAAATACTCTGTATACCTTGTGAACTTTGTGAACTTTTGGAACTCAAGACAATAAGCATACAAAAGAAAAACAAATAGAAACTGAACTTTTTAAATAATAGCAAATTTGATTTATTAATAATATAACATAATAAATATTTACAAAATTAAGGGAAACATTGCCAAGATAGCATTGTTATCTTTTAAACATTTTGATGAACAATATTTATTTAACTTAACAGTAAATTACAAAATTTTAGTCAAATAAAATAACTGATTATATCTGATTGACTATTTTCCAACTATTTATTTTAATAATAAAAAAAATAATAATAATTACAAGAGTGAACAGAGGCTAATTTAATATTTGAATCTATCGCAATAAACTCCTTAAAATATTAAGGGTTCTAAAATCTCTTTATTTTCATTATAATAGAATAAGCTTAACAGACATAACTTTTTTTTTTTTTTACTGATACATTTTATAATACTGTGGTAAGAGTTAGAGACCAGAATAATAAACTAATTTGTTTATATTTAACACAATAAGCTAAGCAAAAGCTGTGCTAGGTCTAGTATATACAGCGTAAATTTTAAAATTATAATGTTACTTTTCCATTATTTAGGATTATAGCTAGTGATGTGGTTAGGTAAATTTAAACTAAATTTAAATTAAATTAGATGCATGGGTCACTCACCAGAGATCTTATATACACACACTTTTTTTCACAGAGAAGAGTGATACCAAAAGAAAGGTCAAAAAAGCTTTTTACATAGCAAATGATTTCATTGCCATTAATAGAAGAGAGGAATACGTTGCTCTCTCCAAACAATGGACTAACTAATTAAAAATCCAAGCCCATTTGCATATGTGTAAAATAAATTACAACAGTCTTCATTCGTAAAGCTATGAGTAAGAGATTAGAATACTAAATCTCGAGAGTGCTAAGCAGGCATTTTAAACATTATAGTATAATTACAGCTTCACTAAGCATGCGAAAACATCGCATATGTATAATTACAATTTTTATTGATGAAGAGAAAAACAATTTATTACACACACTTTAAGAAATTCTTTTTCACATAAAATTATTACACCAATTGTTTTAAAATTGAAAATTGAAGGTCTTACATTTCCCTCGACCAAAACTCCGGATGAACATATTAACTACTTAGTATGTGTGAATTGTCACTTATAACCATATGCATAATCTGTATACTTAAAAAATAAATACAAATTATTGTTGGTTGGTTTGTGGATGATAAAACTATCATAACAGCACAATGCAGACATTGATATACCTTTAAGCATTAAAATAGCTAAACGCAACCTGAAGAAACAGAGTTTCTCAAATAAACATATCTTAAACAGAGCAAAACTCTCCATACAGTATTGCCACCTGTTCTAAACAGAGTAATCAATGGATGCCAGAAGGCTTGTGCATAAAATCCCTATCTAATGCCTACTCATCCAATATCCCCAGATTAGTTTCTGGCTTGTGGCCTTCGTCAGTGAGGAGCTTTGGATCTGAGAGCACTGCATCTAGATCTTAGGATCTAATGCAACCCTCTAGCAACCACCTTTTATCTCTACTTAACTACAAAACTATGAGAATGAAATTGGAAAACACAAAAAATATTTTCAATCTAAGCTCAATAGCTTATATAGTCATATGGGTCTGAACTCAATTCAGCTCCCATACATTTAGGTGTCTTTGGCTCTTTTACAACCATAGCCACCACTATCCTATTAGGCAGGATTGGTGTTAAGCCATTAAGCATCAAATACTGTATGGAGAGTTTTGCTCTGTTTATCAACAATTAATGTGCTAGTATAGGAAATGTGATCATATGATGTGTAATGGTTTAACACTAATCCTGCCTAATAGGATAGTGGTGGCTATGGTTGTAAAAGAGCCAAAGACACCAAAATGTATGGGATCTGAATTGAGTTCAGACCCATATGACTATATAAGCTATTGAGCTTAGATTGAAAATATTTTTTGTGTTTTCAATTTCATTCTCATAGTTTTGTAGTTAAGTAGAGATAAAAGGTGTTTGCTAGAGGGTTGCATTAGATTCTAAGATCTAGATGCTGTGCTCTCAGATCCAAAGCTCCTCACTGACGAAGGCCACAAGTCAGAAACTAGTCTGGGGATATTGGATGAGTAGGCATTAAATAGGGATTTTATGCACAAGCTTTCTGGCATCCATTGATTACTCTGTTTAGCACAGGTGGCAATACTGTATGGAGAGTTTTGCTCTGTTTATCAACAATTAATGTGCTAGTATAGGAAATGTGATCATGTGATACAAACATATCTTGTCATAACATATCTAAAACAAATGCAACCTCACCTACTGTGGTGGAAAATATCATTAATACATCATGAGTGATATGCCAAAAATACATATATACTCTGCAGAGGTGAACAACTTAATAAAACTGTGGTGGCTTCCGAAATACCTATTTTTGAGGCAGAAAAGAGGATGCTTGGACCTTGTCACAGTGTATCAGAAACAGGAAAGACACGCCAGAAAATATGTGATCATCTCCAGGGATCTAAACACCTTCAAAATATGTCATTACAATCACTGAAAATACAAATAATATGTGATAATCATCACTGGGAATGAACACTATCACCTCATGGAAAAGCAATGAAATAAGGATGGAGGACTTTGTCTACTCCATCAAGCATACTAGTAATAATCAATAAGGCCAAAGCTCTCTGGGGCCAACAAATACTAAACTAACAACAATATACCAACATCACTTTAACTGACTAAAATCATCTTCAAGAATTTTAAATTACAATGTGTATTAATCAATGTCAGAAGCAACAATGCAAATTATGTCAAACAACTATTAAAAGAACTACTTAAGAATATTAAACGCATATAAAATTATAGGCCAAAGTACAATGCACACATAATAAAATATTAAATATTAAGGTATAGTGGCTAGGGGACATTTTAAAAGACTGTGAATCAAGTGTGAGAAAATTAATTCTCATTACGTATATTTAAAAAAAATATTAACGATTCTTATTAATATAGAATTTATAAAAAAAAAATGAATGAAAAACGTTCTGATAACCTCTTGGGATGTTTTACATATAACTGAATGAAGTACCATACATTCAAATTAGCTAACAGTGAGATATGAAAATCTCCATGGGATAAGAATAACTAAATATTTGTTAACTTATTAAACGCTTATCAACTGTAATAATAATAATAATAATAATAATATTACCTGAGAATGGTAGGATATCTACACATTCTAATAAACCCATTAAGACTAAAATTATATGAATTAAATTACCTGGCATATTTTATACCAAACAGTATTACACATATTTATAAAGAAAATATAGCATAAAATATTTTCCTGTTCTTTTTTTTTAAAACCAATAAAACAAACAAGAATAAAAAATACAATAAACTTTTGGTCATAATTTCAGCTTTCTTCGCACTGGCTATTCATTAAACATATGTATACAATTTATCAGACAGGTTGGTATTCTGCATGAAGCTTCTGGTCAAAATATTTAACTTAAACATGGCAAAGATTTCCGAAAGAAATATATACAATAGTTCCTTAAAATTAATGCAGTTCTTCTTTCCAAGGTGTTATAATTTAATAAGTAATATTTAATAAAACATAATAATAATAAGCCTGTGACAAAAAAATGGCAAGTAACAAATTATTCAGCTGATAATATCATTATGGGATCCCAGATTTATTTAAACAATAATATAGCTTCATTTTTATTCCATTTTTTTTAAAGAACACATTTTTAAGCATTTTCTTTTAAAACTTACTCGCATAAAATACTAAGATGCTTTCAAGTTATTTCTTTATACTTTCTTAAAATAAAAGTGCAAACAATTTGTCAGTAGAGAATTCAGCATGCATATTTTTTCATCATTTTATTACTCGGCAAACTATATTCTTCAATTACAAATTAAAAGAAAAGCTCCAGCTGAGTAAACATTTAGACTATTATTAATGTACTATACACATTTTTTAAAAATTCTTTCTTAATAGTTGCAGTACAAACATTCTATATTATTAGTTTAGAAGCAGGTAAATTTAATATAATGCGGAAGGTTAATACAAACCTATTTAGTCTTTTAAAACGTATAGCTAAGTCTCTATACATTTTTAATTTCTCTCTTTTAAGTTTTATTTTATTTAATGAATAACTGAATAAGTGTAGACTATATAATTCTGTACAATAATAGTAATTTAGCAATAAATATAATAACTGCATATATTTTAAATTTATTTCATAGAAGATATTATTCACGTAGTTAGTATTGAAGATAGAATAAGTAAAATTTCCTCCTAGCATTTTTACCAAAGTTTTTAAAAGTTAATTGGAAGTTAGATGACAAGAAATAAGTTAACTATGTTTTAGCCATTGTTCATTGTAGATATGAAATACTTAAATATAATTTACTATACTTTTTTTAAAATAATAAGATTTTAAAAATAATTAATACTTTTTTAAAACTTGTTCTAGAGAAGATAAGACTTCAGAAATAATTCAGGACCCAACAATAACTAAAAATAAAAAAATAAAACTTCTCTCTTATATCAATTTTTTTCTTATTCCCCTCCCAAATTTCAGTGTCAATTTTTTTTAAACAACCAATAAACACAACTTATTTTTTTCTTTTAAAATCAGCTGGAAAATTGATCGATCAATAAATGACATCAGAATGAACTTGATATCTATCATGTGATATAAAGACCTTCATTTTAAAAAGTTAATAAAGTTTATTTTATAACATTAATATAAAAAAAAAAAATTACATAAAATAAAAATAGAAATACAGATATAAAATTAACACTTGTCTCATTTATTGATCAATACACCTTTAAGATTTACAGCCCAAAATTTAAATTAATAATTATTTTATTCATTCACTTAGTTTTTTTTTTTAAATTAATATTATAGTTAGTTAATTATTTGTTCATTTTCTTTTTTTCTTTAATGGGTTACATAACTCAAATAAATTAGTTTAACTAATTTAGTGATCTTTAATTTGACCTCCAATTTACCTTTAAATATTTAATTATAATTTTTAATGACTACAAATAAAAAATATTTGGGAATATTTTATTAAAATTACTTTTAACAACTTAAGGCTAATTTACACTAAAGATTAAATTATTATCTGAATGTTTTAAGAAAACTGAAGATTAATTTTTAAATCAATTTCATATTATTTACCTTATTAGGCTACAAACTAGAAATAAACAAAACAAAAGATATCTTATGACACAGTTAACATTATCTATTATTTTAAATAGTAACACAAACATTTATTTTCAGAGAAATGCTATATTATATCTCCAACATAACTAACTATAAATATATGGCATACTTTGAACATATTAATCAACTTATCATATATAACCATATCATGAATTATTTTACATCATATTCATTAATTAACTAATTTCTTCTTTCTTTTTTTATTATTCATTTTTTAATCAGACAATTGTACAAAAATAGTTAATCTAATACAAGGAATTGTAGCTATTGGAGCTAAGTGAGACTTCACGTAGCCACATTATATATATATATAGTAATGGTCACTCAATCCACCCTTGATCATGGAGAGTGCCATCAGATCACTATGTATCTGGAAAATTTGTTTACCAATCAAAAGTGGATAGTGATGATGGTTTGCACTGATTAGACTCAGGAAGATAGCAAGAGATCATGAATATTGTTCAGACAATTGACAAATAAAAGCACTAAGACAAACATCAGCCAAATTAAGTTTAAATAATTTGAAAATTTTATTACAATTCAATAAAAAACTAAATTCAATTTAGCAAATTGAATATGAAAGTTTGACCTAGATTTTTATAAGCTAATTCATTAGTGAGTGTATAGGAGCTGAAAATATTAAAACATTAAATGCCTTAGCAGAAAGAAATATTCTATCACCTATAATTTAAATGGGAATTAAAAATATCTTCCTGCTGGCAATTTATAAAAGAACAACAATTTTAGTTTTCTAATTCAAAGATATGAAAACAATACGGTCTTGTAGGAAATCAATGAAACAGCACTGCCGAGCATTTCTTGGCCCAGAATAAGGCATCATGACCAGAATGCCATACTGCTGGCAGGGCAGCTCATGATGTACCACTTTTAAGGTAATTCATGTTTGATTTCACATACAAGACAATAAAACTTGAAGAATGATTATGATCTTACATAATCTAGAAAAGAAAAAAGGAAATCTCCAACTACAGAAAAACTAGAATAACAAACATGCCAAACTGCCAGCCAAAAGATTTGCAGTTTACAAAAAGTGCAAACACAGTAATTTAAATTAATTATTGGCCAATAAAAATAAGTTCAGGTGAGCAAATTAAAATTATAAAAAACTGCTAAAGCATTTAGCACTAGTTAATAAAATAAAGGGAGACATATTAAGAATATAAAATATAATCTCATAATACACTCTCCAATAAATAAAATTGAAAACAAACTTGAAATTTTAAAACTAAGTTTCCAAGACACACTGGAAATACAAAGAAAATCAAACACATATAAAAATTATGAGATTAAATATTAGTAAAACTTTATACATCAGACTTATTTTAGATTGAGCAGAGATTTAAATAGTAATTTATTTACCCTGTAAAGAACAAGAAATAATTTTACCTTACGAAAAAGCAGAGTCCATGTAGTTTTTCAAAGCGTGCACACATTTATTTTTGAGTTTAAATTTTCAAGTGATTTATTTCTTCAAAGCACAAGTGCAGAGGCATATTTTGGGATTCTTTTTACTTCAGACTTTCATGGCATGATGAAAGAACAGCTCAAAATCAGAGGTCCATCCTTAGTTAAGTTAGCAAGGCATGTTGTAGGTTAGCATATGTTAGCAATGAATTTTGACATCTTGTGAAAGCAAACTTTAAGAAACAAAATCTTTTATTAACAGTAAATTTTGAAAGGAAATTAAAGGTTCAAACTGCCAACACAGTATAAATCTCAGCAGGCTAATATAAAGTAAATAGTGGAATTATAGGAAGCTGAATCAAATACTTTGAATAGCTTGTTCCAGTCAAGAATAATCTCTCTAAAATGTCTGAAATGTTTGGGGTTATTTATACCCACTCTCTATTTTCCACAAAACTTTCTTGTTTTTCAATTATAAGCCTTAGCCCAGGAAAAATCTTTATCTCCTACTCAACCTTAATTAAGAATTCTAACCAGGGATTAACTTATAATAAAAAAAACACAAAATTAAATCTCCTCTTTTAAAATTAAACTAAAAATGAATGATGCCTTTAATTAATTTGATACAAAAAAATAAAAACAAGCAGTAAAAGATTTTAGAACTAAAATTTATTAAAAAGTAAAATAGAAATGACCGAATTTTAAATAATTACGTGAGTCATTACATATACTCTTTATAACCAGATTTTTAAATAGCTTTCTTTTCAAACTTTCATAAAACTAAAAGTTTTTTTTTTTTTTTGTAAAGTGACATTTGAATCAGATAAGGTATCTGGCTCAATATATATATATATATAATTAAAGGGGATTTGAACTCAGACTTTCAAGCTTCATTCAACTATCCACTTCATCTTATATAACCGATACATTCCCTTTAATTACATCTTAAAGTTCAGCATTGACAATATACTAGTATTGATTTATATATATATATATATATTCTAACCCAATTAACGGAGACTTCCATTATTACGAATAAGAATTCAGAAATCCTAAACGCTTCCGTCTAGCACGGTATAGGACGGGTAACACACCCTATATTTTACCTAATATAGCTCTTCGTTAGGTTAGTTATAATAATTCAGCTACAGTGATATGCAGTTCAGACAGAGATAGAATTAAAAAAAAAAATTATCATTAATAAAATAAATTTAAAAAGAAAATTTAGAATAAACTAACATTCTTTCTCTATCCAAAACACATTCTCTGAGCTGTAAGTACTTGCACTGTTCGACAATGATGATGATGATTTCATGTCATTGTTAATATTACTGACTAACAAAACATTCATTAATTTGCCAATATGATCTCAATATTTTTGTTATTATACAATTATAAGTTTCAATCTCTTAAGCCATGCCACGCTTGTAATATTGATCATAATGAATCAATTCTTAATTTAAGAGCACTTATAATAATGACACTAATCTCAGGGTTCTCTGTTATTTTTAAAGAAAAATGCTCGGCAGTATTGTGTTGTCGCATATGACTGACATTCTGGTCGGCTATAGGAAACATTTACCTTATTTAAATTCCAGGTGTCTTCATCCACATATCAACTATTATAATATTTAATGAGATGATAACCATATTTAATAACAACGCATAATTTTGAATAATACAGCCATTTTATCCAGAATCTCAGTCGGAATGATGAAAAGACAAGGGTGCTTTTGTGTCCTTCCATTATCCATGACAACACAATAATTGGACTAAGATTTATTACTCGGACACTTCACTTAAAAGTGTACTTAACAATGTGCAACCAAAACCTGCTAGTTTGGGAATAAAGTGATTTTACACACATATAAAATAAACTGTTTTGGTCTGAAGTTTTCAATTCCATAAATAATTCTTATTAAAGTAAACTATAATGAAATATTCTGATCTGCTTACAATTGTCTATCTGGTGTATTGAATTTAAGATTTCATAAATGATTTTGGACTCAAGAAAGTATTGCAAGTATTATGCCAATACACCTTTATTTAGCACACAAGAAAAATGACTCAAAGCAACTTGTAACAAGACTATAATTTATTATTAAATTTTAACAAGATTATAATTTATTATTACAGTTTAACAAAACTATCCTTTATGATTACCATAATAAACAAACATATACAATTTATTCGATCCCATATGGATAAAACAAAATATAACTAACATTAATTTGTCTATACTTTTAGACTTGGATTCGAACTACCTCTACATCTTCTTTTTACATTTATGCAAATTGAATATAACAAAATAAATATTATTATCGATACATCAACTCATCCGTTTAGTGTATCTTAAATGAACGGCTGCTTAACTTTATTAACTAACTATTTGTTTTAAAATAAAAATAATCTGATTCTAGGCAAAGGTACAAACGATTTTTATTATCATCTTTAATCAAATGATAGTGTTTATTTAGATAACTTATTATAATTTATGGGTTATTTATCAGAATTTACACTTATTATTTTAATATTTACCTTAATAACAACTGAAGTTGTTATATACATTGTACTCCTCAGTATAAGTTATATTGTGAGTGCTACTTAATAATTAACCCGAATTAAACCTAGTATTTGAACCCTCCATTGGCAAATAAAAATTTTTTTTTAATCACGCAATTTTAAACTTACTCTCTCCATTGACTTATGTGTGTATTACCAGCACTATTCCGCCGCACAATCCAGACATTGATCATATATACTAGCACGCTATTTATACTAAATGGATCGTGAGGAATTAACCTCCAATATACCCGTTATCTTGCCATAACTTTCTAAATAACACAATATTCAACACCTTCCGTGGTGGAATTATCTCTATTTTCTCATGAGGAATATGGACTAACACCAAAGGTCTGTAGAGTTAACTACTATATTAAAATAGTTTGGTGGGTCCTTGCCTCTTACTTGGGCATAATAGGAACGCACACCAAATATAATCCTCTTCTGGGATTTTAACGAATGAAATACACTAAATACGATATAAATTACTGATCGCCCTAACTCTGAGAAGCAAACATACCCGAATACTAGATTTATCTATTCCCCTCATGGAAAATAAAGCTTTTGGGGAGATCATTTTCCATCCCACAAAATAGATACATTACAATTATTACTTATACGAATATTAAGCATATACTGATGCTATATCGGGGCAAGACAAGCAAATACACTAATTACACTAAATTTATGTTCCGGGGTATATTTAGATCAACGTCTGAAATCAATGGATAACACAGAATAAACCATAATAATTTTCACCTTTGCCAAAGAAACATTCAACAAGTAATTGGTAGTCTATTATCTTGAACTTAATTAAGTGAATGCGTTAATAAAGAATAATTGGGAATAAGTTCCGCAATTAACATAGTATAAATTTGTTTCTAACTTTAAATAAGTAATATCCTGTAGAGCACTTCTCTTTAATTACTTCTGATAATTTTAACTAGATATTTTACCTATTAAGTATCTGAATTTTTCTTCTTTTACGCATCTAACATATAAATCTATACCCATAATGCATATCATAAGTAAACACATTTTATAAAAAAATATTTTTTTCATGTCGAATATAAATTTAACCTAGAATAAGTATATGAAAACATACCTTTATGATTACAAGGTCATTTAAATATTACTTGATTATACAGCCTTTTAACCTGTTGATATAAAAAAAAAAATACACATAATTTTACAAATTAGTAAAAAAAAAATCATTACTTAACAAGTGCTTATTATCTCACTATAAAAATGTTTTTCCGTTGGGCAATTTATCTAGATGAAGAACTTGATCCATTCGTAGTTCACGAAGCAAATTTAAAATAAGAAACACATTTTATTATTTCATTTATATAAAAGTTGCCTCCATTCTGGTGCAATTAATAAATTAGGCAAAGAAAACATAGCAGCGTTGGATGTTAATTCTTCTTTGAATTAACTGCTATAATTTTGGGATCCAAGAAAACAATACATATTTTAACATGACGAATATTTGACGATTGACGATCACATATACAATTCTTTTCTTTTTACTATTGGCAATACGTATCATTTTTAGCTAGCTGGCTTAGGAATAAAACTAATGCGCGAATTTTCCAAAATAATATTATTATAAGGACTGCAGCTGACTTACGTGGATATGAAGTTTTAATGACTCCAATTGATGTATAATATAACATATTATTTTATAGTTATAATTAAGTCACTAATGTTTGTAGTTTTTATTCCTACTCTAGGAATTGTAATTTGTCTTTAATAAGGAATTCTCCGTAAAATGCACACATACAAATTTTCCGATATTTGCCTTGAGAAAATTTATATTTTCTTTTTAAAAAATTATACAGGTGCATAAGTAAATATCCTTGATCATTAATATTATTTTTAGATAATTTTCAGTGAATAAAACATATTTTAACGTGGGGAGCTTACATTATTTTCAAAGCAGACAATGTCCTTTAGAAAGAGCGTGAAATTTTCTAGTTAACTTTCCTTGGCTTTTCTAATATGTCTTTTTAATTATAATTTTTCTTTTATACCACGAAAAGATTATTAAATAAGGTAAAGTTAACAAATAATTGTTTATTTCCTGGAAATTACTTATATTGCTTAATTTAAATATAATGACGCTTTCCGTGATTACTGTAGTTAATACGGTCATTTTGAACTTTAGCATACGATAGTATATTTTTGTGTATAAAAAGCTTTAAATAGGTAGATGGCACCAGAAAACAGAATATCTTATCAAATAGGATTAGCACCGCATGATATTATTAAAAATTTACTGGACTTATATTTATTTCTGCAATTAAAAAATAATAAAAAATTTGTTACCGAATTTCAGTACTGCTTCCTCCTTGTAAAACTAAAGTCAGACTAAACTTTCCTCAAAATTTTGGCGGTCTTGTTTTAGCGACCTCTTACAGAAAAATAATCATTTAATTATACATAAACAAAAGAAAAGGAAAAAAAACAAAACTTATTACAATTATATTTTTCCGTATAATTTAAATGGATTACCAAGTAAATTGACAAATAATGAAAAATAAGAAATATATTTAATCAATAATGTTTATTAGTGGTGTATATTTCTGTATACATTATTATCTAAATTAATTTAAAAATTACCAGAAGTTATTGTGTTTTATGATAAGATACTCATCCACTCTCCCTCTACCCATCCAAAATCAATTACTGTTTATAATATGTGCTTTTATACTATATTAAATTGCTCTTATTGTTAATATTTTTAATTAAATTATTCATGCTCTTCTTCAAAATGACATTGGATTACCAAATTTATTAGCTGTTTGCTTAAAACACGTTAAAGTGAGTAAATAGCATATTTTATTAATCACTTAATATTATTATTATTTTACTTTTTTATTTCCTAGAAAAGGATAGCATTGTTTTCCTGTGGAAATAATGCTAAATAAACCAAGTGTCAATAACACTAGGTTACAATATATATATACATTTCATACATAAGATAATTCATGTATTTATTTATATATGTATATTAAATGTTCCATTTAATATTTTGTATTTTGAAATTTTCAAATGCATAATGTCTGATATCAGTTTTTGATAATTTTATTTAAAAAAATAATACATATAATGTTTTTGAATATATATGTATATGTTAAAACATTTTACATTTTATTTGTATTATATTGGCACATATAGTACTTTTTTTTGTCCTTTTTCATTCTAATCTCACACAAAAATTCACAATGAAACAATATTTACAGAGTGAGAAAAGCATTTTTTTTAAGGAAATGTGTCTAATTGTTATACAATTCAAGTGTGGTAATTTCTAATAAGTATATGTTGAGAGATACTGCTACACTATTCATAGAAGCTTTAATTTAAATGTTTTATATTATAAGTTGAAACCCACATTAAAAGCAGTACCTTAACCAGCTAGTTGTATTATATTCAAATTGCTTATTTTTAACAATAAAAATCAATCTTTTGTAGGCAATGAGTTAAAGAAAACTATGTTGAATGATTCTGAAATGTTGACTCAAAATAAAATAAAAAAATAATTACAATACATTCCAATTAACACAAAGAATAGTTATATAGAAAATCAAAATAATTTTTTCTGACTGAAATGGGATATAAAAAAATATTTTCTTTTGGCAATTAAATTCTTTTTAAATATATCACTGCATTCCACTAACATTCTGACAGATTTCTTTGTTCTCATTAAATTCAAGTTTTCAATGTTCCTTTTGATATTAAATCATTATTATTTATCAGAATATAATAAATTTGACCTCATTCAATAAATATTTTTGCTTAGAAATTAAATAAATTTTAAAAAATCATATTTGATTTTCAGAATTATTTTAACAATTAGATTTTAATCAAAACAAAATGCTGCCATGTCATCAAATTTCAAGCGGAAACAATTCAATTTGCAAAATGAACAAAATCTTCTTTGTTTGATGATTTTAAAAGTCTGAATGAATTATTTTTAATAAGTACTAAATCTATCAATTTATGCTTTAAAAGTGTTTTTTGTGCAATTATCACAATAACACGAAATATTATAACAATATGCTGAATGACCTCATTTCTAGAGAACTGTGTTTTCCATGACTGTAATTTCTGTAGTAACAATATTCAGAAGAATATATTCTTTTATATTTAAAAATAAAACATTTCTGTAAAAATAAATAAGTAATTGTATTTATTTTTGATTTCTAAGAATCATTGCACAATTACAGTACAAATATAATCATAAACTTTCCAAACATCAAGTTTTTAGACCATCATAATATTTTCTCAAAGTAATCTCGCAAAGTTTGAGATCATGAAATATATAAAGGATACCCATCATAAGGGAGCTTGAGATATTATGAAAAACAACATATTCGATTTTCCTGCCATTTTTTGAATTTTTTTGTATTTAAAATATTAGTAATAAATATACATGAAGTCAGCTTGCAAAACTTTCAGCAGAGGATGAAAAACACAAATTTAACTTTGCGAAATAGCAGTCACAGCTCCGATGCTTCAAAATATGTAAAGGATACTGTAAAAATGGTTTTGGATAAATTTTTATAGATAGAATGTCTCAAAATTTTAGTTTGTAACATTTTTCATTACAAAATTTTGCAGCATATCAGGGCATCATTCATTTGGAAATGATTGTTGCAAATTTATTACATATAAAAAAACAGTATTATAAATTATGAATTGAATAAAATATGTAAAAACACAATACCAATTACTTTTATTACTCCAAGAAAAGGAGTGTAATTAGTTATTTTTTAGCTCAGCTAAAATCCCATTGTTATGCAAAGAAAAAAGTCATTGAGATATTTTTTAATATAATTCCTCAGATGAAAGAGTTTATAATGCCTAGAAAAAAAATCATGATTATAGTTTCAAATCAAAATAGTTGATTTTGGATTGTTTATTGATTTATTGGAAAAATTGAATGAATTAAATTTCAAGCTGTAAGCAGAAATCATCACATAGCTCTAATGCTAAATTGTCACATTAAAAACTTACTTTACTAAAAAATAATTCATCACATTTTCTAAATCTAAAACAAAAATGGGTGAAAATTTTAAACAGAATTTTGACAAAAGCTTGAAAAAGTTGTCAAGCGTTGTTAGCCGAGAGGTCAGCGCAGCTGCCTTGCAAGCCAGCAGTTGGTTGCAGACTGTTGCTGTGGGTTTGCCTCCCGGACAATGCTATGACATATGGAAAACAAAAAAAGCTTGAAAAAGTTTGATTCTAGATTTCAATAATTATTTAAATTGAATTAATATATTGCTTTTTTTTAAATAAAAATTTTCACTCCCACAGTCGAGTATGATTATAATAAACTTATAATTTGTTTTTATATCAGTAATGCAGAAGATTTGGAATTAGAAATTATGACCTACAATTTTATGATCACACCAGAATAATGAAATGATATTGAATTTATTTGAGAAACAGATGCAAGCAAGTAGCTAGTTGCAGACGGGTGTGGGTTTGTGCGTCCGGTCGATGCTATGACATATGAAAAAAAAATGCTATAGAAATATGCTGTGTTTCTATATATTCATATGTTTATTTTCAAATATGAAGCATTTCAAAACCACTTTAGATCATGGTTATTAATTCCCATTTACACTACTGTCTAATAACCAAAATTCCAATTTCTTGCTAGAGTATAATATGTTAGTTAAAAATCTTCAGTGCCAAATGTCATACTACATATTTTAAAGAAATTAATTTTTAAGTATAATTATGCGTTAATAAATTTTCAGAATTGGAAATACTTTAATTTCCCAACTTCGTCTACCTGCAAAATTGGGAAATACTTTAATTTCCCAACTTCGCCTACCTGCAAAATTGAGATGAATTGTACTTTGTTAAAAATGTGTCATTCCGGACACCATACGTAATGAAAATATTGCTGAATCTTATCTACGATTTAGTATTGTAATAAAGAAAAATATTTATCTTTTTTTATTTTTAAATGTAAAGCACTTAATGTTCAAAATTTCTTTAAATAAATTTTTTAAGCACTGTTTATATTTACGTTTTTTAATATTATTACAATTAATATTGCTTAAATTTTCATTCTAAAGAAACTAACTCGATAGGGAAATAATTGTATTCCTGTGTAGTTTTGAAGAAAATGTATCATGTTAAAAATTTGCATATAGATGTATTTACTAGGAGGTTTAATTTCTTAATATTTATATTTTGAGTGATTTCACTTCTTACATATATCAGAGACTTCAAACCACTGAAAGAAGTATGGAGAGATGCATGTTAGGAATAACAAGAAGAGATCGAAAACGCAATATATGGGTAAGAGAACAAACAAGTGTTATTGAATTCTTTGAAAAAATGAAAAGACTTAAGTGTAGTTGGGCTGGACATATTACTAAAAGAGATGATAATAGATGGACAATTGAAATCTTAAATTGGATTCCAAGAGATTGTAAAAGACCCAGAAAAAAACCACATGTGAGATGGATGAAATAAGAAAGTGTTCAGGAGTAATGTGGAGAAGAGAAGCTAAAGATCAGAGAAGATGGTTTGAACTTGGAGAGACCTTCTTCCTGCAATTGATTGATAATGTTGATGATGATGATGATGATATATCAATTTAAAACTTATTAAAGTTTTTTTGCACTATGATACCACTGTTTCAATTTTAAAAAATCTTCAATAGATAGATATGCTTATTATACTGCTATCAATTTTCAGATATTTTAATTATATATTATTTTTTAAATTGAACAGTTTTCTACCTCAGTACTTTTCTGAGTATGTTTTAATTTTGAAAAGTCACTTTAGGTTGAATTTAACTCATGTAGTATAAATGTTAAAGCTTCCTTTCCAGGTTTAGTGGTATCTCAATCTCGTATCATGTGTATTCTAAATGGCTATCAAATTTTGTATGGCTTGCCAATTAACTCTGTTTTTTAAGACCAATATTGCAAAACTCATTGTGACTAATGGCATCAATAATACAAAACAAACTGTAAACAAGAGAGCAATCAATTGAACCCAGATAAACAAAACTAATTTTATTTTTTATGAAATATTTATATAAAACAAATATGTATTCATCTAAAGAGTAATGTGAGATAGCACTAATAGTCTCTATATTTTATACCATGTGGAGCTGTTTCCATTAGTGTGTATGCTTCAATGTAACAGTAAAAATATTTTGTCAAGCATTGGTGGTCGAGTGGTCAGCATGGCCACCTTACAAGCAGTTGTCCCGGGTTTGCAGGTTCACTTCCCAGCCGATGCTTTGACACATGAGAAAAAAATCTTTTTATATCATTACTAGTAGTATGATAAGTATAATAAATCATAATTTATTTATAAATAATTGCATTGATGAACTTGAATGCTATTGTAATGATTATTACAGAACTCTGATTAAATGAAAAAATTCTATCAAAATCATGGATATATCTATAGTAAAATTCAAAGCTTTTTATGTGATGTGTTATAGCCAGGAGCCAATTTTAAAACACCCAGCACTACCTGAGCAATTACAGATAAAGATTCTTAGATATATTGATAATAAAGTTGAGGTTTCATTTTTATTTCTTTCTTATATGTCATAGCATCGGCCAGGTGGTGAATCCGCAACAACCGTCTACAACCAACTGCTTGCTTGCAAGTCGGCTGCGCTGACCTCTCAGCTAACAATGCTTGACCATTGAGGTTTCATGTCTAGAAGCAATTGATAGCCTTTGTTTCAATAGTAGCAAGTGTTAATTAATATCTATAATTTCACATTGGAGAGAATTACTGGTATTCATCTCAAATTATTTTAACAAATAGGTAGTGACTTAAAGATATGCATTCTCTTAAAATAATAAAGCGGTAAATACTTTATATAATAGGGAAGTAGTAATTTCATCATATGTAAATGAATAATAATTATTATAATCGTTTGAATTTATTTGAAATAATAATTCCAAAATTTCGGTCCAAGTTTATACATCACACATATTAATACAAGCCAATGTACAATGTTCTCCACAAGCAAATAGTTAAGATGACTCATTGGGGTCCATGTTTAATATAATGTGTAGTGTCGTTTTATAACTATTATAAGTTATTGGCTTGGATACACAGATTCTATTTTCATATTGTAAATATTTTTTTCATTTTTTTATTAAAAATATTGTAGTAGAATTCCTGACCAAAAAGACATTCAGTTGAGAAGAAAACCTAATGGCAGTTCTTATGAAAGCTCTCGATGTTATTACTCACACCAGGTATTTATTTATTGATGGTTTATGTTTTATTTTTTATTACTAGTTAATTAATTTTGTTTTGCATTCTATTTAGTTATAACTGAAACACACGGACATATTATATACCTGTGTCTACATATGTAATATATAGGGTATATGAGAACAGACTTTCACATGACCCACCACTTTCCACATTATCTCATAACACTGATACACTTGAACACACATATGTTGAAAATATAAACAATCACCAATATACATATTTCATGCTAAACCAGCAATCATCAGTTGGTCCAGATTACCATCTCCACACATATATGCTATAAGTGCTCAGATATATATTAAGATAGCCAAGCCTCACACTTTAATGGACAGACTTCAATCTACTCCACACTCCAACTCTTCAACCGTCCATCCAATTGAAAATCTGAAAATTATTTAGTTATATTTTTATAATAAAGTTATATTAATTTTATTTAAATGATGTCTCTCATTCTTTAATATTATTTTGGGTCTAAAAAATCGTTGTGAGTACAAGCTAATTTGATGACTTTATATTACGATTTCATCAATTATTCATTTCCTTATTAAAACATAAGTGAAATTAAATCGAAAGTTACTCTAAACCCTAGCGAGCTGTTTACAAACTATAACAAACGCATCAATAAATAAAACAATATAGAGTGTATCACCTGTACTAGTTCAGATTATTTTTAAGTATTCAAATTTTTTTTTTATTAAAAGAAGAAATTTATTCTTGAAAATAAAAATACAAAAGCATTGTAGTCAGTTAGTAAACACTAGTTCATGATAAGTTGAATATTGAGTAGTTTGTTAATGTTCACAAAAGGATGTAATTAGTCTTATGTAATGAGTGTTTTGTAATTAAGGTTAATTCTTGCCCAGGTTTCCTGGAACAAATGGTCTGGAGCCAGAAGTTGGTCTCTTTCCTTAATTTTCAAGATCCATTCGGTGAAAACATGACAGATGTCATGATTGGTTTGGGTAAATATTAGCTTGCATCTAGCAAGCCAAAATGCAAAATGGAGAAAACTGGAAAGTCTGATAATGGAGAAGGTACCATTTTCTATGGATTTTCTAATGGAAAAAGCATCTGTTATTCCAGGTGACCCACTATTGACAATGAAATTGTGAAGTGGAGCTAGAAAGGAGCAGGAGTAAAAGAGATGCTGGATCGTTTCATCATCAGTCTGGCATAATTGACACTGTGAATTGATCTTTGTGAATCCTCTTCTCCAAACCAAGAAATGATTGGTGGGAAGTGAGGAGAGATTGAATTTGAGTACAAAGTCAATATATTTGGGTTCAAAGAGCCAGTTCTTAGAATGCCTGATGATTTGCTTGTTATTTATTCCCAGCTGAGAAGGCAAATTAGTTTGGTTTGGATTTAAAAGCTTATATGTCTCCCAATAAGTCTTCTTGTTTTGTAGAGTTTGTTCTGTGATGTTAACTAGGCTGTTAGTGTATGTAAATAGATCACTGGTCCATTTACTTAAATGGTGGAGGCATGTTTGTAGATTCGAATGGAAAATTGATGTTGGCATTAGATAATTCAAGGTAGATTAAGCGGAGTAATCCGATTGATTTTTGTGTATAGAACACAAATATAGAATGCAGACCCACACCACCCAATTCCCTGGGCCTCTGCAGTTTAGTCATGCTGATGGCAATAACCTTGCCTTTCCAAAATAACTTAGAACAGATTGAATTTATACTTGATTAAAAGGTGTTAGTTGGTTTGATAATGGGAAGAAAATAATTGATTCTGGGAAAGATAATCATATTTAGTAGTGTTGCTTTTCCAGGGAGTGATAAGGAGATTGAAGAAAGGGATTTCACTATTTGCTTGTTTTTGTCTAGAATGGACTGCTGATTTGCTTTCTCATTGCAGTGGCCGATAATGCAATGGGAAAGCCAAGAAATTTTTGAGGCTTGGTGGTGTAAGTTGAGGGAATGGTTTTGCCATTGAAAATTTTCCAAATGGCTGATTTCAGTTGGTTGATGTACAGATTATATTGTGAGGCATATTTGCCCAAGATCAATTGTAAGCATGTTAAATATTTGATGGAGGGAAGAAATACGGTGACATCATCGACATAGGAGATGTGGTGTATCTCCTCCCTCAAAAGAGGAATATAAAATACAGGTAGTTTACTTTCAATTTCTTTGAGAAGGGGGGTCTATATAAGTTATAAAGCAGAGGGTACTAAGTGGAGATCCTTGAGGAATTGAGAGATGGGGTCTAAATCCAGGGGCCAGGCTGCCATCAAGAGAGGTGAAGATGGACCGATTTAGGATGAGGTTACCAATAATTCTTACATAGACCGAAGGAACTGAGTAGTTACTAAGGGTTTGTAATAGCATGGAAGGCACTACAGTGTCAAAAGCAGATGCAAAATCTAATTGTACTACAATGGGCATAGTTTTCCAGTGTTGTCTAATGTATTCTCTGACAATCACAAAATGATGAATGGTGTGAAATTGTGGAGGAGCCCTTACGGGCATATTGATGCTTTGAGATATATGATAGTAGCTGGTCTCAGATCCTATCCTTTATGATGGACTCAATGGTCTTGATGAGCAGTGGGATCATAGATATAGGCCATATGTTAGAGAGTTGTGAAGGATTGATTTGTTTCTTCATAAAAGGGACTAATCCGATCGGGTAGAGATCCGGAATGTTTTGAAACTCACCTGCAAGAACATCAATTAACCCACGAAGTATGGGTGCTATGAAATAACTTAGGCAGAGCAGCACAAAGTGAGGTATTCCATGAAGACCAGGATGCGTGTTTTCAGGGTAGAATTGTAGTTTCTGAATTATGTGAGTTTCTGTTATATTGTGACTGTCAAAGTATATTAAATCATCCCAGGTGTTACCAATGTCAAGAGGACAGCTCTGTAATTTAGATTGAAAGTGTTCATGTATGAGTGTTAACATTGTAGGTCCTGTATAGCTGTTCTGATCAATAGTGATCATGGAGGGTGTAGATCGCTTGACAGCACCAATTGCCCAGCGAATATAACTTCGCATCCAATTGTGTTGTGTTGCAAGAAAAATCTTTGTTCTTTTTGTCTCTAGGTATTGTGCAAGTGTCCTCTGCTTGTCACAGTATTGGTTTTTAAGGTTTATGATATCTATCATGGTGGAATTTGTAGACGAGAGTTGAGAGATCTGATGACCAATTAGGTCTAGTTCCTTTAGGAGATGATTGGGGCCTTTGGTCTTTTTAGTGAAGGTGTTAATCAAAGAACTTAGTATGCCAACAAAGGCAGACCATGCATGTAGTGGGGGTAGCATGAGTATTTGTATTTTGTGTTTCAGAATGTACACTTCAGAAAAAAGGCAGATTGGAGTATTTGCCTTGTTTAATAGCCTGATAGTATGAGTGTGTTGTGAAAGGGGGCAGGGGTGTGGGATCAAGATGTATTGTTAATAGTAAGGCCAAGTGATCTGAAAAAGGTACAAATTGTAGTTTAGCTTCAATGTCATAGTGAAGGTCAGGGGAATAGTAGAGAAGATCAATTAAGGTTTTCTTGTGTAATGTATAGAAGGAAAATGAATTTGGCGGGAAACAGCCCTCTCCACATAGGAGAATTCTATTAAATAGATGCAAATATTTTGTATTGAATTGTTGATACTTTAAATTAAAATCACCAAAACATATTACCAAAGAGGATATAGAAGTGAGAAATGCATTGATACAGTTGATGGTTGAAAGTATGAGAGTTGGATCATTTCTGAGATATAAATATATAATTGTTATTGGTATGTTATCAATCGTTAGATGAAGTATTATTAGTTCTTTACTTAGGTGCAGAGTTTGGCATTTATCATAGGCAAGTTTTTTTGATTGATTAAGAAAGCTACTCTCGAGGCTGCTGTGGTGGACGGTAAGTGATGAAAAGTACCATATTGGCTTAATAACTGAGGAATCTTATGATTGGATTGAAAATGCAATTTGGTTTCTGAAAGACATATTAAATGTAGGTCTACTTTATCGAGCCACTGTTTGATGGCTATAGCACGGTCAAGAGAGTTAAGTCCTCTGATGTTTATTCCACCTATTTTAAAATGCATAAGATAGAGGGAAGAAAGAGAGAGATGCATGTATTAAATATTAGTGCTCTGTGGAGAGTTTATGAATCAACATTACTTAATCTCAGTAAATCATGTTGAGGGCTTGCTTGAGTTACAAGATGATCAGTTGAGCAGGAGATTTGACACACAGTGTTTAATTGAGATTTTCCATCCTGGGTTGAGTTTGGATGTAATTCATTTTGGGTGTCTACTGTTGATGTTTCATGTGACTGTCTAGGTTTTGTATCTGATTCAGTTTTAATTGATTTACACCTTTTTTGTCCTTTTTAAGAATGGAGGATTTGCCAATCAGTTGATGTTCAGTGTCATTTTCCGAGTTGGAGTCTGAGGATGTATTATTTGCCTCTTCAGGCTGTGAACTGGAAGAATCTATTGTTTTCCTTTTGAGACTACTATTGGTTGTTTGTGGATAACTCTTAGAATGAAAGATGTCCATGTTGGGAATGTATTTCGTTATTTGGAGTTATAAATTGCTGTTGATAATCATCCATATTTTGAGTTTTGTGCAGATTTTGATTTGGAAGGGGTTGAGCTGTTTGTATATCTAGCTGTGTAGATGCATCACAGTCTGGATAAATATCCATTTCTTGATCTGATAAGTTATGTTGTTGACCTGGGTGAGAATTATTTATAATTATTTCATCAGTTTGAGATTGTGTAATGAAAGATGCTTCATTGGTTATTGAGTGAGACAATGGATGAGAGGTTGATGAAGTTGATGCACAAATGTGTGTTCTGTTTTTCTTTGTATTACATATTTGACATATTTTTGGGGAGCACTATTTTGCTAGGTGAGTACGCTCTTGACAGTGAAAGCATTGTGGCTGTACTCCTCGAATGGAAATGTATATTGGACATTTATTTTGTTCTAATATGGATGGTATGCTAAGTGGTGACATATCTGCATTCAGCTTGAGGGAGAATGCCACAGTGTTGGAGGGTAATTCTAATTCAGCTCTTGTCTCTGAAAGATATTTGAAATTGGTTATGACCCCATATTTGGATAGTAGCCATTGTAAGTCAGCTTAGGCAAAGTTTAGGTAACAATTCCTAGCCAGACCATATGTCATTCGAGGTCGGTTCATGTCAATTTTCACAAGGTATCTTTGTTTCAGTAGTAGTTGATTCCTTTTAAACAGATCCTTCTGGATTACATTATTAAATTCAATGATAAAGTATCTTTTGTTTGGGTGGTGGTATACCCTTTTAACTGCATCTTCAAGCTGGTGATTTTTAAGTAACTCAAAAAATTCATCAGTAGGGAAAATAAAAAGATTACAATTATTATTAGTAGTACTTAGAATGAGAGTTAGGTCACTGTGGTAATTGAGGAATGAATTGTATAGAATAGGAAGTATCCTGGAATTGAACTCTTGATTAATAGATTGGTAATTTTCCAAGTTTATGGAAGTTGTCTCAGTGGAAGAGTCCTCATCATCTTGGAAGTCAGTTGTGTTGTATTTAGTATGATGCTCATCTATATTGTGTTTTTGCTTAGTGTTAATACTTTTACCCAGTGCCACAGCATAAGTTTGTGTATTTTGTCTGGGAGCTTTTATGTTTTGCGATCGGGAAATAGAAGAGTGTTTGATTAGATGCAGCTGTACATTGTGTATTTATAGACTTGGAGAAAGAATTCAAGCTGGGAAATTCATCATCTATCATATTTTTTCTTCCTGTAATATACGCGAATAACTTAGCATTTTATTAGAATTGTGAGTATTTTTACAATTTTAACAGAAAGGTTCTGCATTTGAATTTTGACTAGAAAACTGTTGTGAAGGTGTTAGGACATTAGAATTAGGATTAGAACTGCTTTCTTTATTGTTTTGTTTTGATTTAATTTGGAAAATTGATGTATTTCATTGTTAAAGTGATCAGACACATTTTTGCATTGAAGAGCAACCACTTCCTGTTTAGCGCCCTCCGTGTTTTTAAAAATTTTCTGCTTCCTTGGTTAATTTTAAGCAATGTTAGATCGGGTTGACTTAGTGCTTTTTAAGATTAAAATGTAGATTTTGAGAATTGGTACTACCATTTAAAGTAAGATTTGATTCAATTTGGAAAGATCTAGAATTTCCTCTGGGATTTTTTGAATTTCCAGTTGATACAGTGTTAGCGATTTTATTTCTTTGATTCGTTGATTGCTGTTTTGAAACAGAACTATTTTCTTTCTAATGTCTTAGACTTTTTTGTGAGATATTTACATTGTTAGTTTTATTCTGAGAGTTATACAATGATTTTGTTTCATTACTTGAGGTTCTATTGTCTATTTGCTGTGAATCGATTGAAGGCTTGTTAGGGCCTTGTCGATCATTATTAGTGCTATGTAACACCATAGCAGGTCTTGACTCAATACTTTTACCATCAAGTCAGGTAAAAAACTTGCTCATTTTGCAAGCGAACGTAAGAGAGAAAACAAAAAAGACCCTACCTTTTCTGTCTGCCCAATCGATTTGAAAAGCTCTTCATGCAAATAGTACATTTTTTTAGAAATTTAATTCAATCCGAGGTGAAGGAAAAGCATACAGTAATCGCCATCTAGTGGGAATCTGAAGTATTCAAATTATTGATGCATTATAATGCAGGTCATGCAATCTATATAAATACCGTGACTTCAGTAGAACTATAAGTTATTCTGTAGTCATTATAATCAATTAGAGAACAATGGGCATTCCTCAGTTTAAACAACCCCTGAATATTAAACGATACAACAGTTAATAAATGCAAATATAAATAATAATAGCTGAAAGTAAGTTTAAATAAATTTGAAGTTACTGTAAACTCCAAGTTAACTATTTACTTCCGATTAAATTTTATTTACTTTGAGCTATTATTATTCATAATTACATTTATTATTTCATTTAAAATTCATGGGTTGTTAAAAACAAGGTGGTATCTTCAGAATGGCCTACAGTCATACTGAAATCATGTTAATATATAGAATTTAATCTCTGCATTGTAACATATCAATAAATTGAATGTTCAAACATAGTCATCCCTAAACTACAGATCAGTACACAATACATTTTTATTTATTGACAAGTTCGCACTAGTTTCTAAATAGGACACTAGGGTTTTACAGTAATTTTCAATTTAATTGCATTTGAGCTATTATTATTTATATGTAAAGCTTAAAAGATAAAATTTGTCTCATGATTTGTATTCCAATGTGATTGTCATAAGTGCTTGTGTAATGAGTGTAACCAGGTTTAACATGCATACAATAAATATCCTGATTAGCTTGGTGGCTATAAATTAGAAAGATTTCAAGTTGAATAAATAAACTCCAATTTTCAGATTAGATATTTTATAATTTCCTATAATATAGGCTGATAGCTATATAAAAAGTAATCAAAGTACATTTTATGCCCAATAAACATATGTACTATCTGCTCTCCTATATACAAGGGATAAACAATGCAAAACACTGGTCTAGCAATATTTTTATTAGAGTTGTTGCATGCCTCATTTACACAATAAATTATTTCCAGATATAGGGATAATTTTCAACTGCTAAATAAAACAGCAGTATGATTCCAGCAGTGGTCCGCCACCAGCATTCTTAGTGCAATAAAAATGTTTTGAATATTAACTATTACGCTTTCCTTAATATTAGATTATAACAAGTTCATAATAATTACAATAAATAGAGAAAAGATAATTAAATATTGTTTAGAAGTAGTTAATTTCATGAACAGAGAAACCATAAATAAAACAAAAATTAAAAAGACAATTTTAATAAGTAGAAATGGAACTTCTGTATTTCATAAACAATTTACTAAAGTTAAAAATCATAAATCTTGGAAAATGTTTGAATGACATTATTTGATTTTAAATTGGTTTTAGTTGAAATAGTTTAAAAAATGAACTGAAAGTATTTCTGGGGTTTATTAGAATTATTTAAAAAAATATATTATCACCATTATATATTCAGTATTTTTATTACAATATTTATTCTATAGCATACATTTTATTTTATATATATATTGCAACCCACCAAACAGTCGCAGTACATGGACCACAGAATCAAATGGTAGGTCACATGGCTCCCATAATACTTATGGATTTTGTACAGAGTATTAGTCATCTTATAGACAACATAACAAAAAATTATGATTTCTTATATACAAGGTTTTTATAGTACAGTAAATCATATCTCCAGTTTTATTTTATTTTGCTTTAAATATAGGTTCTGTACAATTTTAAAATCTTATCCTAGATTCTAAAATGTCTTTATCTCAGGGTTGAAATTCAAAAACGTACTTGGAACAAAAAAAATGCTAACATTAATATACTTTAAACTCTTAAAATGTGATAACTGTTTCTCAAAATATACATTAAATATTTTATATTCCTTTCTTAATTTTATCCTTAATATTAATATTTATAAAGAAACAGAAATGAAATAATAGACTAATCAAATACTTAAATAATATATGACAGCAAATTGAAACATTTTTAAATATTTTAAATTTCTTCAAATATAACTATTTCTTTTCTACTAATTATAAAACATATAAGTTTCATATCTTCTGATGCAACTTTAATAAGCAATAACATGGAATAATGCAGTAGAACAATAAGAGTATATTTTATACTGCCAACTACATTAAATTGCATTTTAGATAAAACAAATTACATAGTATTTATATTCTGATAATGCAGATAAAAATAAACAATAAGTAAAATGAATGAATAAACATAAAAATAAATAAATTCTAATATGCAGGTAAAATGAGCAATAAGTAAAGCAGATAAATTCTATGATCATTGAAATGTATTTTTATAAAATAATTAATAATGAAATCTTTATTAAAGTAGATTGTCTTAGTAACAAATATGATAATGCAATAATGTCATAATGGCAATGAAACAGACACATATTTAATTAATAGCAAAAACCAAATCATATATCATGTGACTTAGCTTAATAATCTTGTAATACAAATATAATATAATGAGTGTACTATTTAAGTTAGATTGCTAGAATTGAAGACATATAGTTATCTGACAATTTCAGATTTTCTACTTAATAGTTAAGTATTAGATAAATGCTGGGTTTGAATTGGTATTTTAGATTTAGTGTCTGAATATCCCAGCACCTCAGTGATGAGATCCATTAGCTCAAAACCAGTTTGGGCATAGGGATAATTCTAGATAGATATTTTAAATCCTTTTGCTTATGGAATTTATTGAAAAGCTTGTTTAGATCTATTTGCATGCTCATTATATAAATTAATAACAAAAAGAAATATTTATTTACAACATATAATAAAGGCTATACAGTACAATATTTATGTACAATAAGCATTTAAAATAAATTTTACAAACATTCCTACAAAAATTTAGAATACAAGTAACTATTATTACTCAAAAGTTCTCCCATCTATCTAATATGATCTTTATCTAAACATTATACCCACAGATTGAAACAATACATCTGCATGCCTATATTCCTGTCACCAGTAAGATAGTATATCCTTTACTTAACTAAAACAGGTTTAAAACTCAGTGTGTAGACACTTCTACAGGTTTACAAAAATAGTAACAAACATTATTCAAGATTAATAATACACTAATATAACACTAATAACACCTATGATGGGATCATGAAATAAATATGCTCAACACTAATTAACACTTGCAGTATATTTTAAATTTAAATTGCAGCAGAGCTAATGATGTTTTCTAAATATCAACATGCTTTTAGATATTATAACACAATAAACACACACTTTAATATTAAAATTCCAGGCAAAGTAGATAATGAAAATACATATTTGCAAAATACAAATAGGTACCTGGTAACTTTGTGCAGGCAGTGCCAATAAATAAGCAAGCCACATTCTTACTCATGGGGGAGGGGTAAATACATATAAAAATCTATATAATATTCACCTAAAATTGGCCAAAAGTGTACCACTAACAGTATAAGATATAGATTTGACAATAAGTGTTATGAGATAGTGGGTAGAGTGGTGGATCATGTGAAAGTCTGTGCTCATATACCCTATATAATAATAACTAAATAAATAATTAAACATCTTGCATGCACAAACAAAGGCATAAAACACATCCATTCAGTCTAATACTATGAGTACCCTGATAGAACTATCATTACATAATGATGATAACATATAAATGTTACAAACTATCTAAAATTCTCACCCACTCTCCAACATCCATAGCCCTTTCAATTAAATACTTATATCCAATATTTAAAAAGGCTGTTATATCATGGGTAGAATCATTTATGTAGGCTGAAAGAATAATTCAGAGAACTCCAGAATAATAATAAAAAATTACCCATAGAATAAACCTTTTACTGTATATCTCTTACCCAACACCATTTCTTGGATCCATACATATCATTAACATATTTTGATACTATAAACAATATTAATCATAATAATATAATAGACAAATTATAACTAAATAATATTAATAATAATTTAAAATATAATTTTGTTTTACTATTTTTAGATTAAAGTTCTTTTTCTCATAATTAATATCATCACTTTTATTGAAGTCCTTTTTTTTCTTTTAGAATGCAGCAACATACTCTTTCACTTGGGCAGGCAGAGAATACACATATGATGATTTTTAGCAAATATTCCTTGAGAAAATGTTCAAAATACAAAATTTAACAAATTTAAAGTAGGCAAGACTGATGGTAGATACTTTAAATACTATATAGTTTTTTTATCACAACATTCCTAATTGTAATTCAAATTGGATGAGAAATGAGCAGAAAGAGAGTATTAATTAATAAATGTTTTATATAAAGTTTCAGCTCTGGCTAAGCATTTATCACAAAGCTTTTTGAGGAATTGACAATCCTCATTGTTTATAATTTACAAGCTTAAGAGATAGAGTCATGTGATCTATGACTCTTATTTTGACTTTCCATATTATAAGTTTATATATTTTATAATATTAGAAAGACATCAGTATATTTATTTTCTTCCTTTTTGTTCAATGTCAAGTAATATATTTCAGAAAAACAAAGAAGCAATTTAGAAAATATTCTAAATGAATAGAGAGATGAACTCAGAATAAAAATAAATAATTCAATGTTAGTTTATTTGTCATAAAAAATAAATAAACAAAGTCTTTTATTAAAAAGAAATATTCTTATGACTTTTTCTTTCATTATACTTTGATAATGGATCCCAAATCATTACAATTTCTTATATTCTCAATACATTTAGTGTTTTAAGATGATTCATCCTTGTCGTACTTTTAACTTGACACAAATAATTTCTATAAGAATTTCTAAAATAAATAAACAGTGATTGTCTTTGATAGATCATCCATTAATTATCATTTTTAAGCTGATGTTTTATTTAAGATATAATAAATATTTCATTAGTAATTAAAACTAGTGTTAATAATGAATTAGAGGATTATTTAAATTGTCAAAGATAATTGTTACATCTAAAGTTTGAATTTGACTAATATTTTAGAATAATAAAATAAATCCACACTTTTAATGTGCTTCATAATATGCAGTCAGGTTTCCATTGACATTCTTAAAAAATTATTAAGATTACTGCTTAATAAATCAAGTGAACATATACCATATAGTAGTACTGCAATGGATAACTTATTACTTTCTATGCAGACATGGAAATGATAAGGAACAAACTTAAAACTTTTTTAAACTGAATTTTCTTAAATAATAATAATAATTAAATAAAAACCAACTAATTAATTAAAAATTGTTAGTTATTAATTATTAATCATTAATAGATTATTTCCTATTTTTTTCTTTTTACATAAAATCATCTGTGCATATATGTATCCCTGCAGTTTATGTAATGTAATATATCTCAACAAATCCCTACCAGAATTTTATCATATGTAAATTACTAGGATATTTCTAACTTTCATAATAATTGACCTGATCTTCAACTTTTTACTTGATTAATTTTAGTCTTGTAAGGTCTAGAAAAACAATAAAATACAAATAAACTATTAATTGTAATTTAATTATTATCAAATAAATGATTTATTTAATCATTTTAAACCTATTGACCTACATTTTAAAGTTATGCACTTTTGATCCAAAATATACTCTTTCTCTTACACTATTTAAAAACTTTTTTAAAATTCTAATTGTTAGATGTACCTTTTTTAAAAAAAATATTACTTTCAATAAATCCCTTTTAAACTTTCCAATTTTTTAATTGCATGCACAAATATTTATACACACAAATACACTAAATATAACCAAGATTTTAAAACAAAGAAAGCTAAATTAGATACATTTATAGTCATTTAAGTTGACATTTATCTCAATTAGTTATACTTAAATTTGATATCTCCAAATTCTGACTTAAAATACATTCTACACAAACTAACATTTAATCAATTATTAATTTAAAAGCATTTATTTAAAAAAATAATTAGCAAACAGTTATCATAACAGAATTAAATAACCATTTTTGTACAGCATAATTTTTTTTTCAAAGACAATAAACATTACATGATCACTATTTCTTATGCTTTCTCTTAACTGTTATTAAAACAGGCAAAACTCTCTATATGTATTGCCATTCAGTGCAAGCCAGAATAATCAATGGATTCCAGAAGGCTTGTGCATACAATCCCCATCTAATGCCTATTCAGCCAATATCCCCAAACTAGTTTTTGGTTTGTGGCCTTTGTCAATGAGGAGCCTTGGATCTGACAGCACTGCAACTAGATCTTAGAATCTAATGCAACTCTCCAGCAGCCACCTTTTATCTCTATTTAACTACAAAACTATGAGTCTTAAATTTTGTAGTTAAATAGAGATAAAAGGTGGCTGCTGGAGGGTTGCATTCAATTCTAAGTTCTAGGTACAGTGCTCTCAGATCCAAGGTTCCTCACTGATGAAGGCCACAAGCCAGAAACTAGTCTAGGGATATTACTATCTATTTGTAATTATAATCATATATTGAATTGTCAATTATATAACAGAATAAATAATTAATATAAAAATATCCAGACACTTCTACTTAAGTTGGAAAATCAATTATATAATAAAATATGTATGTATGCATAGACTTAATTATTCTGTATCAAAATCGCGCATATTTTGCAAAAAATAAATAGATGAAATAATAGATATACAAACAAAATTAAAGAAAACAAGCCAAAATATGTAATTATAATATACAGTACTACATTTCAATTATGGGCTTCAAAAAGTATTTTATGGTTAAGTGAAAGGAGACACTTTGATTCCTTTGTGAGACCTTAATAGAACCGAGGAAAGTAAATTCCTAATGTACATTCCATATGTTCTTGTCATTGCAGGCATAACTACTTTATGCATATAGTGTGTGAACATGAGTTTTCTGCTCACCAATATGTATCAGTGGGCAAGCTGAATTTATTGGCTTTTTATCTCTCAGTTTAATTGAGAAATATAATCGTCTTTCTTCTCAGATGCCTGATAATTCTTAAGTGAAATATCAGATGAATTTTTTTGAAGACAGGATGCATGTATATGTAAATTAATTTCCTTAAAAAAGATTTACAATCATAACAGATAAACAAAATTATGACTTATTTCCAAAAGTCTCTAAAGTCTTCAGCCAAGGCAGAAGATGGAAAGGGTTACTTATAACTACAAATCACATTCAAGTGAAAGATTTCAAAAATGAGATGAAGTGTCTAACACTGAACAGGATATTGTTGGATTTTGTAAACATAAAATAAAAGTGAAAATACAATTTATTTAAAAACTGGTCATATTTTTTTACTGCAAAGATTCAAATAGTGGAATCGCAAATGGATTTGGATTTATTATAAACAAAAAATGGAACAACTTTGTGAATATTAATGAGGTGTCAAGATTAGTTATGCAGCTTAATAGAAGATACCAAATTCAGCTTTACCTCCAATAAGTTCTCATTGTGATGAAAATAGTACAGGATTTTTACACAGATCTACAAAAGATTTTGGGTTTAAGTCAATAAACATCACATGACCACTACCTCTTATGCTTGTGTATAACTGTTGTTAAAACAGGCACAACTCACTATACATATTGATTACTCTAGCTTGCTGTGTGTAGCAATACGTATAGTGAGTTTTTCCTGTTTTAAGGTTTTGGATCAAACCAAGCTTTCATGTGAGATTTTAATGCTGGCCTTAATGGATGATACTAAATTCAGGTTTGTGCTTCAACTAGTTTTCACTGTGGTGAAAAAGTATGAGGACTTTTACATGGATCTATAAAAGATTTTGCATCCGACCAAACAATATTTTTAAGTCTTCATGTGATATTTTAATGCTGGTAAGGGATTGAAATGAATTTTGTATTGATAAATTTGGGTATGATTGTACAAGTGAAATAAAACATAGAATAGCAAATTTGTAGATTAAAAAAAGTGTCCAGATGATGATACAGCAGAATTGGATTACATTTTGCTTAACATAAAATATATATTTCAAGATTATGTTTTAATAAATTTAAGGATCAATAAGCAAAACCAGAGAGACAAACTTTACTAGGAAAAACAGTATTTACAGTTAATATTCCTAAACTTCAGAAACATTCCAATGAGCTATTAAATTGTTTTTAAAATATCAGGTTTTGAGGATGATTCAGATTTAAATGAAATCAATAGGCATATAACAGATGAACTAATAATAATTGTAAAAAAGAAGATAGCTAGTATAAAAAAGCAGCAATTGACCAGTACATTTTTTACTGAGACAAGACAATTTTCAGAAAAAAAACAAATATGAGAATATATAAATATGATCCGTTAAGTGAAATTGAATATATAGGGCAATACATATTCAAAAGATTTTACAGTGATTTTACAAAAAGTATTTTATGTTATATAGTGGGAATATAAAAAAACAAATGTAAATGAAGGTTATTTAGTTTTAGATTTTCCAGGTCATATAGCTATAATAAAGCTTTAAAGATTGAGAAAAGCTGAAAGAGTTATCATATAAAAATAAAAATGTAGGATTGAAGATAAATGCTAAAAAGTCTAAACTTATGTTCAATGGATTTTCTCAAAAGAAAACAATAATGATTGATGTTGATTAATTAGAAAAAAGTTAACAATACCTTGGCTCATATTATTAATATAGATGATAAATATAATCATGAAATTACTCATAGAATTAAACTTGCAGTAAATGCTTTTGGTAGAAATTTAAAATATTTCAATGTGTTTGAAAATGAACATTTTTTCACATATTTTACCAGTTTTTACTCATAAATTGAGACTTGGAACTTAAGAGCAATACAGAGATTTCAAGTAACTCAATAAAATATGGAGTGTATGTTAGTAACAAGAAAAGATTGAAAACCAAGTACATGTATGAGAGAAAAAACAGGTATGAATGACATTATTGAAAGAATAAAAAGACTAAAGTTGAGCCAGTTTGGGCATATTGTGAGAAGATATGATAACAGATGAACTGTTGAAATGGATCTCAGAATCAATGTAAAAGACCATATATGAATGAAATAATGAAGATTATTGAAATAATGTGGAGAAAAGATGATCAAAAAACTTAGACTGTATTTTGAGAGAACTTCATCCTATTGTGGATCAATATTGATTAAAAATAGTGATGATGATGATGTTAAGACTACCAGTTTTTATGTTCAACTCATTTTAGTAAACAAAAACTAATTTTACTTGTATATGAATCCTAATGATCTTATTACAATTAATTTTAATGTTATGGAAGTAGAGATAATACACTGGACCAAATGATGATTGCTGGTTTAGCATGAAATATGTATATTGGTGATTATTTATCTTTTCAACATATATGTGTTCAAGTATATCAGTGTTAAGAGAAGAGAGTCATGTGAAAGTAGTCTGTGCTATATACCCTATATATTACATATATTGATGCAGGTATATAATAAACCTGTATTTCAGAAATTAGTTATTGTAAATATAAACAATTTTAAATATGTTTCCATATAACATGTTTAAAATCAGATTAGAAAACAGAACATTGAGATTTGACATATTATTACATTATATGGTCAGAAAGATCATAGTTCTTAATTACTCACAAAATAAATTTATAATATACATATAAATATACTTACCTAACTCTAAGTATTGATCCAAATATTTTACAGCTTCTTTATTCTTTCCCATCTAATAATAAATATTTTAAAAATACATAATTACAAATTTATAAATACATTACTTATATGTGAATATTAATTTTATTAGTTTCTCGTTTTATGTGTGGGTGTAATACAATTAATAATATTAGAGGGAATTAGAACTCAGATTTTTAAGATCACGTCAGCCTTTCACTCCTTCTTATACAACAGATACACATGACCACATATGAAAAAGAGATAACGATCTCTATTATAAGTATTTTGTGCTAAACCAGCACTCATCAGTTGGTTTGGATCATCATCTCTCACACATATATAATCAGTGCTCAGTTTATATTAAGATAGCAAATCTTCAAACTTTAATGGACAGGCGTCAGCCTTCTCCACTCTCCAACTCTTCATCCATCCATATTATTGATAATCTGATGATGGCATGTTAAAAGTTTGCCAATTTTGTTATCATACTCATGTTGACTTAAGTCATTATGACCCTACATATGCAAAACATTAAAAGCATTTTAAACATGCAGAAAAATGATGAGCCGAATACAGGCTGAATCTGTAATATTTAAGTACAAGTATATAATTTTTAAACACTCATTGACTTCAAGATTGGTTGAAAAGGTAAACAATTAATAAATATAAACTAATTAATAGCACTGAGCTATATTTCATCAAAACAATGCCAGAATCACAGTGCTGAATAAAATTATGCAGTACAAGTAAACACAGTATTATTTACTGTTTGCATAAGAAAAATGTTGTTGCCAACATTCACAACCATAATCCTATTAAGCTTACTATACAACATCCTTTAGTAAAAGATACTTTCATCCTCACCTTATCTTTAACTATAGATAGTTCAGGGAAGAATGACTTAAAATGTAAAGGTTATACAAAAGATGATTTATATTATATGAATATTAAATTATATTTAGAGAAGAAGCTCCTAATTGATCACCCAATATTTCAGGAGATATATGAAAGATCCAGTTGATTAATGATATTTTATGTTATGAGGTATTATAAGATAAAATCCATTGGATAATAACTATTCCCCAGTCAATATGCAAAAAACTTACAATGCATATGCACTATTTATGTGATCATTATGGACCCTGAATGATTGAGTACATTCTTCATCAAATGTTTTATGGGCCATGGTTGTATTCTAGTATTTTAACAATATTAAAAACTTGTCAAATGTGTTTAAAGTCTTAACCTCCTAATAAGATTTACCCTGGGATTTTATAGGCTACCATACCTCAAGCGCCAAATGACATATGGGATAGAGATTTTTAATGTACCCTTATCATCTTATAGGCATTTCAAATAGCTTCTTGTCACTTATGATATATGTTTAAAATATCTTGCTGCCTATCCTATTAGAAGAGCAGAAACTAAATCTACTATCAACAAGTTACAAAATCACCAGTTCCTTTTTATAGCAAAGCCTGAGATCATATTGTCAAATTATGGTAAGCCATTTATCTCTCAAGAGTGAAAACAATGGATTGGCAAGTAAGGACTCAAACATATTTTAACTTCCATCTATAATCTGCAATATAACTCTTGTGCAAGAGTCATGAGGGAGCTCAATAGACTTTTAATGTTTATGTAAATGGTAACCATATTCGTTGAGTAAATCAAGTGCTACAGGTAATAAATTATATGAACTGGAGTTCAAATGAATCTACGAGCTATCCACCTATTCAGCTACATTTTGAAAAACATGATACCTTTCTTATAAAGACTCCTTTGCCATTATTAGGTTCGAAATTCATCATGATACAAAATAGCTAGAAACAATTTAATAGAAAGTGATAGGCAGAAGCAGAAGAAAGGTAATTATAAACAATGTCAATTTAGTGAAGAAATCTTGTAGTCTTGAAGGAGAACCCTGTCAGCATGCCTGAATTAAATCAGCATAAAAATTGTTTTTATTACATGAGGGGCCATATAAAATAGCTAAGAAATTCAGGGTAAATGCATTTATAAAAGAAAATAAAAGGACTGTCAAAAGAATGTATAATACTTGTAATTTGAAGCCCTTACATACTTATTTATTTAACAATCATTATCAGATTGCAACAGCAGCTTAGAAATAAAATGTGTTAATATCATTTTGTCTGAATAATAAAACCACTTCAAAACAATATAAATCAATCAAATAAATAGTGTTCCACTTGTTATAAAAAATATAAAGTTGTCGTGACATATAGATAAATTAAAAAATATACTTATTTAAAAATTTGTTAAATGGGTAGATGATCACTATTCATAAACATAAAACATTTTTATTGATAAATGGAATAATATGCAAATTAATTTAAGAAAATGCAAAACTTTCATTTTCTTTTTAACATTATTATAAATTAACATTTAAAAAATGATTAATTAAACAAATTTCAAAATTTGATATAATTTTTTTTTTTCTTACCAAGAAATAATTGTAACCCTGCAATTCTAAGTAGCGTTTAACTGGAAATTGTTTACGTTCTTCTAATTTGTGTCTTTTTTCAGCTTCTAATAACCAGGTAAGAGAGTTTTCATATTCTTGGAACTTGTAGAGTTGCTGACCCATTTCAAAACAATCTGTCGCTGTGAGCATTATATAAATTTTAGAAAAAAATATTAGAATTATTTATCAAATAAATAAATAAATCCATAAGACATAAATACATTTATTGATTTGTAATTAATGATGTATAAATGCCTAAACATCTTGGAATCGTTTATGAAAAAATTTTCGTATAATCACCACTGCAAATTTATATTTAGTTGTTAAAGTATTTACTTTTTTAAAAAAATAATATTTTGTTTCAATCAGATCTTAGTATTCATAAATAAATAATAATGTAAGTGTAACTTTTGTATTTTGAAACTTATTTTTATAAAAATAGCACTTATTTTACTATATGAAATCATACATTCTGACATGCATTATGTTCTTAATGTAAAGATAAACCACGCCCCACCAGGATATAACATAATAGCACTCTAAATGTTGAACGATATATCAAAAATAGATTGAATTCAATTATTCTTGGTAGTTCTGATGTTTATAAGCATACCTTTATCAAAATTGTTGGCAATTCAGAGTAAAATTAATTTATCAATGGATGGAATATGACCTTGCATTATTAAACTTATAGTTAATTATATAAGATAGAAGACAACATTTCACTTTTAACACCATGGTTGTAATAATTAAGCAAGATTTAATATGTAAACTTCCTGTGTTTACATATACATTGAGCAATGGATAATTAAAAGTTTGCATATTAAATCTTATTTAATTTTTACAATGAAGATGTTAAAGTGAAATACTGTCTCCAGCCTTGTATAATTACTTATGACTTTACTAACATTTAGGTGTCATATTCCATCTGGTTGATAAATTAATTTTACTCTGAATTACCAACAATGTTGACAAAGGTATGTTTTATAAACACGAATAGGTGGATTCATTCTATTCTTGATCTTTTGTTAAACATTTAGAGTGCTTTTAAGTCAAAGATAAAAGGAGTGTAATTTACTCCCATATATGCATCTGTGTATGTGTAAGAATGCGCATGTATGTAAATTATTTAATAAGTTGTAATTCCATTTTTTAAATAAAATTAAATCTATAGCCAAGGTGTTTTAAATTGAAGTAACTAATTATATCCATTATTGCAGGCTGAAAAACAACAATAGTAAACTTATCCAAGCTACTCCTAATGAAAAGACAAGTGCTTTTGAATACTCACTCACTCACTTATGCATGTGCTAGTAGCTGGAACATCTATATTATTATGTAAATGTGAAAGTTTCAGTAATTGTATAATTGGATAATGCAGCTGCTTGATGGTACTATTCTCTGCAAAAGCACAGAAATATGCCATTTATGCAACCCATCTTACAGCCTGTGCACTGTGATTCATGTCACTATGAAAATAGTGCACACATCATAGATCATTACCTTAGAATGTGATGATGTATGGAATTCAACTGGTCATAAGTGTTTTCATGTGCATTTGAATTTAAGGATCTTACACCTTACCCAATGTACTATTACATACTAATAATTGTAAGTCCATTTCTGCATTTCCCTACACATCTTGGAAGGTGAAAATAATTGCAAATGGGTAGGTCATTGAAGCATTTCACATAAGTTACATGAAAAGACACATTTGTGGGAAAACAGCCATGAGAGTAATAGAATGGCTGCCATTGTCCATTGTTTTGGAAATCATAATCTTGGTTTGCTCAGACTAAAGAATGTACTGTCCAATCCTTTGGATTGGCAAAAACATTGGAGGCCCCCCTGTACATTCCAGAACTACACACTGCAAGCTTGGTTTCCTCAGACTAGTGCATGTATTGGATAATCCTTCAGATCAGCAAAACGATCAGACTCCCCCTCTTATGCATGCCGGCACTATGCACTGAAATGTGTAATGTAATTTATAAAATAATGTTCATAAATTTTGTAAAAATACATTGAAAAATTGGCAGAAAACAGAAAGCAAAAAATTATTGGCCCAGGAACATTACATTTCATTATTTTTCATTATTTTTGCAAACAACAATGCAACCAGCCACATTACCCCAAGTATACAACTACCAAAGTTTCTTTGTCGCATTATAAGTCAACAAATATTGCACCAATCATGATGATTTTCTTTTCCTTTTTTTGTCTGTACTTTTAGAAACTATGTTTTTTTGCGTAATGGTATTCAATTGTTTTAAAAAGTCTGGTAATTTGCAATGTAAAATGATATGAAAAATCCAATGATGTTAGATAGAATCAAAAATAGAATAGTGATGATTGAAAGGTTAAAGATATTTAAAGCTTTTTTTAAGATTTCATTTTAAATTAAATTTAAAAAATTAAGAAAATAAAATTTAATTACAAGAATTATTATCTTTAAAAAATTTAAAGGAATTTAGTTCAAAAAGAACATTGTTCACTAGATTATATGAAATAATATTTTAAAACAATTTTGATTTTAAATTGCCATTTATAAAAAATTATATAAGTTAGTATTTTAATTTACGCTTAACTAACTTGAAAAACTCTTTTTTTTTTTTAAAAAAAAATTAAAATGGCTTGGATTTTTTATTTATTTCAGAAAGAATTGTCATTTTGATCAGTTATAAAGTAAGATTGTCTTTAAAAAATAAAACCATTTTATATTAAATTATAAATTAAATACTTTATTTTTCAATTTCCTTTTAAATATATTCTCATACGACTAAGTACACCTGATACTGGTTTGTAAATTTGATTTTCTTTTCTATTTCATATAGAATTTTATAGATTACAAATATTTGGTTTATGGTACTTCTTTTAAATAATGTAGTAATTTGCAATATAAAAAGATGTGGAAAATCAAATAACATCTGATGGAATCAATAATAAGACAACACAGATTAAAAAAATAAAAATGTTTAATGCTTTTTTTTTTCAGAATTTCAGTTTAAACTAATTTTAAAAAAATAAGTAAATGAAATTAATTAAAGGAATTATTGTCTATTAAAAAGTGTTAAAAAGAATTTATTTTTAAAAATAGCATTGTTGAATAGAATATATGAAATGATATTTTCCAACAAAATTGCATTCAAATTATTATTTATGATAACAATATAAAGTAAATGAAATTTTTTATTTATGTTCTATTTAATTGGAAATTATTTTTGTGGAAAATTGAAGTAGCATGTAAGTTTGGTTTATTAAAAAATGTCATTTATGATTAGTTGAATGGTAATAGTGTCTTTAAAAATTAAATTAAAACCATTTTATGTTTTTTCAAGTGATAAATAAAATATGTGGTTTTACAATTTACCACTGTTTGATTTTAAAAATATTAACCTACATTAATTAACTAAAATAGTAATGTAGATATGATAATAAAAGATAAATATCATAAATAAAATAAGCAACAGAAATATTTCCTATTATTTATCTTGTAAACAAGGTCCATTATCAAGAAATAATAATAGAGATCAAGCATTGTTAGCTGAGAGGTCAGCACAGCAGCCTTGCAAGCAAGCAGTTGGTTGCAGACGGTTGCTGCAAGTTCGCCTCCCAGCCAATGCTATGACATATGAAAAAAAATGAAAAAAAATTATATTAAATGCTTTTATTGACTGTGAAGTAAAAGGATATAAAATAATTGTTTTTTCAACTACAATTGGAGTTTTTAGATTAAACTTGAAATAAAAGCATGGGAATTCAGAAATTAATAAAAAATAGGGATTAATTTAATTAATTTCTAAAGCCATCATACTTTTATTACAAGTTTTTTCTGAAACTCCAACTGTGGTTGAATAAACAATTATTTTATTTTTTTTAAGTGCATAGTCAATAAAAGCATTTAATATATAAAAAAATATCTCTATTGTTTTTACATCTTTAATATTGGCACAATAAATAAAAATGTAAAACTATATCATACTTTAAATTGACTGAATACTTATAGTTGATATATATATATATATATATATATATATATATATATAATATATACAATATAATATATATATATATATATATATATATTGTAACAGAAATAAAAATAGAAGAAATTATTAATTATTAAAATATGTTTATAATCTGTGCCATTTGTAACAGTAAGAAAAATTTGTAACAGCATACAAAATAATGTAATGATGAAAAATGCTGCTATTTTGTAACCGATTATAAATATATAGATGAGTGATAAAATGATAGTTGCTATAATTCAATAACTAAACACTAAACAGGATATATGCTATGCTCCAGCGGTTCATCATTTATAACTGAGTAAAATTAAATGAGAAATGAATTTACTGTGTTAGCTAAAATACAATTTATAATTAAATAAGGATGATGCTAACATATAAATAAGAACATATGTATATCATGCTCTATTTAAGTGCCTATATTTTTTAATTAATTAAATATAACATTATAGCCTGTTTGCAACTATCCTAAACATTAATTCTGTTACGCTAATAATGAAATAAATAAATAATCTCATTTTTCCATATAAAATAACCAAATAAAAATTAAAACTGTCATCATTAAATATTTAAAATATTTAGATATTGGGGAAGTCATTTGAACAATAAAACATACTGGCCATTGTCCTCAAATAAAATAATATTAAATATAGCAACTGAATAAAATTACCCACTGTGAGATCCCTGGAGTGCATTTTGCTTATCTCCAATACTAGGTTCTTTTAACCAAGAATCCTTCTCATTCCTCTTTCCATGGATATACGACTATTCACGGTCACACGCACACATTGGTGCTATTTATAACAACGTATAAAATTATCATATAAACTTAATATCATTAAGTTGGAAAGGGATTAAATCACTCTTTATTCAGTTTAGCTAAGTACATGTGTTTTCCCACGAGCACCACTAGATTGTTTTAAATCTAGATACATATCTGTTTAGAGTGTACTGAGTTCAAACTCATTCGGTACATTTCTATTACACATGACTTGGATGACTAATGAAAAAAAATGACACTCTTATATTTTACTCATGTCAATAAAATCATAAGATCCCCATATCACAAAAATTTATATAGATCAAAGACTCTTATAGATATTACTAGCTCATTTTACGTATATTGATGAACAGATGCAAAAAAAATACTCTTATTAATGGCTTCCAAATCAACATAGTGAAGACCATTACTTAAGTGGATGGCCATAAAACTAGTTACTTAACTTAATTAAATATAATATATTGACGATGATGGTGATGATAATGATGATGATGGTGATGATATCAGCCATAGCTTTATAATGAACTCACAACAATAAATTTATCTTTATAAACTCATAAGCACTTTTAAAAATCATCCCTTGTCAAAATGGGATTTAAATATTAGATTCACTAGCATTTAGAAGTTTATGGTTATTTACTAAAATACTTTTATAGTTAAAACTAGGATTCAATAATACTAGTGATGATGACTGATCATCATACCTCTCCCCACGTGATATTCTACTTTCTATAAACTCCTATTTACTAAATATATTAATTATGTTTAATATTAGATTTACTGATGGTGATCATGATATCCCTCTTCAATGAGGATGATCAAAACTCATTGGCACAACATAATTTTAGCTTTCTATTATTATCCTATAATTATTAAAACTTGGTTATTATCAAGCATAATCCTTAAATACCTAAATGTAAATCAACATTCTAGCTTGCTTAACATTTGCAAGTGTTTGCTTAAATATTTGTGAGTGCTGATGATTCTTAATATCTGCGAGCAATGATGATCATTTAAAACAACAAAATCAAGACAAGAAAAACATAATATTTTTAATAATAACTCTGAAACCAATTAAGATACATATAATTATATTTTATTAATACTATTCTCTTTTTTTTATTTTTTTAAATCAAATTTACTAATTAGATAAATGGCTTATTATTACATTGATTAAATATAGAATTAATACAAAATTTTATATACAAGTTTGTCATTTTGGATATCTTAAAATAAGCTGGCTTAAAATGACACTTTTAAAAAAAATATTTCATTGAATGCTTACTTAAGACTTTCCTAACTTATTATATCATAAAAATAAATTTCATATGTAACTTGTGTGTTTTATTTCACTTCCATTCAAATGTGAATCCCTGCTTTATAATTTACCATAATTAAACTAATTATGTATAACCTATTCTTTTGACTTGTTTGTATAAGCAGTTAAACATGCACACACACCCTGTAATATGTCAACATATATTTTTAAAATGTGTTCCCTGATATTAAAGATTAATACATAAATCACATATATATAAAAAAAAATTCTTGCAACCTTGGGCAAAATAAAATAAAATACATTATATCAATTTTAATATGCAACAGGATAAATAAATAAAAATTATAAATGCATATATTTATAGGTTGCTCATTTTCATAACAACTGAAGAACAAAAAAAAACATTTCAATATTACAATATATAATATAAAAAAATAATAAAAAATAATGAAAATTTAAGTTTAAAGATTTAAACTGTGTTTGTGTTATGTTATGTGATATTGAGAATGACTATTGATGAACAAGCCTTTAATGTTTCTGTATCAAAAGAAAAAAAATAATGCTTTGACCAATAAATTAAGGATTACTTTTAATAAGTAATAATAAAGGATCTGTTAATGAAAGTTCATAGTTACCCGATTATTTTCACTTCTTATAAATGTCTCAAGTTTGAATTTTCAGACTGCTTGTCTCATGTATAGCTTCAATAAGTTGATTTGATCCATTTAAAAAAAGATAGTTCTTGCAGATACTTTAAAGATAAACATGAATTAATTGACCTGCTTATTTCCACAATTTTAAAATTATTTATTGCTGATACCTTTGATAATGCTGAATTCGTTGACTGGCTTGCTTCTAATTTTTTCAAAAACCATCACTGTAGACACTTTACATGACTGAGGAAAACTTTAACAAAAAACTTGATTCATAGCTTCAAACCTGGCTATATATGGCTTTTATTCATCTTTCCTTTCTTCTTGGCTCTTGTCAAAGATGATTATTAGATGATGTTTGTGGATGGTTTTAAATTTGTCCATTCTTTTGGTTACTATGGACTGGTATATGAGTCCATAGTAGATTAGTGATTTATCCCATTCTGTCAGATTCCAGGAAGCAGAAACAATGGTTTTAGCAATGCAAATTTATTATATTATACACAGAAAAATATATTAATATCATTTTATAGAATTGTCAATAAAAAATTTTCCAAGAAATTCAATTTTGTTCCATTTCTTTTTCTTAATCTTGCTGGGAATTACTTATATATATGCACATCTTTGTCTATACTGACTTTAAAACAAGAGACATTTTTCCTTTTTTAGATTTGTCTTTTTTTTTAGAGAGAGGAAAAAAAATCAATAACTCATACTCTTAAAAAATGAATACTGTTCATTTCCTTTCAGTTTAAAACGATTGCATATTTTGTTAATATTATTAACTGATTTCCATTCAGTAAATATTGTTTCATTCATTTCTAAAGCAAAAATTGGACTGCTTCTCCTCTTCAAAAAATATTGAAAAAAAAAAACTTATAGTCTACATCTCTTCCTTAATCACATAAAAAAAACTGACCTTAGTAATATTAATGATTAACTTTTTTTTAAAATTACATATTATTAGATCACTTTCCTCCCAAACAAAAATTGAACTGACCCCTAAATATTGTTTCATTCCTCTATATTGTGAATCTTTGATCAAAGAAAAGGACCACCTGGAAATCTTATCTTGAGATAAAAAATCAAAGCTTCACAAGTTTGACGGTCGCAATTTTACAAAAAAATTAATAATCATATTTTATTCCATCAAAGCACCTCTTTTCTAAAATAATCTTAGATGCAGATAATACAAACAATAAAGCTGGCAATCTTAGTCATTAAAGATTTGTGAAAAAATGTTTTATGTTTAAACATTCATACTCACATGTGTACATTTTCATATCCTAATCTACTAATCTTGATCACTTTACTTCACACTTTCTTTCTTAATGTTTTATTTTACAGAAATAAAACTAAATAACTGAATATATTAATTATTTAATAAGAAAAATAACATATTAAAATATCATTTCTTACAACATTATATTCATTCACTACTTATTACTTTATCAACTATATATTATACATATACTATATGTACACATAAATCTCTATATTAAAGATTTTTTTAATTAAATAATATGTATGTATGTGAAATGAGTCATATATCTACAATATATATATATATATATAAAATCAGTAAATGTTTCTGCTATAAGTTAAACTGTATACTCCTTATGCATAAATCATATTTATTATGTATACTTAATAATACATAATAATTAATAAACAAGACACAAATTATGTAAGTTGATCTTAAGGTTGTATTAAAATGTTCACTAGAGAGAGCTTACCAGTAGCTCTGATCAAGCTTTAATTTATAAGTGCAGAAAGAGAAAAAATTCAAAATCTATTGGAAAGTCCTCATCCCCAGACCAACTGGTCTCAAGCTTATGACTCACTTCAATAATGAGTTAAGGCTCCAGACACTAGATCTAAAATATCAACTCCAAAGTCAGCACTTATTTAATACATTACTATCAATTTGAAAACCTGAATTTTTCAGACATGTAAATGTCTTCAAATCCAGTCTTACAAACTAGATAGCAACATTGGTCTAAACTCTGTTCAGTTTCATCATATATCAATAGCCTAAGCAATATAACATTGCAAAAGCCCTCAAGCCATACAATTATAATAAATAATAAAACAAGGCACAAATTGTGTAACTTGCTTTTAAGCTTGTATTAAAATGGTCACTAAAGGGAGCATGCCAATAGCTCCAATCAAGCTTTAATTTATAAGTGCTGAAAGAAAAAGAATTCAAAATCTTTATCAGAAAGTCTTTATATCCAGACCCATTGGTTTTGAGCATGTCTTGTTTTATTAATTATTATAAGTGTATCCTTAAAGGCTTTTCTGATGTTATATTGCCAAGGCTATTAGTATATGATGAACTGAATTCAGACCCATATAGCTATCTGGTTTATAAGGCTGGATTTGAAGATATTTATGTGCCTGAAAAATTCTGGTTTTCAAATTGATAGTAACATATTTGATAAGTTTGAGTTGGTATTTTAGATCTAGTGTCTGGGGTCTTAACTTCTCACTGTGGTGAGCCATAAGCTCGAATCAAATTGCTCCCTCTAGTTTATACATCATAAATGATCTTAAATTAACACATATAATTTAAATTTAAATAAACATCACACATGTAACATATATATATATATGTCAGATATTTGTGCAGTAATTTAAAATATACATGCTCTTAAAGTTGTATGACTTTGTCTTTTACACTCTTAATGTATATATTATATTTAGTATGTGTACATAATGTTATATGTTAAAATGATAGATTTGTTTCTATTTTAAATCAGTTGTCTGTAGAAAAAATATGTAATCTTTTTAAATCTTTTCATGATTGTTTTAAATAATGTTCTTTATCTAGTTTACTTTTTAAAAAATACAATCATTTTAAAATAAAAATAGAAAAATAGAAACCTTGGTTAATAATTTATTACACATATATAATTATGTATACATATTAAATATGATATATACCTTGAGTGTTTAAAATGGTTTAATTTTTTTTATAAAATTGAAAAAAAAATCAAACTGTTATCTTATGATTATTATTTAAGTTTGCAGGGAAAGATATTTTACCCATTTAAAACTCAGTATACAACTGGCAACCAAAATATACAGTAAGAATAAATAATAATTTATAATGGAACTACATGTAATGAGCTTATAATTATCAAATACTATTAATAAATGAAGTATAACTTTCTATCATAGTAATATGACCTATTCCTACTATATTTTCAATATTATTATATTTATTTATCTAGAACTACAATATTTATATATCATTAGTGAACACAACATACAGAGGGTATTTCAAATATTAATTAACTTTATTCAATAATTATTATCAGACTTCAAATATAGATATATTGTTTATTTTTTTGTATATGTTTATCTGTTTGTAAGCAGAGTTTTAAATTAAATATCTTTTTTAAAATCAATGTACATTATAATAATATAATACTGATTTGAAATCAGTCTTTCAGCTGTAATAGACCTAGATAACTCTGTATAATAATATTAAAATTTTGTGAAAATGATAGTTTTTCTGTTAAGAAATGTTATTGTATTCAAAATAAAATATATGTATTTATCATAAATACAAACCTGACATTTTCATAAATGATGGTCTTTTTTCAACAATTTCACCATCTGCAATTTTAGATACTGATAAGTGATAAATTTTTTGGAGTCGACTTAAAGCCACTGCTGCTCCAATCATATCTTCTTTACCGGGAAATTGCAAATGAGCCCCATTTACACGGTGTTTTGCAAGAATCCCTGCATTACAAAAGATAAAATCATTGCAAAATTAGTTATTTAAAAATCAAAATTAGTAAATTATCATATAGTTTATGTGATATGGCATATATTAATATGTCAATATAACAGTATATTACTAATAACAGAGAATATAAATATTTAGAGATTGTTTTTAAAAAATATTACATATATAATGAAAACATTGAATATTGAATAAAAAACATAACAATTTAACTACTACAATAAGATGGAAGGCTATCCAAAAAAATTCAATGTTCTAATAGAGATACCCTGCATGATTTGGTTTAGTAGTAGAATTTCATATTCTCAAGGTAAAGCCTTGTATCCATTCCATTCCTGACTCTTTCAATGCTCAAACTTCATTTGAGCTACTAAACAACAAAGATACTTTAATTTTTTTTATTCAAATCCATATAAAAGCCTCCCTAAAAATCAACCATTTTTCATGCCCAATGATTATGCTATTTTAGAAACCATTGATAAAATAACAAACATTAAGCACAATTAGACAATATCTTTGAACTGATTAGTACTAAAAACTTTAAGTGAATCAAATATTTATGCACATACATCTGAACAGTGAGAAAAAATGTAAAACATATTCACAATGTTTTTCTGTAAGAGTGAATTCAAATAATTTAGTTAGTTTACTAAATCTGATGATGGAATGCTCAAAGACCACCCTGGAGGCCATGGTACTTGTCACACCCATGTAATTAGATGGACTGTTGAAGAGTTGGAGTTGGGAGTAGATTTGAAGCCTGTCCATTAAAATGTGAGGTTTGGCTATCTTAATATATATCTGAGCACTTATAGCATATATGTGTAGGGATGGTAATCTGGACCAACTGATGATTGCTGGTTTAGCATGAAATACGTATATTGGTGATTATTTATCTTTTCAACATATATGTGTTCAAGTGTATCAGTGTTATGAGATAGTGTGGAGAGTTGTGCGTCGTGTGAAAGTCTGTGCTCATATACCCTATATATTACATATATAGACACAGATATATAACAAGCCTGTGTGTTTCAGTTATTAATTTACTAAAACGATTTTTAAAAAATGAAACATCTGAAATAAAGATTATAAAACCTAAACTTTCATTATTGATACCCAAATTACTATGGCATATATATATATTTTATGTAATAATTAATCAAAAACAAAAGAAAGAAAATAAAAAGATCAGGTAAGTCAAGAGTAAGTAGATCAAAATATTTAGAAAAAATTGTTCAATTATCCAAAACAAATTTCATATGCACTAATGTACAAGATATATTCTAAAAACTGGAATAGAAACTTTCCTGCGTGAAAATACCTCTAATACTACCACAACAATGAAAATAATCTTAAAATACATATTCTGTTATAATATTAAACTCAAAAGTTATAAAAACTGATAAAATTAAACATAAATGAAGTTTAAGTTTAAAATTTGTGCAGTAATATTAAAAAAATTAAATGTATAAAGTTAAACAATTTTTAGTCAACAGTTTAATAAATCTCTTTTATTAAATACATTTATAATCGTTACGATTAAGCGATGAAAGTACATTATCGTATTTTATAAATTCATGGCATAATAATACGTTAATAAAATGAATTTTTTTACATAATTTATTTTTTTAGGTTATTATTATTTTATTATAATCTTGCTCACATACCCTATATAAATAGACACAAGTATATAATAAACCTGTGTGTTTCAGTTATTACATAGTACAGATGTCTGCTCATCCCTTGTATATGTATTAATTGGATTATATCCAGTACATGAGGGGTGGTCAGATTGACCTTAGGTCAACATGGGTGTGACAAGAATCTCGGCCTCAGGGTGGCCTTTGAGCATTCCATCATCATATTTTCAATTGGATGGACGGTTGAAGAGTTGGAGTGTGGAGTAAATTGAAGCCTGTCCGTTGAAGTATGAGGATTGGCTATCTTAATATATATCTGAGCACTTATGGTATATATGTGTAGAGATGGTAATCTGGACCAACTTATGATTACTGGTTTAGCTTGAAATACGTATATTGATGATTATTTATCATTTCGACATATATATGTTCTAAGTGTATCAGTGTTATGAGATAGAGTGGAGAGTTAGTCGTGTGAAAGTCTGTGCTCATATACCCTCTATATTATAATCTTTCTTTTAAATAAAATATATGAAAAATATATTAAAAATAGATAAATATGTAATGAAATTACTGCATGAAAATGAGTTATACTATTTTATAAAATAGTCGACCCTATAAAAACATAAACTTTTACATTTTTTGTTTTAAAAAAAAATCAAAAGTAACAAACAATTACATAGTAGAAAAATTCTAAAAATATCAGCGAAATTAATTTCCTAAAGTTTTGTTGGCAAATAAGCTCTAAAACCAAATAATTTTTAAGTTTTGTAAGATTAATAAGGAAATATGTCATAATATAATATATGATTAAATAATGATTAAAACAGTATTTTAGATATAGATAATTATTTACTATTAATGGCTATATAATATATGAATTATCTGAAAGAATAAGATAATTGTTTCTTAAACAGATACTTTATAAAAGTCATCAAATTTAAGTAGCAGAAACAATTGAACAATAAGATAAAAGTACTCATCTCATTAACAAATAATATATCAACTAATATAAGCTTCAGAAATAAATAGAACTTATTACTATAATAGATTTGAAGCTATTGAATAAAATATTAATAAATAAATATATTTTAAAATTAATTTCCATGGCAAAATCATAAATAATAAGTTGAAAAGCTTAAATTTTTAATAGGCAAACAATAGTTTTATATATAATATAGTTATCATGGATTGTAAGATTTCAACAAAACATAAAAAAAAATAAAAAATGGATTCCAAGCAAAATGCCAAAGAATTTCAGTTATAAAAAAGTTTAAGCCAATGCAAAAATTGGAATTGAACAGAACAAAAACCTTTTTTACAGTTTTATAAACATGATTCAACTTGGTTTGATACACCCATATGAAACAAATGTGGCATAAAGTATTTAAATAACATTCATACTGAATATTAATCATTATTATATAGCCTTAGATTGCAATGTATTATTCATTTGTAAATTTTTGGAATCACTATTTCATTAAATGTATTGATTAACTTTAATATTCATTTTTATAATATATCACAATAGGAAAGTCGACTCTAATAGTTTGAAGTAAACTTTATTCTCTACAATATTTATTATATTTTTCTTCAGAGTACTTACATAAAACAAAACAAAAATTACAGCTACTCAACAGCCTAATTTTTCAATAAGTTTATTATATCAGTATAAAATTATAGAAAAAGATCAACATATTAAATGGACCACATACATAAAAACATATAATTGTAAGAACTCACTACTCATAAGTTATACCTTTCCCAAGTCAAATTATTTCTAGAAAATCAAATAATTTGTAAATCAAATAGATAGATAGATAGATAGATAGATAGATAGATAGATAGATAGATAGATAGATAGATAGATAGATAGATAGATAGATAGATAGATAGATAGATAGATAGATAGATAGATAGATAGATAGATAGATAGATAGATAGATAGATAGATAGATAGATAGATAGATAGATAGATAGATAGATAGATAGATAGATAGATAGATAGATAGATAGATAGATAGATAGATAGATAGATAGATAGATAGATAGATAGATAGATAGATAGATAGATAGATAGATAGATAGATAGATAGATAGATAGATAGATAGATAGATAGATAGATAGATAGATAGATAGATAGATAGATAGATAGATAGATAGATAGATAGATAGATAGATAGATAGATAGATAGATAGATAGATAGATAGATAGATAGATAGATAGATAGATAGATAGATAGATAGATAGATAGATAGATAGATAGATAGATAGATAGATAGATAGATAGATAGATAGATAGATAGATAGATAGATAGATAGATAGATAGATAGATAGATAGATAGATAGATAGATAGATAGATAGATAGATAGATAGATAGATAGATAGATAGATAGATAAATAGATAGATAGATAGATAGATAGATAGATAGATAGATAGATAGATAGATAGATAGATGGGGTATATGGGTGTGTATGTGTATTGGTAGATAAAAGTAAATGTGATCTGATATAATCAATCAATTTAATTTTTTTTTTTTCCTATGTCATAGCATCTGCCGGGACGCGAACCCACACCCGTCTGCAACCAACTACTTGCTTGCATGGCGGCTGCGATACCTCTCGGCTAACAACGCAAGACAATTATTAATTTATACATAGTAAGCATACATATTACAATATGAGTCAAGATGGCAAATCATTTATTTATCAATCAGCATATTTATCTAATATAACTTGTTAAATTCTTCTATACTTACTTCTATCCAATTCTGGCCAACTCATTGAAAATATCGAATCTAAAACTAGATCATAGTATTAGCAAAATTAATACAGCCATGATGAACGTAGAAGCAACAACAAATACTGTTGCTTGTAAGCTTTATCAACTCTGACATAAGATATATAAATGTATGGGTGGAAATAAAATGGAAACCACCAAGTAAATGTAGGTGATATCATATTTTTAATAACTGATTTTTGGTATAATAGTATTAGTATTGGTTATTATAGGTTAATGAAGAAAACTTGTTTCGGCTCGGAGCAATTTTCAACTAGTAGTAATTGATTGTTTCCTGGCAATACCAAAAGGCAAAAGAACCAGTGTTTATGTAGGTATATACTGAAGAAGTTAATTCAAAATGATATATAGTAATAAATATCACAATAATAATAATAAAATAAAAACATAAAATAAGTATTACTTTAGTTAGTTAATTTTTCTTTAAGATAATTAATTTATAAAATGTTCCTTAAAGATAAATAATAGTTGTTAAAATAATAGGATGCAACTTTCAACTTTACAACAAATAGAAAACCTGGCCATAAGAAAAGTGGGAGAGTATGTGTACATGTAGACACACACAAATCAACATATTTATTTGTTTTATCATTAAAAATATAAATACCATTAATAATTAATAGTGATAATAGTAGAAAAAATCATTCTAATTAAATATTATTATTTTGAAATGAAAAAATATATTAATGTATAAAACTTTATTTTATTTACAATAATCATTTCTAGGGTATTTTGAACTCAGACATTCACACGATCTTTAACTCCCCACCCTATCTCATAGCACTGATACACTTGACCACAAACCACCACTCGTCAGTTAGTCCAGATTATCATCTCTGCACATATAAACAATAAGTGCTCAGATTTAATTTAAGATAGCCAATCTTTATACTTTAATGGACAGGCTTCAATACACTCCATCCTTCAATTCTTCAGCTGTCAATCCTATTAAAAATATAATGTGACCAACTGATGAGTACTGGTTTAGCACAAAATACATATATTGGTATTATTTATCTTTTGGACATATATGTGGTCAAGTGTATCACTAGTATGAGATAGTATGGAGAGTTGAGGGTTGTGTGAAAGTCTAAGCTCAATATATATATATATATATAAATATATATATATATTCTAACCTAATAAATTTATTTATTTATATTTTCGTATTAATTATTTATATTATATTAGTTGGTTATTATTCTTTCCCAACATTAACAATTAGTTGGTTGGTTTATCCGCACTTGTGCCACTAATTTTTATCTGGTTGTTGTTAAGGCAACCAAAATAAAAGCAACATATCTATTAATTTTCCAATATGATCTAAAATACTTTTCATGTATTATTATTATTATACAATTAGAAGTTTAAATCTTTTAAGCCATGCCACGCTTGTAATACTGATCATAATTGATCACTCCTTAATTTAAGAGCACTTATAATAATGACATTAATCTCAGGGTTCTCTGTTATATTTAAGAAAATGCTCGGCAGTATTGTGTTGTCGCATATGACTGACATTCTGGTCGGCTATAGGAAACATTTACCTTATTTAAATTCCAGGTATCTTCATCCCCATATCAACTATTATAATATTTAAAGAGATGATAACCATATTCAATAACAACGCATAATTTTGAATAATACAGCCCTTTTTATCCAGAATCTCAGTCGGAATGATGAAAAGACAAGGGTGCTTTTGTGTCCTTCCATCATCCATGACAACACAATAATTTAACTAAGATTTATTACTTAGACACTTCACTTAAATGTGTACGGAACAATGTGCAACCAAAGCTAGTAGTTTGGGAATAAAGTCATTTTTACACACACATAAAATAAAATGTCTTGGTCTGAAGTTTTCAATCCCATAAATAATTCTTATTAAACTAAAATATAATGAAATATTCCAATCTGCTTAAATTTATCTGTCTGGTGTATTGAGTTTTAGGAGTTTAATGATTTCGGACTCAAGGAAAGTATTGCAAGTATTATGCAAATACACTTTTATTTAGCACACAAGAAAAATGACTCTAAACAACGTGTAACAAGACTATAATTTATTATTAACTTTTAACAAGATTATAATTTATTATTACAGTTTAACTAGACTATCCTTTATTATTAACATAATAAACAAACATATATAATTTATTCGATCCCATATGGATAAAACAAAATAGACTAACATTACTTTGTCTATACTTTTAGATCTGGATTCGAACTACTTCTTCATCTTTTTACATTTATGCAATTTGAATACACAAAAAAAAAATAATACATTTTATTATCGATACATCAACTCATCCATTTAATGTATCTTATGTGAACGGCTGCTTAACTTTATTAACTAACTATTTGTTTTAAAATAAAAACAATCTGATTCTAGGCAATACGTACAAACGATTTTTATGATAATATATTTAATTAAACGATGGTTTGTATTTAGATAACTTATTATAATTTATGGGTTATTTATCAGAAGTTACACTTATTATTTTAATGTTTACCTTAATAACAACTGAAGTTGTTATACACACTGTATTCCTCAGTATAAGTTATATTGTGAGTGCTACTTAATCATTAACCCGAATTAAACCTAGTATTTGAATCCTCCATTGGCAAATAAAATTTCTAAATCACGCAATTTTAAACTTACTCTCTCCATTGACTTACGTGTGAATTACCAGCACTATTCCGCCGCACAATCCAGATATTGATCATAGATACTAGCACGCTATTTATACTAAATGGATCTTGAGGAATTAACCTCCAATATACCCGTTATCTTGCCATAACTTTCTAAACAAAACACAATAATCAACACCTTCCTTGGTGGAATTATCTCTATTCTCTCATGAGGAACATGGAATAACACTGAAGGTCTGTAGAGTTAACTACTACATTAAAATATTTTGGTGGTTCCTTGCCTCTTACTTGGGCATAATAGGAACACACACCAAATATAATCCTCTCCTGGGATTTTAACGAATGAAATACACTAAATACGATATAAATTCTTGATCGTCCTAACTCTGAGAAGCGATCACTTGGGCTATAAACATACCCGAATATTAGATTTATCTATTCCCCTCATGGAAAATAAAGCTTTTGGGGAGATCATTTTCCATCCCACAAAATAAATACATTACAATTATTACTTATGCGAATATTAAGCATATACCAATGCTATATCGGGGCAAGACAAGCAAATACACTAATTACACTAAATTTATGTTCCGGGGTATACTTAGATCAACGTCTGAAATCAATGGATATCACAGAATAAAACCATAATAATTTTCACCTTTGCCAAAGAAACATTCAACAAGTAATTGGTAGCATAGTATCTTGAACTAAATCAAGTGAATGCGTTAATAAAGAATAATTGGGAATAAGTTCCTCAATTAACATAGTATAAATTTGTTTCAAACTTTAAATAAGTAATATCTTGTATAGCACTTCTCTTTAATTACTTCTGATAATTTTAAATATATATTTTACCTATTAAATCTCTAATATTTTTCTTCTTTTACGCATCTAACATATAAATTTATACCCATAATTGCATATCATAAGTAAACATATTTTATAGATTTTTTTTTTTTTGCGTTAAATATAAAATTAACCTAGAATAATTATATTAAAACATACCTTTGACGTTACAAGGTTATTAAATATTACTTGACCATACAAACTTTAACCTATGTTGATCTAATACAAAAAAAAATACATATAATTTTACAAATTAGTAAAAAAAATCATTACTTAACAAGTGCTTATTATCTCACTAGAAAAATGTTTTCCGTTGGGCAATTTATCCAGATGAAGAACTTGATCCAGTCGTAGTTCACGAAGCAAATTTAAAATAAGAAACACATTTTATTATTTCATTTATATAAAAGTTGCCTCCATTCTGGTGCACTTAATAAATTAGGCAAAGAAAAAACATAGCAGCGTTGGATGTTAACTCTTCCTTGAATTAAACTGCTATAATTTTGGGATCCAAGAAAACAATACATATTCTAACGTAGATGAATATTTTATTCTAAACGATAACACACACAATTCTTTTCCTTTTCTATTATTGATGATACGTACCATTTTTAGCTAGCTGGCTTATGAATAAAAAAAAATAATGCGCGAATTTTCCAAGATACTATTATTATAATGCCTGCAACTGACTTACGTGGATATGAAGTTTTAATGACTCCAATTGATGTATAATATAACATATTATATTATGGTTATAATTAAGTCACTAATGTTTTTAGTTTTTGTTCCTACTCTGGGAATTGTAATTTTTCTTTAATAGGGAATTCTCCGTAAATGCACACATACAAATTTTCCGATATTTGCCTTGAGAAAATTTATATATATATATTTTTTTTTTAAATATACAGGTGCATAAGTAAATATCATTTATCATTAATATTATTTCTAGATAATTTTCAGTGAATAAAACATATTTTAACGTGGGGAACTTACATTATTTTCAAAGGCAGACAATTTTTTTTAGAAAGAGCGCGAAATTTTTCTAGTTAACTTTCCTTGGCTTTTATAATATGTCTTTTAATTATAATTTTTCTTTTATACCATGAAAAGATCATTAAATAAGGTAAAGTTAACAAATAATTGATTATTTCCTGGAAATTACTTATATTACTTAATTTAAATATAATGACATTTTCCGTGATTGCTGTAGTTAATATGGTCATTTTGAACTTTAGCACAAGATAGTATATTTTTGCGTATAAAAAGCTTTAAATAGGTAGATAGCAACAGAAGATCAGGATGTCCCACCAAAAAGGATTAGCAACACATTATATTATTAAAATTTTACTTGACTTATATTTATTTCTGCAATTAAAAATGAAAAAAAATTTGTTACCGAATTTCAGCACTGCTTCTTCCTTGAAAAACTAATGTCAGACAATCTTTCTTCAAAAAAAAAAAAATTGGCGGTCTTGTTTTAGCGACCTCTTACAGAAAAATAATCATTTCATTATACCATAAATAAAAGAAAGAAAAAAAACACATTACAATCATATAGTTTTCGTATTATTTACCTGGATTACAAAGTAATTTGACACTATAAAAAAAAATAATAAATACATTAAATTAACAATCATTGATGTATAATTCTTTAAACATTATATATAAAAAAATTACCAGAAGTTATTGTGCTTTATGATAAGACACTCATTCACTCTCCCCTCTACCCATCCAAAAATCAATTACTGTTTATGATATGTGCTTTTATACTATATTAAATTGCTCTTATTGTTAATATTTTAATTAAATTATTCATGCTCTTCTTCAAAATGACATTGAATTACTAAATTTATTAGTTATTTGCTTAAAACACGTTAAAGTGAGTAAATAGCATATTTTATTAATCACTTAATATTATTATTATTTTATTTTTTTATTTTCTAAAAAGGATAGCATTGTTTTCCTGTGGAAATAATGCCAAATAAACCAAGTGTCAATAACACTAGGTTACAATATATATATATATATATATATGTTAATATATGATTGATATATATATATATATATATATATATATATATATATATCAACAATTATTATCAATCTACAGCAGGATGAAGGTCTCTTCAAGTTCAACCATCTTTTCCAATCTTTAGCATCTCTTCTCCATATCACCCCTGCACTTTATTTCATCCATCCATCTCACATGTGGTCTCTTTATGGGTTTTTTTATAATCTCTTAGAATCTAGTTTAAGATTTCAATTGTCCATCTATTATCATTTCTTCTATCAATATGTTCAGCCCAACTCCATATTAGTCTTTTAATTTTTTCAATGAAGTCAATAACACCTGTTTGTTCTCTTACCCCTATATTTAGTTTTCAATCTCTTCTTGTCATGTTACTCCTAACATGCATCTCTCTATACTTATTTGAGTGGTCTGAAGTCTCTGTATTGCTCTTATATTAAGTGTCCAAGTCTCAGATCCATAAATAAGGATTGGTAAAACACATTTAGTAAAAACCTTTCTTTTCAAACACATAGGCATATTTCCTTTTAATATCAAGTTATTTCTACCAAAACCACTCCAACCAAGTTTAATTCTATGATTAATTTTATCCATTATGCTCCCATCTGTATTAATAATCTAACCAAGATATTTGTAGTTGTTAACTTTGTTTAACTCATCATAATCAATATTTATTTTCACATTTTGAAAAAATCCATTGAACATTACTTTAGTATTTTTAACATTTATCTTTAGTCCTACTTTCCTACTTTCATTGATAACTCCTGTAACATTTCCTGCAGCTCTAAAGCATTATTTGAAAAATGAACTACATCATTTGCAACATCATAATGACTTAAATAATCTCCATTTACTTTCACTCATTTAGATTCCAGTTTTAAACCACAAAATACTTCTTGCAGCACTATTGTAAAAAGTTTTAAAGTTATGGAGTCCCCCTGTCTTACACTCTTCTCAATGTTGACTTTCCTAATATCATTATAATAGACAAGGTATGAGCACAGACTTTCACATGACCCATCACTCTCCACACTATCTCATAACACTGATATACTTGAACACACATATGTTGAAAAGATAAATAATCACCAATATATGTATTTCATGCTAAACCAGCAATCATCAGTTGGTCCAGATTACCATCTCTACACATATATGCTACAAGTGCTCAGATATATATTAAGATAGCAAATCCTCTACTTTAATGGACAGGCTTCAATCCACTCCACACTGCAACTCTTCAACCGTCCATCCAATTGAAAATCTGATGATGGAACGCTCAAAGGCCACCCTGAGGCCGAGATTATTGTCACACCCATGTTGACCTAAGATCAATCTGACCCCACATGTACAGGACATAATCCATTAAATACATATGCAAGGGATAGGCAGACATCTCTAATATGTAATAGCTGAAATACACAGGCTTATATATACCTGTGTCTATATATGTAATAGACAGGGTATGAGCACAGACTTTCACATGACCCACCACTTTTCACACTATCTCATAACACTGATACATTTGCTATCTTAATATATATCTGAGCACTTGTAGCATATATGTGTAAAGATGGTTATCTGGACCAACTGATGATTGCTGGTTTAGCATGAAATACGTATATTGGTGATTATTTATCTTTTCAACATGTGTGTGTTCAAGTGTATCAGTGTTATGAGATAGTGTGGAGAGTGGTGGGTCATGTGAAAGTCTGTGCTCGTACCCTGTCTATTACACATATAGACACAGGTATATATAAGCCTGTGTATTTCAGCTATTACATATTAGAGATGTCTGCCTATCCCTTGCATATGTATTTAATGGATTATGTGCTGTACATGTGGGGTCAGATTGATCTTAGGTCAACATGGGTGTGACAATAATCTTGGCCTCAGGGTGGCCTTTGAGCATTTCATCATCAGATTTTCAATTGGATGGACGGTTGAAGAGTTACAGTTTGGAGTGGATTGAAGCCTGTCCATTAAAGTAGGAGGATTTGCTATCTTAATATATATCTGAGCACTTGTAGCATATATGTGTAGAGATGGTAATCTGGACCAACTGATGATTGCTGGTTTAGCATGAAATACGTATATTGGTGATTATTTATCTTTTCAACATATGTGTGTTCAAGTGTATCAGTGTTATGAGATAGTGTGGAGAGTGGTGGGTCATGTGAAAGTCTGTGCTTATACCCTGTCTATTACATATATAGACACAGGTATATATAACCCTGTGTATTTCAGCTAATATCATTATGTAATGTAATTGTTGCTGTTGCATTTTTATAAATATTCTTTAAAATATGACAATATCCTGGATCTGTATCTTGATGATCCAATGCTTTAATCATTGAAGAAATGTTTATAGAATCAAATACCTTTTCATAATCTACAAATCCAAAGCATAATGGCAATTCATATTCATTTGTTCTTTCTGTAACTTCTCTCAATCCCTGAATGTGATCTACTGTACTAAAACCAATTTTAAATCCAGGTTGTTCTCTTGGTTCATGGAAATCCAATGTTCTATTATATTAGATATTAAATAGTGGCTTGAATGTTTGACCACCCCTCATATATGTACTTAAATGGATTATGTCCTGTACATGAGGGGCCAGAGTGACTTATGGTCAACCTGGGAGTGATGACAATGCCGGCATTAGGTTGGGCTTTGAGCATTCCATCATCAGATTTTTAATAGGATGGAAAGCTGAAAAGTTAGAGGGTGGAGTGGATTGAAGCCTGTCCATTAAAGTATGAAATTGACTATCTTAATATAAATTTGACTACTTACAGTATATGTGTGTAGAGATAATTATCTGGACCAAACTAACAAGTGCTAGTTTAGCACGAAATATGTATATTGGTGATTATTTATCTTTTGGACATATATGTGGTCAAGTATATCAGGGTATGAGATAGTGTGGAGAGTTGAGGTTCGTGAGAATGTCTGAGCTCAAAATACCCTATATATTACATTGTTTGTATAGGTATAACCTGTATGTTAGATATTAAATAATCTCTTCTGTTAAATAAATTGCTATGTTAAAATGTTATATTCTAGATGTTGGGGGGGGGGGGTCTATATTTTAATAGAATGTTATATGAGGAATGTTTAAAAAAAAATTTCTACAATTTTGTAATGAAAGGTGGCTGAATAATTTTGTCTTTAGAAGTCATTATAAACAAATACACATTTGTATTGGGAATTTATAAATAAAATGGATTTCTCAACAAAAGAAAGAAAAGGAAATATTCATCCTCTTATCCTGGCTGTATTTCTAAGGAACTGGAAAAAGTTAATGACTATCTTACAATTTGTAAATATCTCATTCTATAAATGATTTGTTAATTGTTCTATTGTAAAAATAATGTATAAACTTTTAGGAGATAGGATTCAAATATTAACTATTACAATCATCACACGATGCCATTAAACACATTATTCTTGGATTCCAAAGTGCCCAAAACATAAAAACATTGAACTTTAGAAAAATGGACAAAATAATTCTTAATGGAACATTTTCTTTTCTTTATCCATTTAAAAATATAATTAATGTGATATTTAAATTTATAACTAAAGATAACATCTGAGAATAGCGTTTCGTATTTTTTAAGGATTATAATTAAAAAAAAAACAACTCTAAAAATAACACTTTATATACTGTTAAAAGGTGTTTTGATTTTATATACATACACTTGTTGCTATATATATATAAGTTTAAATAAAATAATCAATGATTTTATATACATACACTTGTTGCTATATATATATATAAGTTTAAATAAAATAATCAAGTATAGCGTAAGCATTTAATGTTTTTGTCCATCTATGCTATTTATAGGCATTTCATTAAAATGCGCATAAATAAATGTAAGAAGAAAATACCTCTATAAATATCAATTTTTGAAATATACATTTTACTAAACTTCAGCAGTCAGGCATACATATATCAAATTGACATAATAAAATTATAATATTATTTTTTAGGTGAAATAAACTTTATTTCTTGAAACTGGGAAGATATTTCTTAAAACATTGGTAAAAATATATATTTATGATTATCGAAACTTCATGATTTATTTATTTATTTGATTAATCTTTAAAGAAAATATATCTATAATTACAGCAAATTTTATGTTGGAGCATCAAAGCCTCCACTTTATGTGTAAGTTGAATTAGCTCTCTTATGGTATATTCTAGGTAAGTTCCCAGAAACATTTTCCTTATATACAATATATGCTGGCCACAATAATCATATGGATGGATATGATAAGTTAATAAAATAATTTATATAAAGTGAGTTTTTGATATTATAAACAACTGGTCTACTTTAAATATAATAAAATTAAATAGCATGACAGAGCAAATGTTTTATAATATATTTGCGAGATATATTTATCCTTGTAATTTATAAGAAATTTTACAATTATTGATATTAGCTTGAAATCTCATATAAAATTTCTGCCAAACATTAAAAGTGAAATATTTTACAAACCACAAATGTTATAGATGGCAAACGAACGCAAATGATAATTGAAATGCATTGTCACAACGGTTGTATTATTGCTTAACAAATATTGTAAGTTATCTTTTTGCATGCAACTATAAGTTTGAGTAATGATATGTAGATTTCACCGCTGCTCATTTAAATAAGTATTAATATATACATAGTTTTACAAAAGAATATGATAATGAAATTCTTGACCAAAATATTTAAATAAACACTTTACTTTAGGTAAAGTTAGAGTTTAGGATGTTTATAACATTAGGGATTTATTTATTTACCTATTTTGTTATTGTTTATTTGTTTGTTTGGTTAATTATTAATTATTTTTTTAAATTTATTTTTATATATTTTACAATAAAATTATGTTTTGGTTATTTGCATGGCATTTTTTATTCTTATTCACATATGCATTTGTTTTATGTTATGTATGATAAATATGTACATGTTTTGATGGGTTTAGGGTATAATTTTTATCATGGTTCTCATGATTTATAATTATAGGGTGTTTTCAAAAAAGATTCGGTATAATGAGGATAAAGAGATGTAGCATTAGCATGCACTGCTAAATATCCTGATTTGGGTGACACTCATAAATTAGAAATGGTTAATGGTTACAAGTTATGATAAATAATATCTGATTAGTAGAAGAAATGATTTATCAGTCATTTTCTGGAGTAAAAAAGGAATGATGTTCTTTATATCTGTCTAGCCCTATACTATTAGTTGTTACAGAAAATAATTTTGCTAAATGTGGGGCTTCAATAAAATATACCCACACAGTTACTTGTACATTCTGTTATAGTATATATATATAATCTTATAATAGAATATTTATAAATATGGTAATTAGATAAATGTAAAGTATAACTTTTTTTGACTATTCTTTTAGTCTTTGCTAACTAACACTTTGAAAGGCTAACCTTTCCACGATTCCATGATCTTAACATTTGCAATGCTAATATTCAAATACAAACAAGACTTAATTAACAAACAGGCAGAAAACATTAAGATCACACAATTGTGGGAAGGTTAGCTTTTCCAAGAGTTAGTTGACAAACACTATGAGGATAGTCAAAAGCATTCCTAGGTGGCTAAAAATTTTAAAATTATACTTTACATATATCTAATTACTATATTTATAAATATTCAATTACAAAATTACATGTATTGATTTGAAGAAATACAGACATTGAATTATAATATTATATATTGTAATAGTAGAAATTGATTTTTAACAAAGAAACTTTGAAATATAGTACATTATAAACTTGCAGCCATTAATATTTTATAATTGCAATAAAATTGAGGTTGATGAATGCTGAATGATACTGGTTATAAACCCATACACAACCCCAGATTTCTCCATTATTGTTACCCAAATTTGAGTACACTATTTATACAGAACATGAAATAAATTTATGGTTTTGATGTTTCTTAATAATACAAAGAGCATAAGATTGTTAAACTAAAGATATAAACATGGTAAAGAAAATGTCTGTTGAGATTAGGAAAATGTGTCACTCTCTAACTAAAGAAACTGTCAAAACATTGAAGTCAATTTCATGGTATTCAAAAGAAAGGCAAATATATATTAATAAAGATAAAAAAAATTATTATTTAAGCTTATGAAAATGAAAAAAAAATTTAAGATCTTAAGATGAGACTTATTATTTATTTTAAATTTGTTCAAATAAGTGACATAAAAAATAGAATTGCAAATGCTTTGTTATCATTAAGTATTCTTTCTTTCTTTTTTACCCTGTTTATTCCTCAATAATTTTATTTTATGTATCACCAATTTCTAATCTCTGGGAAGAGCATTATATTGAGATAAAAGAAATATCTGACATCAAAACAATACATCCAAATATTTTATTGAACATTAAATTAAATCTTTATTCATTAAGTTGAGTTTTTTATTTACCTGAACAATACCTGTATTGATGGAAATCAATTTATTCCCTATTGTATATATGAATAAATTGGCATAATATTGTTTAATTTTTTTTTTATTTAATTAAATAAAGTTGATTTTTTTAAGTGAATTTATTTTTTGATCTTCTATATTTGTTCATATGTTCTCTATTTATGTATGATTATTGTGTCACCTGAAAGGAGATAAATCACATTCTGATTACATTACTAGAAATGAATGCTGCATGTAATTTCAAAGTCCATCTTTCAAAAAGACAAAAAAAAAGAGGGGGGTATAATTTTTTTATTTGCTATTTGAGATTTTAAATAATCTATAAATTTGACAATGTTAACTATAGTGGTGCATCTAAATAAGACAATGTTATATTGTAGTTATACTTGATAAATAATTAAAAATTAATTCAAATCCAAAAATGTAAATAAATAGTTTATTGAGTAAAACTGTAATAACATCTTGAATTATTATGATTTGTCCTTATAGTCAGCATTGTAAAATTTATGTTGGTTAAAAAACTTTTACACAGCAGATGATAGATGGATTTATTTTTTCATCTATTTATAAAACAAAATTGCTTAGTATATACAGCAGTTAAATAATACTATGAATTTGTCTTTCACAGCTGAAAGCGCTCTTCGCTGCATTTAATAAAAATAAATATAAATAAACGTTTTTTTTTAGCCAACATTTGAATTTGGGCCAATTTATTACAAACAAAAGCAAAAAGGACAACAAGGAATAATACTATATGTAAGTTAATGGGGTATTTGTTTGTACATTTTTCATTGAAATTTTCCATCCATTTTCATATTCACTTATGGTGTAACCAATGAAGCAACCATTTAAAAATGCTAAGAAGAACACAAATGGGAAATCTCAATAAAATTATCCCTATTTATATGTATAAATTTATGAAAATAATCTAATAATATATATTCATATAATTTTAAGATTGCAATAAGGAGAAATTAAATTTATAAAATGATTTTTTTTAATTTCACAATACATGTAATTTTTTGTCAAATTTTGTCAAATGTAATTTGTAACTAATTTTCTTTTACCAGAAAGCTCTTGCATTAATTAAGGACAATTATTTGCATTTAATTATAATTAATAATATATTTATAACTATTTACAAATATATTTATTGATCTTATATTATAAAATACTCAATTATCTTATTTTTAATATAACTTTTAACAGTACTACAGCACTTTCAATTACTTAAACCCAATTCTGTATTTTAATGAATAATTCAGAATAAGACCAAAAATAATGATTCTAATTTATGTTCTTCTTTTACCTTATAATTCAATTTATTATTTGGTATTACATATCTGTGAGCACATTAATCAAAAGATGTTTTTAAAAAATTTTTTAACTAATGATGTAAAATTTTATTTAAAAATAATAATAATTTAACCAAAAAATGGAATCAATAATCAAAACACAATCACAGAATAAATGCTACCAGAGATATTTTGCCAAAAATATGCATAATATATTATAAAAATACAAACTTTGAAGTGTTCTATAGATTAAAAAATTAGAATATAAATCGAAGATTTTTACATAGATAGATAGGTAGGTAGATAGGCAGACAGGCAGGCAAGGAGGGAGGAAGGGGTGGGTGGATGGATAGATAGATAGATAGATAGATAGATAGATAGATAGATAGATAGATAGATAGATAGATAGATAGATAGATAGATAGATAGATAGATAGATAGATAGATAGATAGATAGATAGATAGAATAGATAGATAGATAGATAGATAGATAGATAGATAGATAGATAGATAGATAGATAGATAGATAGATAGATAGATAGATAGATAGATAGATAGATAGATAGATAGATAGATAGATAGATAGATAGATAGATAGATAGATAGATAGATAGATAGATAGATAGATAGATAGATAGATAGATAGATAGATAGATAGATAGATAGATAGATAGATAGATAGATAGATAGATAGATAGATAGATAGATAGATAGATAGATAGATAGATAGATAGATAGATAGATAGATAGATAGATAGATAGATAGATAGATAGATAGATAGATATGAAAGTAGGTTGATAGGTTAGTAAGTAAATAAATAGATAGATAGGTAGATAATTATATAGATATATAGACAAGTAGGCAAATGGATAGATTAGTAAGAAAATAGAAAGATATTTGAAAAGACAAACAGACACAGAGAAAGATCTAATTGAGCAGGTTGGTAGCTAAATATTTTGGATGACAATTCTTCAAATAAAAAAGAACTACATTATTATTAGATTTGATGTATTGCATAAATTCTTATTGTCAGTTTTTAGCCTAAATAGATATATCAATAAAAAACTAACATATTAAATATTGTTTACATAGTTGAATCTATATTTATTTTATAATACCTTATGTTTCACCATTTAATTTGCACGCCCAAGAAAACTTTTTGGTAGATAGTTTATTATATAATACTAATAAAAGTTGTTTTTTTTTTTTTTTTTTTTTGGGGGGGGGGGGTATTAATAAGAGAGGCATTGAACAAAAATAATTGAAGATAACAATACTGGATTTCCAGAATTTGATTAATCGCTGTGCTTACTTAATAAACGTTTCTAAATATGTTTCCAGTATAATTTTTTTTTGTCTTCCTGTTTTCAGAAATCTATTTTTTTTTTACTTTTACCAAACCGCTTGCCAACACATACCTATTACTTGAAGCTTACAGTGGACTTTTTAAATTTAAATCTTTAATTTTTATTTACTACTTAACTTGACAAAAGTTTAAAGAAAACATCACTTAATTTAGTTTACATTGCTATGTACTCTAGTTAAAATCTACAAACCTAATTTTCAATTTCTATAAAACATTATTAAGTGATTTAGCTTTTAAGAAATCTTTGTTACATGATTTGTATATAAGTTGTTACAACACCACATGCCAGTTCACATTTTAATTATATCTGTATGTTCACTTCTTTCTTTTTATAGCAATTAATAATAAAGTTTGATCTTAGTTATATATTCATTGTATTTTTATTGATAACTTTTTATTCAAATCGCTCATCTAGGATAATGGCCATTTTTAATTTTAAGGATTTGCACAGTATGTTTAAAAAAATAGTTTAATCATTAATACCAAAAAAAAAGTTTCATTGAAACAACTTTTATTTCTTAAGATATGCATTTCAAATGTATATATGCGATTATATGTATATAACTATTAATAAATATCACTAAAATACTTACGATTGATTGCTTTTTTATTTAATTTTCTTTTAACGTGCCTCCAAATAACATAGAGACGTTTAATCAAATGAAAAATATTAACAGGATGACCAAGAAATTTTTCAGCATCTGTTACATTTTCAAACTTAGGTTTCAAAAATATTTCTGCTAACCTAAAAAAAAATGATATCAATATTTAAATAGTAATATACATATATATATAATATGTAAAAATAAACTATAATACACACACACATATATATATATTACAGGATTATGTAGATCGTTATCAACCATTATAGTAAGAAAATTTGGTACAAAACAATATTTGTTACTTTGCTGAGACAGACTTTCGATACAGTATATATTTTTCAAAGCATAATATGCTATATTGAAAGCTTTGCTCAGCAAAGCAACAAATATTGTTTTGTACCAAAAATTTATAGTTTTGATTTGACAAAGATAATATTGTATTGAAAGTTTGGCTGATCAAAGTTACAAATATTGTGTTATATCAAAAATGTATTGTTGTAATTGTTGATAATTGTCTACATATTTTGGTATAATATATATATAATGTCTAGGTTCTGTGTCATTATTAATAATAATATGGAAATACTCAACAGAGATTAAATACATTATTGTCAAACCATTTACTTTGACAATAACACTTGGGCATATTAATACTTAAGAATTGTCATTCTTTATAGAAGTCAACCAATAATTCACCCATCAGCTATATAGGATTAAGTTCAATTAGCCAAATTTATTGTTTAGTGAAATTTAACTAAAAAAAATTTTTTTAACCTTTTATTTTTATCTTGAACGTTCAGTTTAAATTAAAAAAAAAAAAAAAAAACTCAAGTTAAAATTAATATTGATAGTTTAAAAATAGCTAAATAATTGTCGCTCTAAAATTAATTGTTTTTCTTAGAGATATTCTTTAATTAAGACATTTAAGATGAATTTTAGTTATTTTTAATAGAACATTGAACTTTGTCAATTATCAATATTATATATATGTTAATATATCATTACCATCATTTCCAGGAATTCACTATTAAGAAACAAAGGCGAGGACCATTTATTTTTTATTTTTTAAAAAAAAAAACTGTTCATTATTTATTTTATTTTATTTATATGCTTAATATTACTAATTTTATTTTAAAATGAAAAAAAAGATAAAAGAAATTGTTCTGGCTCTCAAAGTTCAAAATGAAATCACCTATCAGGTCAATCAAAGATATATTATAATTACAAAATTAATATGTTGCATAGAGTATATATTTAGATTTAATATGTATATTTTTGTGTGTGTATATATAATTATTGTCTTGGGATGAAAGTATGGTATGAAAAATCCAATTATCATTAAATTGAATGTATTTCTAGCCATTATGATTATTAATTTTTATTAGTTAATTTATAAGCAATATTTATTTTTTAAAAGAGTATATTTTGGTAGATGTAGGATTTTATTTTTTAAATAAATATTAAGATACAATGTATAAGTATCAGTTCTTATAAATGCATGGCAATTCTTTATGTGAATCCTAAAGAAATGGTAATTGCACAGTCAATAGGGTAAAAAGTTGCTCCATGTAATTGTAGATGAAATAGATATGCTATTGAATATAATTCACGGGATTTTAAGCCACTAAATGTAAATGGGTTAGTGACAGAGATGCCACAATTATCCCAAAATTCCTTGACGTTAGTTAGTTTGTATGTTTATATATTTATTTGTGTATAGAACTCTTCAAACACACTTAATTATTTCTTATATTAGTAAAGATAACTTACATGTTCAGTCAAACTTAAATAAATATAATGCTTATATAAGATAATTTAAATAAACCTAAACATGATATGTTTATACATTGTATTTTATTTCACAACATATGTTTATTCTCTTTTGCACATTATTTTTTTTTAGTTTTTGAGAAGGAACATCCATTGGTATAAATAAAGTTGGAGTTAATTATAGATATTATAATACTCGGGTTCATTTAATTTAAATAGCAAAAAGAATTCTGAGAACTTTAATATAAAATCATTACTATTTGTTAAATTTAATGCCTTTTTTGAAATATATTATTTTAATTCTATTAAATTTGACTTTGTATTTATTTTATTTTATATATGATTAAAAAATTGTTTAAGGTATATTGTAATTGCTACATATTTAATGTTCGTGAATTTAAATATATATGTAAGTGTTGTGCATATATATATATTATACAAGCAAATAAAATGTGTAGTATGTAATTTTATATATAGATACGCATTGTGTGTATATATATGCATTTAGCCAGCATCTCTTGTACTTATATATATATGTGTGTGTAAAAAAATCTACATATATAAATCTGTTAAATTTATTATATTTTAAATATGATAGAAAATTCCAGTTAAGTTATTGCTATAATTTAATATTGTTAAATATAAAAGTAATGGAAATTTCCAGTTAAGTTATTGTTATGCATTAGCAAAATTCTAAAATGATTAAAGGATGGTATTTTTTCTTAGTTATATAAAAATAATTATTCCTGTTTAATTATTATCTTGACTTTTGTGTGTGCAAATTAAAGTCTCATCTAAATGGAAAACAAAAAAGTCACTCCCGAGGAAAGTTTCACTTCCTGATGTTCACAAAATGAATCTAGAAAATTTATTATATAAGTCAACCTGGTGTAGAATGTTGTTTTAATAAGCCTACAAATAGATAGAAAAAATAACTGGGTTGTTAAAAGAAAAGTATACTGAGAATATTTTTGGCCTATAAATTTGTTTTCGTCATTATTATGAAAAAACATAATCAAAAAATTCCTATATCTGTTAGTATTTTAAATGACAAAGAAATATTGTGCTTTAATAATTTATGTCTATCTTTAAAGAACTTGTTCTTTTTTAAATAAATATGATGAGCAAAATCTATATCAAGCATTCAAGAAAACTCTAATCTAGTCTTGGTCATTATTATTCTCTGATAGATAGTTAAATATATTATTGGTTAATTCTTTTGTAAGTGAAATACACGTCACATATAAATTAATAACATATAAACGCTTGCATCACTATAGAAGATTCATAGAATTGTAGCACAGTCAACAAGATTTGAATCAAATTCAGACTCTATAAAGACCATTGTGGTCCAGTTGCTAACAGGATTTGATCAAATTCAGACTATGTAATCAGTAATATGGCAGTCATGGCCAAGATTTGAACCCTATAAATGACAAACTGGTATAGTTAAAGAGATTCTGTAATAGCTACAAAAAAGTTATTTTTGGCAAACTAGCAGAATTCAAATTAAACTTTATTTTAGGCATATAAATCAAGTTCAAGAAGAAAAATTGTGTGAAGATAACACAGCATTGAGAGTCTTAGCAAGGAATTGTGTATATCATGATGTTATAGCTGAGTCATCCTTGAACAATTCTTAAGAAGAATGTCAGATAAACAATTGAGACCGTGATTGTTATCAGAGAAAGATCTGACATATAAAAAAGCAATTACAAGAGAGATAACATATGAATTAATATTAGAACCAATAAAGGAATTTCAAAAAGTAAGTTTAGATTACATAAATAAAATACTATCCAAAAAACTGAAGAGTGAAGTACAAGTAACTTTTAATAAATCAAAACCATAGAAGAAAAAAAATTGTGTTAATCTGTTGTAGAAAAAGTGGATTTACAGCTCATAATTGTATATGAAAAAAATGAAGAATGCAGAAATTGTGGCTTAAAAGGACATTTAGTAAATACTTGTCAAAAAAATATACAAGGTTAAATAAGAATCTGCAAGAAGTAGCTGGACTAAGACAAAAAGTTAAAGCCCAGATCGAAAATATCAAAATAAATCTCATTGAGCAAGTAGGTGCTTGTCTTATAGCTAAAGATGCCATTGGATAGCACCATTTTTACACTAAAACTATAAAATATGAACATTCATGGGCCATTGATTTTAATAATTTTTCTGTGCTTTTCTGTAATGTGAAAATAAAAACAAAACAAAATCGTCTTTTTTAAATATTATTTTTTATTAACGTATACAATTTAAATGATAATAATAAATGTAAAATAAAATCAACAAATTACAGCTTTTTTTAATCAATTTTCTATCGGATATTTTTTTACTTGTGTTATGGCTTTTTTTTTATCAATTTTCTATAGGATATTTTTTTACTTGTGTTACAACTTTTTTTGTTGTTGTTTAACTAAAAAATAATAATCGTAATAAAAGTAAAAGTTGTTACAGATAGATTTAGGGTTAGTTTTAGGGTTAGTTTAGGGTTAGGTTTAGGGTTAGTTTTAGGGTTAGTGTTCTGTTGTTTGTAATGCTAAAATAAAAAAATTCAAAATCGTAACCATAAAAGAAAGAAACTCAAACTTTTTTAAACAACAACAAACACATACAAATGTCTTCTTTACTTATTAAACATGTTTATAATATTTGCTTTTTATGAAATTTACAAAAAAAACTGTATATTTGGACTTTTCTTACTGGATATTTTTTTCGTACCGCTCTTTTTTACTTTAAAAATATACAGACGGTAGAATCTTCTTTGTCTCGTGGAATGTTACTAACAGTACGTTACTTGACATGTTACCTAATTGCAACTCAATAAAAACATAGATATTTAACATTTTCCCAAATAAAAGTTCAATACAGTACATTGTAAAAAGTCTTATAATTATTGCTTTAAAAAATCTGAACATTTCAATAGTTTAAAATTTAAAAAATCCAATGAAAACAACATTTCAATACAATTCAAATACAAACTCTCTCATCAAGTCATAATTATTTTATAAAATGTGTGAATTCGGAAAATGTATTTGCTGCTATGTGACATACATGCTGTACTGTGACATGACATAGTGGCCTGCATTCTGTAGCACAACAAAAAAGTTTTATTATAGAAAACGCGGGTTCGAACGTGTCGGCCGCGGAAACAGCATTTTGATGTGTTTTGCGCGAAAACCGCGCCATAGCATCTTTAGCTAAAAGATGAGTACCAGCAAGTAATATCACCTGTTTTTTGATGGAAATTGATAGTAGCTTGCAATGTTGAGCAAAGACTGAAATAAATTAATAGAAAATATTAAAATGGTTCCATGCATTAAAAAATCCTGTTTACAAGTACATGATATAAATAGAAAAATTCTCAGAAAGATATCAGTAAAAATAAAAACAAATAGAAAATATAAGTCCTTTCCATGATATATAGTTTGGAATAAAATAAATCCTATTATATGTTATCAATTGCTTGCTTGACTAGATGATAAAGTTAGTGTAATTAACAAATAGAATAAATTATCTATTCCTGAAAAGTGCAAACTACACAAAATGATTAAAAGTATATGAAGGGAAAATTAATTTATCATGCAGATGCAATGTCTTGAATGCCCAAAAAACTAAAGTCAAATAGAACAGAAATTAATATAAACTATATAGACACTCTTCACTCAAATGTGCTAAATAATGAAATAGTTGCTAACTGGACAAAAATGACAATAGATATCAAGAATTAAAGAAATGGATAAATAGTGATTGGCCAGCAAAATGTCCAAATTATCTAGTATTATTTTTTTGAAATACTAGAAGAAAACTCACGTTTATAAAAGAGTTGTATATTAAACAATGATCAAGTTACTAAAACAGGATGTGATGTGATGTATTGTGGCTTCTCCTTAAACGAAGTCAAGAATATCTCAGCAATTATGCCTAGATAAACCTGTTATCCACTTTATTTTCCATTCCCCACTCTAAATTTTCCCATATTCTGCTCCATCCCATTTCCACAACATAATCTTTGTCAATTCTGTAACCCTTATATCTAAATCCCCTTTATCTTTTCCCAAACACAGCATAAAAACCAATAATTTACTTTCTGTATAATCACTTTTTTTATATTTATTCTTCCATAACTTCATTATATGTACCCTTTCTGTTGTCAAGCTTTTACATTCAATTAACAAATGTCTAATATTTTCTATTCCTTCCTTACATAATTTACAAAATAAATCACCCATTTTTTCCCATTAACATGTATATTCTCTTGTAGCTAAAGATCCCGTTCAAGCCTTAAATAATAAACTACTTTCCTTACTATTATCATATATTAACTCACACCTAATATTCTGTTTATTTCTATATATATTTAAACTCTTTTTAGTCTCCATACTATTTCTCTATATCTCTAACTCCCTATTCTTTATTAATAAATCTATTTTTTTTATCCCATTTCTTACTACTACAAACTCTCAATACAGTAGTGCCACTCAGTGCTAACCAAAGTAATCAATGGATGACAGTTGTGTGCTAGCATAAGAAATAGTGATCATGTGATGTTTAATGATCAAGTTGTTATACTAATAGACGGAAGAGAGAACATTTTAAATTTCCTTCATGACACACCATTCAGAAATTGTCAGAGCTAAAGCATTGGTAAGTAGTTAGATCTGGTGACTAAATGTTATTTGAAAACTTTTTAAAAAAACATAAACCATGCCAAAATACAGTTAAATTATTTGTCAAAAATGTTATAAAATGTCCTACAACAACTCAAACTGGCAATAAATACATATACACCATGCTGTATCCTTTTAAAGATCATGTTTAGTCATCATAGATGCATATTTTTATTGGATAGAATCATCATCACCAACCATTATCAATCCACTGCAGGATAAAGGTCTCTCCAAGTTTAATCCATCTTCTCCGATCTTTAGCTTCTCTTCTCCACAACACCCCTGCACATTTTCTTATTTCATCCATCCATCTCACATGTGGTCTCTTTCAGGGTCTTTTACAATCTCTTGGAATCCAGTTTAAAATTTCAATTGTCCATCTATTATCATCTCTTCTAGCAATATGTCCAGCCCAACTCCATTTCAATCTTTTAATTTTTTCAATAAGGTCAGTAACCCCTGTTTGTTGTCTTACCCATACATTGCATTTTCGATCTCTTCTTGTTACTCCCAATATACATCTCTCCATACTCCTTTGAGGGTCTGAAGTCTCTGTATTGCTCTTCTATTAAGTGTCCAAGTCTCAGATCCATATGTAAGAACTGGTAAAACACATTTGTTAAAAACCATCCTTTTCAAACACATAGGCATATTTCCTTTTAGTATCAAGTTATTTCTACCAAAAGCACTCCAACCAAGTTTAATTCTATGATTAATTTCCTCCAGTATGTTTTCATCTGTATTAATAATCTGACCAAGGTATTTGTAACTGTTAACTTCTTCTAATTCTTCATAATCAATCTTTATTTTCATATTTTGAGCAAATCGATTAAACATTACTTTAGTCTTTTTAACATTTATCTTTAGTCCTACTTTTCTACTTTCATCTGATAACTCCTGCAACATTTCCTGCAGCTCTGAAGAATTATTTGCAAAAACAACAACATCATCTATGAAATCTAAATGACTTAAATACTCTCCATTTACTTTCACTCCTTTAGTTTCCCATTTTAATCCACAAAATATTTCTTGCAGCACTGCTGTAAAAAGTTTTGGAGATATGGAGTCACCTTGTCTTACACCTTTCTCAATGTTGATTTTTCCAGTATCATTATGTAATCTAATTGTTGCTGTTGCATTTTTATAAATATTCTTTAAAATATGACAATATCCTGGATCTATACCTTGATGATCCAATGCTTTAATCACTGAAGAAATGTGTATAGAATCGAATGCTTTTTCATAATCTACAAATCCAAAACATAATGACAACTCATTTTCATTTGTCCTTTCTATGACTTCTCTCAATACCTGGATATGATCTATTGTACTAAAACCATTTTTAAATCCAGCTTGTTCTCTTGGTTGGTGGAAATCCAAAGTTCTCTGTAGACGAGTTGTAATTATCTTGGTAGAAATTTTATATAAAACTGATAAAAGGCTGATAGGTCTGTAATTTCTAATATCTTCTTTATCACCTTTTTTAAATATTAATATTATTACTGCATTCTTCCAATCTTCCGGTACATCTTTATCATTTAGACATTTGGTATATAACTTTGCTAAAATTGTTTCTATTTCTTCACCTGCTTCTTTTAATATATCAATTATAATTCCATCATTTCCTGGAGCCTTTCCTTTCTTCATACATTTAATTGCATGTCTCACTTCTTCATTTAAAATTCTGGGCAATTCGGAAGATGTAATAGATATAGGAGGTACTTGTTCTTTATTACTATATAATTCTTGATAAAAATCTTCTACCAATTTCATGATGTCATCTCTCTTTTTAGTAATAATCCCATCTTTTTTTCTAATTGCAGATATAAATTTCCTACCAATACCAAAATGTTGTTTAACATTCTTGAGACTTTTATTTTCTTCTACAGCTTTCCTTGCTATTTCACACTTATACTTTCTTATATCATTTTCAACTCTTTTCTGTACCATTTTACAAAATTCGAGATATTCAATTCTTTTTAATACATCATTTTTATATATCTTCATATTCCTTTTTTTCTTCATAAATTCTCTAGTCTCAGTAGAAATTTTATTAGTCAATTGCTGCTTTTTTCTACCAGCTATCTTTGTTGCAGTTTTTAAAAGTGTATCAGTTATTTTCATATTAATTTCATTCAAATATGAATCATGTTCAAAATCTCCTAACACTTGAAACCTATTTGTAAGTTCTAATTTAAATTCATTAGAATATTTCTGAAGATTAGGAATATCAACTGTAAATATTGTTTTTCTTAATAATTTTTGTCTCTCTAGTTTTACATTAACACGTAACTTACACCTTACTAATCAATGATCACTTCCTGTGTTAAATTTATTAAGAACATTACAATCTTGAAATATGTATTTCCTGTTAGTCAAAATATAATCCAATTCTGCTGTACCTTCATTTGGATGCTTCCATGTCCATTTCCTTTTAATATTTTTCTCAAAAAAAAAAGAATTCATAATATAAAGTTTTTCTTTTTCTGCAAACTCCACAAGTCTATGTCCTCTCTCATTTCTATTACCATAACCAAAATTACCTACAGCAATTTCATCTTTCATTTGTCTACCAATTCTAGCATTAAAGTCTCCCATAACAATTTTAAAATGTTGTTCAGTCTGATCAAAAGCCTTTTGTACATCCATATAAAAATCTTCTACTACTTCATCACTATGAGAACTTGTTGGGGCATAAACCTGAATTATCTGCATTTGGTATCTGCTATTAAGTTGTATAACTAATTTTGCCACTCTGTCCGATACACCATCAATCTCCACAATATTGTTCTTCCACTTTTTATTTATAATGAATCCTACTCCACTTGTATTTCCAATATGTGTGCCTTTATAATAGAGTATATGTCCACTTTTTAAATCAATTGTTTCTTCACCTTTTCTTCTAAGTTCACAAAGTCCAATAATGTCCCATTTAATATAAGACAGTTCTTCTTTTAATTCTTGCAATATTCCTTCTCTTGAAAGTGATCTGCAGTTGTAAGTACCTAAATAAAAAGTCATCATCAAATGGCAGCCTGGGTCCACAAACAGGGGATTCTTAGCACCCTTTGCCTTCAGCCACCAACCGCTGCCTTGGTTGGTGACTTTACAGCCTCCTGGGAATAAGGGCCATGCTTTATTTTTGTCTGTCATAATTGTATATATGTATTGGAAAAATATTTATCATTTACACAAACATTCATTCTGCCTTATCAGGCACTGAGAAGAAAGTCCATGGTGTTTCTTGATCTTAAACTCAGAGGTAAAAAGCCAATAAACTCACCACACTGGCTAATGCGTGTTGGTGAGCAGCCCATCCATGTTCGTAAACTATATGAATAATCACATAGTAATAACAGCTGCAACGACAAGAACGTATGGAGTGGACATTAGAAATTTGCACTGCTCGGTTCCTTTAAGGCCTCCAAGAGGAATCAAAGGGTCTCCTCTCAGTTAATAGCAAACTCCTAATACAGAATTGTAAAAAATACAAGCTCAGAAGAAATGATGAAGAAATTATGAGAAATTTTCTTTTATCTTGGTTTACAAGAAACTATCATATTTGAAGAAAGCTCCAGTTTTATTTCAAGTAAATTTTGTAAATATTTAGCTGAATGGTGAGCTAAACATATATTTTCTCTGCCTTACCACCCACAGTCTGGCAAAAATTCCAATTGGCATTTTAAAAAGAACTTTAAATAAAATGAAAACAAGTAATTTTGAAGAAACTTTGTTTAATTGGGTGATAAAATACTATTTAAAGATATTTTACAAAAAAGGTGAATTGAAGCTACACTAGTAAATCATTCATCTACCAAAATGATAGAAGAAATATTATATGTCAAAGCGTTGAACAGGAAGCGAACCGGGCCAACTGCTTGAAAGGCAGCTATGCTAACCGTTAGGCCACCAATACTTGACAAAATGATAGAAGAAATACACACTGAAAGTGAAAAAGAAAACATGTCAAACTCTGTCAGTTGAAACCAGTTGATGACTTAATACAAATAATCATAGCAGAAAAAGAAGAAAATCAAGCAGATGACAAAAAAAAAAACCCAATGAAATTCCAAATGTCTAAACAAGACTCAAGAGAAACAAGCAAAACAGTGGAAGAAAGTGAAAATACGAATCCAGCAATTGATATTCTCAAGAAACATGCTTTTAAAAGCAAAGTAAAACACCAGACTCCAGAATATTAAAAAGACTCTGTAAGGTGTGTGTGTGCATGGGGCGGGAGGGGTTTGCTAAGTATTTAATGTATATGTATTTAAATATATAGGTGAGTGTTGTGTATATATGTATATTATACAAGCAAATAAAATGGGTAAGTTATTATATATATATATATGGATAATGTCAACAGTCTTTTGTATTTATATATAGTATAAAAAAATTGCAGATGCAAATCTTTTACATTTATTATATTTTAAATGTAATGGAAAATTCCAGTTAAATTATTGTTACAATTTAATGTTGTTTAATATTAAAGTGATGAAATTTTCCAGTTAACTTATTCCTTTGTATTTTTAATTAACAAACGATAGAGTAAGTAGAGGGAGTATTTTTTCTTAATTATAAAATATTAACTATTAGTTATTTAATCATTATTATCTTTTTTTTTTTTTAGTTTGCAAAGTAAGATCTCTCCTAAATCGCAAACAAAAGAGGGGAGATTTGTCTCCTCACATTGCAAATTAATTCTAAAGAATTTATTACACAGGATGTCCTGGTCTAGAATATTATTTTAATAAGCCTTCAAGAAGATAGAAGAAATAACTGGGGATAGAAGAAATAACTGGGTATGTAAAAAATATGTATTGAGAATATTTTTTGCTTATAAATTCATTTCCCTCATTAACGGAAGCAAAGGTAATCGAAAGATTCATATATCGGCTACTCTTTTAAATGATAAGGTTTATTGTGGCTAATAATTTATTTCTGTCTATCACTTAAATAACTTGTTCTTTTCTTTTCTTGTAAATATGATAAATAAAATTTATATATAGCATTCAAGAAAACTCTAATCCAGTCTTTGTCATTATTTATTTCTAATAGATAGTTAAATATATTATTGCTTGTCTCTTTTGTAAGTGGCATACAAGTCACATATAAATTAATAACATATAATCATTTCTGTCATTGGAGAAGGAATACAGCAAGAATAAACTGACTTGCTTTCCCTCATGCATGGGTGAGAACTTTAAAATATTGCTCTTTTGTGGAAAATGATAAATGAAAAGGGCTGATATAGTTGTGATTGATTATTTAATTTAGCCAGGTGTCCAACAGGATTTCATACTCACATATATGAATATGCACACACTTCTAGAAGATACATTTACATAATATACAAAAAAATTAAAAACAATATTATGACATCTTCATGCAACCTACAATAAGAAATATTTTGATGTGTCATTTTATTATATATTATTATTGGTATTATGGCTAAATTCAAACTCAGTCATTGTGGTCAAGCGTTGTTAGCCGAGAGGTCAGCGCAGCTGCCTTGTAAGCAAGCTGTTGTTTGCAGACAGTTGTTGCGGGTTTGCCTACCGCCGATGCTATGACATATAGAAAAAAAACTCGGACATTGTGAGTGTATTAAACATTCAATTAGATTTAAATGTTGTCAGAATATAATAAAATAAATCATTTGCCTGTTGTATGCATTGGTATCTGTGCTCACGTTTATTCTTCATCATCAACTTCAAGCCTTCAAGATCTAGCTTAGCACCACATTACCATTACAATTTGATTTGCCAATTGTGTGACTTTGATAAACAATTTTAGGACAATTTTATAGTATAGATATTCTTAAAGAGACTAAAATTGAAGATAATTTTGTATTTTTTTTATCAATTATTGTCACTTAAGAGACTTAATACTTTTTTTATTTTGCTTACACTATTTCTTTAGTAGGAATTAAATTGCATTGTAAAATTTTTTTTTAAAAAAGTAGATTAAAAGGTTTTTGTGTATTTTTAAGATGCATATTATAATTTAATATTATATTTTTTTTATTTGTATTTTTATTTTTTAACATAACATTTGAAGTGAATGATTTTGAGGTTTTTAAGTGGATTGTGGATAAAATAATATAGAGGTAATTTACTATCTATTATAGTAATAGGCATTAGTTTATGTTGTAAATTTACATACTTGTAGATAATAAATTCAATTATAATGGAAGATATTATCAGTAATAAGATTTTAACTTGTGGGCCTGAAACTGTAGGCAAAACTGAAGAAATCCAATTATTAAAAGAAGCAAGATTAAACCACTAAAAAAATTAGTACAAATATATATGTATAACAATACTTAACTTGTGTAAAATGTTACACACATCACAAATAATAATACAACAATGATATAGACTGTAATAATCTAACTTAGTAATGATCAAAAGTCAAGCATTTCACCAAGTAACCTAATATAAGAATGAAATAATGCATAATTTAATTTCTTGAATCGATTATCGTGATATGTATATATGGATAACAATAGGCATATACAGAAAAAGGAAATGAAATACTTCATATACTAGGAAATGGAAATGACACCGACTATAAAAGAAAATGTGATTATAATCCTTTCTTTTTCACTCGTATATGTCGACTATGGAAAGCTAACTTCATTTGAATTGAAGATTTCGAACACTATACAAAATGGAGATTTTGGTTCGAATGTATTAATTGTATAACCATAAATTTAATGCAAGATTTTAATGAAGCAAAAAGGACTTTTACTATAAAATAAACAAATTAATTCCAGCAACCAGATATATATTTTTTTAAAAGCATTTTAAAATTTTAAAATAAAAATAGAGAAATTATAGTAAACCATCTAATCAAGCATGAATTTAGAAGAAACACTATTTTATATTTGCCATGCATTATCTAAACTCATGGGAAATTTTCTTTTAGACCCCCTTCATCACTCAAGGCAATCTTTTCATTACTACTGAGAGGAGAATTTTCCACCAATGTAACAGCCACTGTCTTTATTAAACTGCAGCTTTGGATATTTATTGAAATCCTTTACTATGATATTAACAATTCTAATAATATGTATTTCTTTAATTAATGTATTTTTATAAACTCATTATAATCGAGTATTACAAAAAGGTGAAAGTTAAAATTCAAGATGTTTATAATACACTAAGCATGCTTTTGGCAGACCCCTTCCAGAATCATGGTGCTATATTAATTAAGCAGTTGAAAATTATGCCTACATATAAATGTAATTTATTATATAAATGAGACAATGGATGAATGCAGAATTTAAATATTTTTTTCAACAATGCATTATGTTTTTCTGTTGATTGCATTTGCATCCCTTGCAATTGCTCAATCCCAATTATATTTTATTTTTCTGTCATCTCTTTTGGCACAAATTGTCCTTACATTAATGGGACTCAAAGTATGACCCATAGTGAGTTCATGGTGGAGGAAAATTGTATTAATTATTCTATTTTTCTTTTTTGTACAAGTATGTATGATGAGGGGTTTATTCACCCAAGACTCACTGTAAAACACAGAACTACAAAATGGAGCACTGCATGTAATTTTGTAAATAACTTGAGGGGCATGTTCTTCTGGAATTTTGTCTTTTGAATTATTTAATAAGTTGTTTAGTGATGCAGGTTAGCTAAAGTTAACTCTATAAATGTCAGAATATATATGCCTTAGCTTTTTTGCAATTCTAAGGGCATATGTAAGGCTAATCCAGGATTTCAGCACATTATATGTAATTTCGTTTTTATTTAAATTAGTGTAAGAATTTTCCAATTATTCTTGTTAGCATATTCCGATTATATTCAAGATTTATGAGGTCAATGATATAAGTTTAAATATTGTTTATTCTATCAGCCTCACACTTGCATAAATTAATGTTTCTTTACAGGAACCATATGAAACCTGAAAGTTTGTGTTCTAAAGGGACTTTTGATTTGGGATGTATGGCTTCTCTTATTTGAATGGGTTTTTAATTCATTTTGAAATCAAGCTTCTGATTGCTTTTTGGGTGTAAAGATCCAGAAAATTAATCCCATGATTTTTGTCTTCCATTTCTGTGGTCCATTACAGAAGTGATACACTTTGAAGATTCAGATGTATATTGTTGATCTGTGTTTCAGATGCACATATAAAAACCTCATCAATATATCTCAAATTGAGAGCATGATACTGCAAATTATTCAACTTAATGAAAGCCTCATAGGTCATTTTCTCTCCATTTTATAAAATTTCATATCTTTCCTCAATCCATTGTAATACTTTTATTATAAAATCTTTTTTTATTTGTGTTGTAGTTAATTTGCTGCAAAATGTTTTGAATTGTATTAATGGAAAGGTTTTGAGGCACAGAACCATAAAGTTCTTTTATCATTATTCAATTATAGCTTTTTATTTTTATTGCATTTCAGGGCACATAAGGTATATTACCAATAAAGCTAAAATGTGGTTTTTATTAACTTTTATATCTTTAATTTTCTCAATACATTCAAAGAAAAATTTTATTGTTTAGTTGCTGAAACAAATGTCATCAAATATTCAATTTGCTGTTTTCTTTGCAGCCTTATAGTAATATGCCCACTAAAATCTATCATGTGTGTAAGAGGCTGTCTGTCTTTATGCAATGTAATATTTGCAAACATGTGCAGTGGTATGCCACTGACAGGTACATTAATCAATACTCAGAACATCTTTATGCTTTATTACAATATAGCTTCTCAAAATTGTGGATATAAATTTATCCTGGTCATATTTTACATTATAAGTGTTTATATTTTTAAATTGTAAGTTTGTAATTTGATGGTTTATTTTTTGAATATAATTATTATTATTCAACAACACCAGCATATTTTCTTTGGCTTCCTTGATGCATGTAATATTGTTGTTTTAATGTATTCAATTGTCACGTTTATATTTTGAGACCATGCTTTATTCACTTTTAATGCATGAACCATTTGTAACTATATTTTTCAATTTATTTAAAGACTTTCTTCTTTTTTGATGAATTATCTCATTTAGTTTTAATGTTGGTAATAATTTCCATGTTTGGGAATTTGAAAATTCCACCAATAAACCTTAAACCAAATTTTAATATGTTGTTGATTGGTTCTGGGTGCATAATCATTGTTAACTTTACCCAATTATCTGCCATTTCATTTTCCAAAATAATTCTTTGTTTTTATGTGAATAAATTCAATTTCTTGTTGTATGCCTTATTTAAATTTAATGCTAAAATTCTGCATTTGTTTATGATATCAGTAGGGACTTTATAATTAATCTCTATGTGTTTTCTTCAGCTTATTTCTTGCTTTCAATTTATACTGCAACCGTAAATAATTTCACACAATAACACCTTGTATAAATTTTCCAATATTTTCTTATGATTATATATTCCTGTGTTGAACCAGATGTTATGACAATTCAGGAACACCTTTAAGTGTAAACATAATTTCAGAAAATTATTTTTTCTTGTTTAACTACTATTGACTTGAGTAATTTAAAATCAATCTTGTTTAATAGATGTATCTCCATTTCAATTCAGTAATTCTTAAAATATTTATTTCTCTTTTCTTTAATTAATGTAATTCTTATAAACTCATTATAATCGAATATTATGAAAAGGTGAAAAATTGAAATTTAAGATTTCTATAATGCACTAATAAACAGTCAAAAACTCTCCATATAGTAGTACCACCTTGTGCTAACCAGAGTAATCAATGGATGCCAGAAGGCTTGTGCATAAAATCCCTATCTAGTGCCTACTCATCCAATATCCCCAGACTAGTTTCTGGCTTGTGACCTTTGCTCCTCACTGATGAAGGCCACAAGCCAGAAACTAGTCTGGGGATATTGGATGAGTAGGCACTAGATAGGGATTTTATGCACAAGCCTTCTGGAATCCATTGATTACTCTGGTTAGCACAAGGTGGCACTACTATATGGAGAGTTTTTGCCTGTTTATTAACAGTTATGTGCTAGCATGAGATGGTGATCATGTGATAATGCACTAATCATGCTTTCAACAGTCTATTTCCAGAATCATATTGCTATATTAATTGAGTAGTTGAATATTATGCCTATATACAGATATAATTTATTATGTAAATGGTGCTTAATATGTAAATGTGACATTTACATGTTCCATTTTTTTAGCAATAAAACACATGAATCCTTTCTATTGATTGCATTTGTATCCTTTGCAATTCTCCATGCCTCCTTAGATTTTCTTTTTTTATCACTTCTTTCAGCACAAATTGTTTTCATATTAGTAGGACCGAAAGTATGATATGTAGTGAGCTCATAATGAAGGTAAATTGATTTGTATTCATTTTTCTGTTTTGTTCTGTTGTACAAGTGTGTATGCTGGGTGATCCTTATAAGTCTATTCACCCAAAATTTACTGTAATATACAGACTTACAAAATGGGAAACTGTATGTAATTTTGTAAACAACTTGGGGGATATGTTCTGCCCGCATTTTACCATTTTGAATTATTTAATAAATTGTTTAATGATGGAAGTGAACTAATGTAACTCTATAAATGTCAGCACATATATATCTTAGTTTTCTTTTTGGCAATTCTATGGACATACAGAAGGCTTATGCATGCTTTTGGCACATTATTTGTATTTTTTTATTTAAATTGGTGTAAAATTTTTCAATTATTCCTGTTAGCACAGATTTGTGAGAGCATTGATATAAGCATCAATATTGTTTTTCCTATTAGACTTGTACTTGCATAAATTCATGTTTCTATACAACAACAAATCATCTTTAACTTCAAAATTATCTACCTTCATATCCTTTATTTTTGCTTCATCTTTATAACTTTTGCCAGTGTCCACTTCTTGTTCTGGCAGCATTTGCTCACAGACATCTACTTTCTCATGTAAAGATTTTTGGAAATTCTTTAAATTACACTCAGGACATTTTAGTCAACTCAGGTTTCTTTAATTCTTTGGAAAATTTCTCATATCTAAACTGAAAACTAGCCTGAACCTCCATGAATCCCTTATAGAAGATGTTAAGAATCACCAATAATAAGGTTGACTTTTTTCAGTATCATCCAACAAAATCTGATTATTATTAGATTTTTCCAAGCTATATCTAACTAAATAATGATAATTCTAAAATAACATAAACTAATACCTATGAAAAATAAATTAATATCTAACAAAATATGAAAAAAACTTTGTTATTGCTTCATTGGAGAGACAGTTCCAAAAACTTTCAAAACCAACTTCAATAATCATTATCTATAAAAAACATATAAACAGCATTCAATCCACTAAAAATAAATAACTTATAAATGCAATTTAATTTCAAATAAATAAATACTATAAGTAAATATATATATATCATGGAGATCTGCTGACTGACACATATAATTGATAAAAATTATAAAATCATAATCAATTTTACCCTACTCAAAAATATTAATAATACAAAATTGACAATGAATTATTTATTCTGACACTTAATTCATTTCAAGTGAATTGATGTTTATCAAAACCTGCATTAAACATAAAAAGTATAATTGTGTACATAGTGATACATGAATGTGATAAGATGTCAGCTCTGCAGTGCTATATATGTGCTATAACGTCTGAGTAGATAGAAAGTGTACAGAGATGGGCCATAGAATTCAGTATGAACAGAAAAAAATCAAATCATTTTACTGCGTACAGACCGCATTCAAATCTAATTTTATTTTAATATATTAACAATGTACAAGTTTGAATTTTGTCAAGAATAATAATTATTAAAATTATAGAAAAACACTTAAAATTTAAGTTTAATTTGACACTCATTGTTATACAAAGTTCACAAGATCTCCTCAACAACCATCTATTGGGTTTTTTTTTTACTTAATCTGCCAATTAACCACACACGATGACAAAAACTTTGAAAAAATAATATTGATGTAATAAAATCAAGTCGTAGATGTTTGTTAATTTTCATCACCAGTGGTGCAAAACTGTATAAAAGTACAACCGAATGTAATTATATGTTATTGCTTGTTCATAGGTCAGTACTTCCAATTGTCTCAAAAAAGAGGAAGAAAGGGAGAAAAAAAGACATTTGCATATAAATTATGACTAAAATTTTGCCTTTAATAAATATTAATTTATGTATCTTAAAATATAATTTTATATTCATGCTTCTACAATTTTAAACTATGTTACTCCATTTATTCATAAACTTGCCAGTAGTAAAATATGAATGTATTTAGTATGTCTGTGCATATATAAGTTTATTAGCAACTTACTTCATTAAATCAGGTTTGTTCTCTATATTTTCTTTCTCTATAGATATATATTCTTTCATGACGTTTGCAAGTTCTTGATCAGTCGTTAATAAAGGTTTTAATGAAACCAGAGCTGAAAAAACATCAGCTTGAATAGATATCAGGTAGCAGACGCATATTAAAAAAACTGGAGCAATTAAAATTTTTAACAATCTATAAGTAAATAAATTCATACAATATTTTAAAGACTACAATAACAGGCATTCATTATAACGTAAGATATATTAAACGCAATTATTTTTTTATTGTTTTAAATACTAAAGTAAATTATTCAGTTTTTTTTATTTATGAAATTACCTGCTTAAGTAAAAATTTCTTATTTCAAAGTACATTTTAATAATTAAGTTTTAAGTGAAATTAAAATAATTTCACTTCATTAAATTAAACGGTAGTCATTATTTTTTAAAAAAGAAAAACTATTTTAAAATTTCTACAGCATGTTTGCTGACGTCAACATTTGAGTTCCGTTTTTTTTTCTTTTGGTTAATTTTTTCAAGCTTCGTAAAATTAAATACAGCGAACTCGTCTACGTATATATATTAAACATTTACATTGAATACTTTATTACCAATTTTAAATATATTTTTTCTAATTTAAAAAACTTAAATAATTAAGATATGATTTTATTTTTTAACTTTCAATGTACACATATAAAAGTATTAATGCATTTTTAACCATTTAATCTTAATAATAAGATAAACTAACTACTTTTTTTTGTTTAAAAAATATCATCTTTCCGCTTGTAAACTGTCTTTTGTAATCGGGAATAATCAAATGAAATAATTATATTAATAACTTTAATTAGTCATTCCTTGGATTAGAGATTATCTACTTAATGATTAATATTTCTGTGGTGTAATATTCAGTATATTACTCTCACGCAAGAAAGTGATTGGTTTCTATCCACTTTTAACACCTTATGAAGGGATAGCTGAAAGACAGGCTTATTATATACCTGTGTCAATATATGTAATATATGAGCACAGACTTTTATACGACCCTCCCACTCTCCACTCTATCTCATAACACCGGTACACTTGAACACATATATGTCTGTTCAAGTGTATCAGTATTATGGGATAGAGTGGAAAGTGGTGGGCCATGTGAAAGTTTGTGCTTATAAAGAGATGTAATGATAAACATTTGGCCAACTACATGTGAAAAAGAATGGTGTAGTAAAATTTATATTAGAAAAATATTTTTCATTAAGTGTATTATGTCTCGTCTAATGAATCACTAATTAAAATTATTAAATATACTTCCATTAAGTGGCTTGTATCTAAGTTGTGAGGATAATATGATTGACACATCATTTAAACTGTAGTGAACAATGATAAAGATATGAGTAACATATTGTGGTCTGGTCCAACTAATGAGAGCTGATTCAGTATGAAATGTACATTTTGGAGTTCAATCATCTTTTTCACATATATATGGTTATAAGTTTATGACTATATCCATCTCACAAAAAAAAATATTAAAAGAGGAGAAACCAGTCCTTATCTTGCTTAAGAGTGGTATAATAAACAACTTACAGTACAGCAATATTATTCATTAAAATAATTATATGTTTAAAATTTTCAATAAATCTCTTAATTCTTTAGTTTACACAATATATATATAAAAACAAGAGCAATAGCACCTGGTTATTACTGATTATTAAATCTTATCATAGATAACACTAGATTAAAACTGCTTGTGTTTTATTATATATAAGATTTAAAAAAGTGGTTTCATTTTTACTCTAACTTATTCTCTTGCAATTATTTTTAACATTAGTTTGATGGATTTGCATTCATTTGACTTCAAAATCTGGAATTTAAATTATATTGATCTGTTAATTTAAAAAGAAATCTTAAGATGTCACTATTGTACAGAAAAACCTATTACAATGAACTACAAAGATACTAATTGGTACTTTCCAATCCATTCCACACAACAGCACATGATTTTTGAGAGAGTTCACATTTTTGCTTAGATGTTAAAACTAAAAAGTATATTTCTTTTAATTTCTTTACATGTTTATGATTGTTTTTAAAAAATATTGATTTAATATTTATTTTTAGAAAGGATAATATGATTAGATTCAAATTTTGTACAAAAATATTTTTTAGAAAAAGTTAAGTGAGCACAATAACACATTTTATCTTATAATATTGAAATCTAATGCAAGCTATAGTAATCGATGAATGATAAAAAGTTTGTGTATCAAAATCACTATCTAATGCTTACTCATTCAATATCCCCAGATTAGTTTCTACCTAATGGTTTTTACCAGTGAATACCCACTGCATCTAGGTAATGCATCCCTCTGGCATCCACTTTTATTTTTTCAGTTAGCCATAAAACTATAAGCCCAAACTAAAAATTATGTTTTTAATCCAAACTAATTCACTTGAACTTAGTTCAGTATCTCTATATTTTGGTGTCTTTGGTTTTTTAATAACAATAAACATATTGGATGAGCAGGTACTAGATGTGGATGTTGATGCATTAATTGTCTAATATTCATTGACTGGTATAGCTTATGCTAGGTGGCAGTATTATATGGATAAAATTGCTACTGTGATAATAAATTGTGTCATCTTAATACACAGAGGTAAAACTCTCTATAGCAGCACTCAATATAAGCCAGAGAAATCAATGATTCCAGTAAGGTTTGTGCATAAAATCCCTATCTAGTTCCTATTCATTCAATATCCCCAGAATAGTTTTTAATTTGTGTCTTTCATGAGTGAGGAACATAGGATCTGAGAGCACTGCATTTAGATTGGTCTAGCTTACACTGATTGGTGCTACTGTATATAGAGTTTTTTCCTCTGTGTAAACAGCTTGTGCAAGCAGTGATTATGTAATGTTAGTGGTTTAATCCCAATCCTGCCCAATACGATTATGATGACTATGGTTATTAAAGAACCAAAGATACCAAAATGTATGAGTGCTGAAATGAGTTCAGATCTATATGACTATACAAGCAATTGAGCTTGAATTAGAAATATTATTGGTGTTTTCATTTTGAATTCAAAGATTTATAGTTGGCTAAAAAAGTGAAAGGTGGATTCTGGAGTGTTGCATTAGATCCTAAGATTTATGTGCAGTGCACTCAGATCCAAGGTTCCTCATTGATAAAAACCACAAGCTAGAATCCTGTCTGATGATATTGGATGAGTAGGCACTAGATAGAGATTTTAAGCACAAAACATCCTACATCCATTGATTTCTCTGCCTTGCACTGAATGGTGATTCTCTATGGAGATTATGTCTGTGTGTAAACAGCATGTGTAAGCATAAAGAATGGTGATCAAGTAATGTTTAGTGGTGTAATCATAATAAATAATGATTATGTAAAGTTATAATAGTTAAAAAAAAACAGTCTAAGAGAAGTCAATAATGTACAGCTGCAACATAAAAGTGGCTGAAAAGAAATACATTCATATTGATAATTGGGTTTTTTGTCATTTAAAAATAATTATAAATATCATTTTAAATTGATTTCATTACCTTTATGTAATCTGAATTCACAAAGGAAATTAAAATAAATCTTATCCGCAATGTGGAAATCATCCAATTAAAAAAAAAAGGTATTCTGTTTACATAATTTAGTTTTTTTCTATATGTTCAAAGTTGAAATATTATGGTGAAAAATTATTTTCATTTGTAAAAAATATTTATAAAAATGTAGTAAAAAAAAAATTAAATCCAATAAAATAAAAAATTGAAAATTTAATCCAACTAGATCTATGAGCTCTTAATCAAAATATGTTCAGCTAAAGAGATAACAACCCTAAACAAGGGATATAGGTTTCTTCAGTTAATAAGTAACAGGGTAATAAAATGTATAGTTAATATTAGATGGCAGATCTACATAACAGTTTGATTTGGTTGGATTGTGTTCATAAACTAAGAATATTTTGAACATAGGTCTTTAAATTGAATAGCAAAATAAAATTTAAAATTCAGAATTAAATCTAAAGCTCATTAATAAGTGCAAAATTCAGAAACTTGTCTAGAAATGAGCCTTTATCAGTCTGATGAAAATTTATAAAAATTTTAAAAATAATACTTTTCAATAGGAGACAGAAAATGTTATATGTCTAAGAGTTTAAAAATAGATATTACTGTATTTTCTCAGACTCTAATAAAATTTGGTTACACGTATTTAAAAAAATCTTATCTGGTTGATGTAAAAATTATGCAACCACACTCAGATTTGAAATTTTGGGCTTTACAATCACAATATTTTCTTGTGCTGTTTTAAGCCTATCTATGAGCTTACATTATCAGGCACATTATTTTTCCCAACTGATAGGAATTTTAAATTATTAGGTGAAAAAAATCTGAAGATATGAACATTATATGGATCTTTTAGGCAATGCCAATAGACTTTGGCATAATTGGAAGTAGCCTAGTTGAATGCTAATTACATAAGAGAAGTGCCCTAGGTGTCAATAGAAATAGGAATTTGTGATTGACTGTGCTTTATCCTGAGGATAAGTATCAGAAAAATTGTAATTTTCAATAATTTGTTTAATAATAACATGAAAACTAAAACCTTCAACAGATGCACCTTAAAAATACTTATGTATTTTTGACTTGTGTTTTTGAATTGAGAGTTCCACATGCAGTCATTATTACATCTGATTGGCTGTCACAAAAGCATTTTTAAGGTACATCTGTCGAAGATTTTAGCCTTTCTGCTTGTGCTTAATAAATTTAATATGTTTAATAATTTGTTTACTAATTAATGCTTCTTTAGGCAATATTTTTGAAAAAAAAAACTTATTTTAAAAACTTATAAAACTAAAAAAAAATATTTTCTTAAAATTTTTTTTAAAGACACATCTTAAAAAGTACAGTATGGCAAAGCAAAAGTAATCTCTACTTAGCAAACTAGATCTCATTTGCCAAACTGTAAAGAAATTGTTTTAATTTTCAATAAGAGTAAATTACATATTTACTTTCAACATGTTTTTTTTTGATAATAACTAACCCTAAATTTGTCTTCATTTTAATAATATAGACTTTAAATATCTAATATTTTGATTTACTAACTTTTTGAATAGGTAAATTTGTTCAATGTCTATGTAATATTTTATGCTACTAACTTTTTCAATACATAAAGTTGTCTATTTATGTCAAGTATCATTGTTATAGATAATAACACTGGTTACAAATTTATATTCATATTTAACAAGCATCAAATTTTCTCTTTTAGAATGTCTATCATTTGAAAGCCCATATAGTGTTAAGATTATTAATGTAAAAATAAAACATTCATATGTGGAAGAATATGTATAAAATTCTCACTAGAGTCTATTCAAAATAGAAAGGTGGAGTCTTGAATTTAAGTTAACTATAATTGAATCCAAACACAAAATAACTAAATTTATAGTTTAAGATTATATAAAACATTTTTCAGACAATCTATTGATGATTGATTATATCTATTTTTTTCATAAATGATCGCTATTATTTCTGTGTGTGTGTGTGTGCTTCTCTCCTCTCTTTGCTATAATGCTGTTATATTCAAGTATTTTATACTCCTCATTATTCTGTTATAATTATTTTGTGGTTAGTTCAAGAACTTTAATTCTCTACTCAGTCAGAATGTTAAAAAGAAAAAGAAGAAATTGAAGAATATTAATAAAAAATGTGTTTTAATCTATATGATTAAAATAATTTAGACGTTGTCTTTAACAAGAAAAAACTTAATTCATGGAAAACGACCAGAACTTTGTTACATTTGTATCAAAAATACTTTATTATTTTATTTCTAATAATTTAACCCAAATTTTTATATTTTATAAACCTTTTATAAATTCTCTTTTTTATTATGACAAAATCAAAGACATCTTATTTATAAAAATTAAATATCATTTATTATTATATGTTATTCATTCCAATTCAGCCTTTTAAACATTAACTAATTATACAATATTGCATTATGCATAAGTGCCTAAATGTTAATAATATTATTAAAAATACATACTGTGCTGCCATTTTGCAGCTTCAAAATTGTTTATTTTGTCATGTTGTGGTCTTATAATGGCAATGAAGTCACTATATATTTCTTGTGGCTATCTAGTTAATAAATTGCTGCCACAGTTTTTTGTCACAGAAATGTTTTTAAAATCATTTGTTGGAAAAAAATCTGAAATTGTCAGCATCATACTAACCTTTAAAAAAATTGGAATATATAATTTGAATATGAAAGTACATAGACCTGGTCTATTTTGATCTCTATAGAAGTGGGAATTTTTGATTGGTATATTGTTTGGACCAAAACTGTTTTATCAAATTTTTAATTTCAAAGAGAAAAATTGTATTTAAGATTATTTATGCCACATTTTTGTAAAATATTTTTTAAAAAAAACCTACATGACTAAAATTACATTTTATTTTAAAACATTTATTTTTAAGAAGAGAAGTTGCAAAAAGTTTGTTTCAGCAAAGTAAAAAGCAGGTTTTATTGGCAAACAACAATAGCTTGTGTCACCACTGATCTTTTTTTTTTTTAATTTGAAGAAAGTTTTGATTGAGATAAGTTTCCTTTTGTTTGTTTTTTTGAATCTATTTTTTAAAAGAAGCAGAAACTCAGTTTCTTATTTATTAAAAGAGAGATAAAGAATAGTCCTGGTTAAAAAATTTTCAAATTGAGATCTTATGAGAGATAAAGAGATTAACCCTAGTTAAGACTTTTTAATTAAGTTCTGGCAGGAGATAACAATTGCAAAGAAAAAATCCATGGTTTTTATTGCATGGAATATAACATTTAAATTCACTAATGGTGGACTGCTGATGTGATATATTTTTATATTTACTAATTGCTCAGCATGGATTGCTGAAGTTAGATTTTTGCTGACTGCTAATAGATTTTTCTAATAGTATTTATGTTTGCTGTGCTAAGAAAGAATTGCTTAGCTAATTTCTAATAAAAGAAGTGGGTATGCTAAAACATTGGAAATAGTGACCATCCATCCAGAATGCAGAAACTAACTGCCTTAAATAATCACATGACCAAAAAGCCTAGTCCAGAACTGATCCTAAAGATTGCCTTCACACTTCTAACCAGATAAATGGAAGTCAAGAACCTTGGTAATAAATTTTAGCCAGACCTAAATTGTGCACACATTGCTGGAATCACTTGGATGGTCAACTAAATATTTGAAGGTAACTGAACATTTTCTATTTTTAATCAGGATGAAATCACTAAATTTTATGAAAATATGATAGGCATATTTGTAATAATTTTGATATTATTAATATGTCCATTAGTTGTATTTGTATAAAACCTATAAATTGTACGTAATTAAATTAATATTTTTATTTTTGTCACTTTGTCCAGAGAGTGTTGTGAATTAATATTTTATATTCATTGTTTCTTTTTTTATATTAATAACTATTGTTAAAAGCTTGGGCTGATATTAGTACTTTCTGTTTCAACTCACCTGTTTCTAATTTTTATTTGAGATTAATTTAGTTAATCTGGGTTGGCATTTCCAGCTGACCGTAAATCTTTTGGGTAGCAATTTATCAATTATATTGGTTTGTTTTTCTGAAACCATAGAGATTTTGTTTTCTCATATTTCAGATTACATAAAATTGTAATATTTTCTTTGTCTTGTATGAAGTTAACCTTAAGAGTTGTATTGTAATGCAATTTCTTATGATCATTTAAAAGAGGCATATGACATTCTTGTTTTGGTACCATTGTTTTGTGGGGTTAAGGAAAGTTTGCTCGGAACTGTTTGTTGACTTCTGTACAAGATCTCTTTTTAAAATCTCTAATTATAGAAAAGTGGAATTTGTTTAGATAAATCACTTTCAAGACAAACTTATAAATCCTTTTAATGCTTAGATGAGAAAACACGATTATGTTCCAAAGTGTTTAATGTCAATACTCTCATACACACTCTGTCAAAGAAGGTTTGGGAATTTAGGTCAAACTTTTATATATTTTGTTTGACTAATATTTATTTTTAGAATTTAAAAAACTTTACAAATTTAATACTTATTTTACTTGTTGGCTAACATTTGATTCTATGTCCTGTCCCTCAATTGTCTGAATAATGTTAAATATCTCTTTCTCTCCCTGAGTCTAACTAGCAACATTTATCATCATCAACTTTTTGATGACCACAAATTAAATTTTATAGGTCAACAGTGGCCTAGTGGTGCCCTTAGTGTTATCAAAAGGTGTGTGTATCCAGTACAATATATACATACAGACCTATTTTGTGTATTATGAAATCAATTTTATATCAATATTGATAGATAGATTCAGATAGATAAACAACTACACTAAAATCCTTACTTATATATATATATATATATATATATATATATATATATATATTAAAATGGTATGAAGAAATTAACTGAGTTATCCTGGGTTGATGAGAAATCATCATTATCAACCCCAAGTCAATTACAAAATATAAGTATAAAATTAAAAGGAATGAGTATAAAATGAGCCTGAGAGATCAACACTAACTATATGTATAAGTTACTATGAGTTTACTAGTGTTATTCAAAAGTAATAATCATTCATCATCATGAACACTCAACAATAAATATAACAGTTAATCTTGGGACTGAATTTGAAATGGATATACTATAGACCAGGCTAAATATGTAGCCCTTGAAAGCTTGGGGAGATTCTTTAACCATTAATTTGGATGCACAAACTTAAGTGTTAATCCATCAGAATGTATAATAATAATAAAAAATATTAATTTTAACATATATGTGTCTACCTGTTATGCATCTATATAAGCACATTGTATGGAAATTGGCATATAATATTAATAAAATAATCTATTATATTTTAATGGTACATCAATAATGACTTTTCACACATATATATATATTCTGGCCTTTACCTATGTTGTGTAACTACGTACACATCGAGCCCACCACGTTACGCCACAATCTACCCTCTCACCCTATGTGTATTTACGTGTATATGTGTACTCCACTTCCACCAAAATAAATAATATAATATAGTGAAAATCGCCTCACCGGGTTCTAGCTCTAATAATTAATGAGATATTCAATTAAATGCTTTACTAGCTCAGGTTTCTTAAAATTAACTTAGGTTCTGTTTTAGACTAACTCAAATAACTATTCCAGAATTCATGAGACTAGAAGTGGAAATAAAGGGGTGACAAAGTAGATTACATTGAGATAATATCCCATAGGATACCACCTCAATGGCATAAGAACACTATCCTCCCTTATATTACTATTACATATAATAACTACATAGTATTCTTATGACTTCTGCAACTTCTAATCACTAAGACTCATTTAACAATTAAAGTATTAATCTTTTATCTATAATAACAATAATAGTAATTATCTAGCTCAAATGAAATAATCTCAGGTTCTTAAATTTATTCAAGGTTAAATTAAAATAAGGTAGCAAAATATGATAAGGGATTTTGTGTCATAATTTACTACTCTGAAATTAGATTAATAATAAAACAATAATAATAATAATCACAATCTTCATTGTTTAATCTAACTAGTACAGCTTTTCTTTTATCGCAAATTTATAACCGTAATAAATTAGTTAATAATCTAATATCCTCCTTTTTTTTTATCTTTACGTAATAAAATAAATTAGTAAGTGGCAGTGTTTAGATAATCTGATAAATGAAGCAAGTGGCAACTAATAGCATACAATTTAGCAAATTATTATGACAATGGATTTATGACCAGTAACGCAATGCAATTTTATAATTATTCAATTACAAAAACATCAATAAATATTTAAGATTAAATATACTTCTCTATTTATATTTTGTGCAAACAATTATATACTTAGTTTAATGACGGTAAACATACCCTGTGAATTCATGCAATGATGTAGAGAAAACAAAACTCAGACACAAGTTTTAATAAACAAATTTTAGAATTTTATTAACAACAATCAAAATTAAGATAAAACAAACAAATCTATTTACATTTATTTACAAGGGATATCCTCATTTTTCTTTACGCTACAATAGTTGAATTATACATTTTTAGATTTCTTTTATAGTTAATTTAAATTATTATACCTTTTATAAGTTATTTATTTATTTCTCATTAGGTTTATTATATTACTTATTTTAACTATTTTATGGGTAATACTATTCTTTACCTTTTAATATTAAAGTTACCGTATTATAAATTATATATGTGGATAAACATCATTTATAAACATTATAAATTTACAATCAATATGGTTTTTCCTCTTAAAAAAAAATTACATTTTCTTGTAACTCTATATAAGTCACTCTGCATATTGTTCAAATATTATTACTACCTATAACGTTTGTTCTCTAATGCTCGTAAACTCTAATACATTTATTCCATAAGCCATACTCATGTATAATGCCATAACACGGGTTTAATTATCACCTGTTTCAGTTTCACATATATTATAATTATCGAATGTTATTATATTCTTTAAATATGCAATACTTATATTTTTAAATATAATCAACAATAAGAAAACGTTAAATCATTTTTAATATTTTTGTATATTTCTATTTGGATATATTTTTATAAAATTATAGTTCATTTCTTAAAAATTAAAATAATTCTCTGACTCCTTCCTTTCTTAGGATATCTGCATCTCTCTTTCAATAATCATAATCTACTCTTTGTTAATACTTAACTATTCTTATTTCAAATAACAGCATGACATACATTCTAAAATATCTATTGTTTCTTTTCAATAGACTTATCAAATAACGATGTAGTTGCAAGAAATACAGATAAAGATAGCGAAAGATGTATAGGATATTGGGAAGATAGATAGATAACTTATCAAAATATATACTTCAAAATGTATGGAACAGTGTGAATAGGTCCGACATTCATTGTCTAATAACCCTGGCGATAAGCATGATGTGGCAGCTATTTATTCAGCTTTACCAAACATCTAATACGATTCACAAGAAATATAAAAATAACACTGTCCATGACAACATGTGTAACAGTCATAGGGCTTTGTTAACTACGCTGATTACCATCTAAAACTACTTATTATTTCATTCCCTGTAGCATCCTAGTTTTTTAATACATCCTCTTGGTTTCCGAATCTCCACGTACTACCAAGTCACTACCCAAACTATCTCTCAAGATTTTTACTGTATCCAACATCGATAAAACTAACTACCTTTTAAAACAATAAACAAAATTCACTAATATAAAACATTTCCCTATTCCATAAGAACAATTTGTCTTGCTTTATTACACTGTAGGTTCGACATCTACGTTTTGTTAAAATACCACTTAAATATCCCAATCGGAAAAATTAACAGAAAATATGACATAACCATCGGTTATATTGAACTATATTAATAACACATAAAATGATTATCGTATGCATATTTTTAAAAAATCTAATTACATCTCAAAGTGTTTTAGAGTGTTGTTTTTCAAAATGCGTTTTACAATAATTATAACAATAAAACTTTTGCATTACATTCATTCGATTCACAGCTGATCTAAATAAATAAAACATACATTATATCATTAATAACTATAAAATGTACCAAAATAATCTTTACCTTCCTATTAGAGTTCGTAGTAGGTTTCTTTCTCCTCGAGCATCGCAAACATACAAAATTTCCACACACATACAATTTTATTTGAACATTCAAAATCAAAACATATTATTTTATATAATGTTATATTGCGAATTAATGTATTTGTTTCCCTATCGCTATCTAAAACTTAATGTTTAACTTAGATTAATAAAGAAAATAATTTAAACCATAATCACATATTTTTCTGGCGGTAAATCTTGGTTAGTCCCATAATATTTATTATTTCTTCTTTTGTCCGAATGTTCTCCTTTCTGATTATTAAAGTTTTAAATAAATTAGTTCATTTAGTAAACTGTTTAGACGATCTTTAGTTTCAATGTTTAATTCAAAATTATTAAAAAACATTTATTTAGTTATCCCACGAAGTTTTTAATGTTCGGGCGAATATTACCTCGGCGCGTTGATGCATCTTTATTTCTAGCTGAACTACAATTATTTAATCATTACGGTACCAATTGCGTTCTCCATGGATCCAATATTTTATATTTATTTCTCTGTAAAATATTTTTTTTCTTCTTTAGGCAAGTGTTTTCCTTGGTAAATTTCACTTTCATTCATTATTAATTTATATACAACATTTTCGATCTTTAACTATTTCTAGAGTATTTGCTCAAGTCATCTTAAAGAAAGCAATTCATAAAAAAAATTCTTTTTGTCCATTTATTCTTATACGAATAATATTTATTTTTATTTTCCATTATATTCATTAACTTTGCGCACAATGTCCTTTCATTAATTTTATACGCACGAAAGCAGTTTTCATAGTAATACGCTATACAAACTATATCAACGAATAACATTAACATTTTTGGAATATTATAAAATTTATAACTTGGTTTTAAGAATCTATCCATTTTTTATTGAAAATTCAGATTATATTTTGATAGAATCCACTGGCAGGTTACTGTGGAGTTAGTGAAACATTATTATGAGAACTTTTTTTAAAATTTTATTCTTAGATTCTCTTCGGAAGATTTTAAATTGTCAGTTAGTTTCTTTCAAAGATATTATTAAAGTTATAATAAAATTGACTAATAAATTGAAGAAAGAAAGAAATTTTAAAGAGCTTAAAATTTTACCTCTGCTCTGGAGTCAACACATTTTTGTTCTCCTCGTTTATACAATTAATTGGCGCGATTTTTGTTGTCTGCCAAGATCTATCTTTTTATTGGTCACTCCCTACTTTGGTTTATAAACAATTTCTAAAGTTTTAAAATCGTGACGTAATAGACTTAAATATTAACCTATTATTATTTTTAAATTAATTATTATCTATTACAATTTAACTATCTTTTAAAATAATTTCAAAACAATAATTAATAAAGATGTATAATCTTATTTTTTATTATAATGTGTGACAATTCCATCCAGTTCTATAATATACTATTTAAATATTTTAATTATTTGTATTAATTTAAACTGGTGCTTATACATAAAATATTCCAGACAGTCACGTAGACATTTCCGGTGTTTAGTCTAGTTTTATCTGTCTTAATAAATTTGCTACTTATATTATTTAAAATGATTATATAAAATTTTGAAAAATAATTTAGAAAAATATAGAACTAGATACAATCCTCACCATCACAATACTTATTATTAAATATATTATATTAACCCTTTATTGCTTAACCATAGTTTATAATTTTAAATACTATATAATATTAATTTTAAAATTTTTTAGTAATTGACCACTTATAACCATCATTGACCTATAGAAAAGGGCACAATATATATATATGGGCACCCATGAAAATGTGTGTGTACACTGACATTTATAACATATATTTTTATTTGTCAAAATAATAGACATTAAAAATGTATTTTTCACAATTAATTCCATGTTGAAAAAATATATAGAATTCACACATTTATAGAAACACATAGATGTGCTGTATGACAATTTAAAAATTAACATATTCGAATTGTCATAGACTTATAAAAAATCAATTCATTTTTAATAATACATAAATGCACATATACGATGTGCATTTATATAAAAAATAGATGTGTCAGATAGCCACATATAATGTTAAATTTAATCATATTTTTTATTATTATATGACAATTCAAATGTGAAAATATAACATGTTTAATAAGTTTATTTTGACATATTAAAATATATGATATAAATGTTAATGTGGACACACATTTCCATAGGTTTATGAGCACACATTTCCATATGTATTGACATATTTGTAAATAACAATGTGATAGCTTATTTATATTTATTATTATATGACAATTCAAATGTGTTCATTTTATAATATACAGGCATGTCTCTGTGGTGATACACATGTTTTATGTAAACCTATTGGATCATATTGGATTTCTTTTTTGGTATTAATCAAAATCTGAAGGTTTCATTTATATCTATAGCCATATTATGTAGATCTTAATTTCATTTTTATTGTTATTAACAAATTTTTTGTTAAAGTTATTCCAGTAAATTTACTCACTCTTAAATAGTTTTGGAATACTATATGTTAGGATTGTATCTCTTGTTCATAGTAACAGTTATAGAGCTTTTGTTTCTGAGCTAGATTCATGAATAATTATATGTTATATAGAAAGGAGTTTATATTCAGTGTTAATGTATATCCAATAGATGGTAATCCTGAATTGGTGCAAAGGGAATATTCTTTAAAGTCCATGACCTACATTTAATTTAATTTACTATATATTAGAAATTAAGTGTATAGTTGGTCAGTACATTAAAAGTACTAAGTGGCCAGAGAATTTATTAAAACAGGCAAAACTCTCTCTATATATATTTCCACTCAGTGCAAGCCAGAGTAATCAATGGATTTCAGAAGGCTTGTGCATAAAATCCCCATCTAGTGCCTACTATCCAATATCCCCAGACTAGTTTCTGGCTTGTTGCCATCTTCAGTGCAAAGCCTTGGATCTGAGAGCACTGCACCTAGATCTTAGTGCTCTCAGATCCAAGGATTCTTACTGATGAAGGCCACAAGCCAGAAACTAGTCTGGAGATATTGGATGAGTAGGCACTAGATGGGTATTTTATGTACAAACCTTCTGGCATCCATTGATTGCTATGGCTTGTACTGAGTGTCTATATGTATAGAGTTTTGCCTTTTTTAATAACTTATAAGCAAGCATAAAAATGGTGATCATGTGATATTTATTGCCCAGAGCATTTATGATGATTATCACATTTTAGTATCCCAGCATTATTTTTATTATTATATATTCTGATAGATTAGCACTTAAATTTATGCATCTAAATTAATATTTAAATAATATGTGTCAAGCTGGCAATGGCTAAATAATTATCCTGATCTATAGAAGACCAATTTCAAATCCAGTCACAAGATTGACTGTTGGTTTTATTGTTGATCATTCAAGATGATGAATGGTTATTACTTTTGAATAATTCTGGTGAACTTATAGTAACTCACACTTACAATTAATGTTGATCTCACAGGTTCATTTTATGTTCATTCCTTTAAATTTTATATTTATATTTTGTCATTGACTTGGGGTTGATGATGATTTTACAACAACTTACATTAACCCCATTAATTTTTCATACCATTACAAATGTCTACCTAACTATAGGACTAATGATGATCATGTACTGGTGACCACCATTACCAAATTGCCATTCAACTTGATTTCAAATATAACCACATCTGAGGGGGGAAAGCATACAATTTATGCAGAATTAATTTTAAAAATTACTGTGAAATATGTTACAAGAGTATTGATGATTATAAATTATAAAATAGTAGTTTTAATATATATTTAAAAAGTTTATGTTTAGAGTTGAATAGAAAATCTATGATTTTGGAGATGGATTGTGGTTTTAAATGTTGGAGTTTGTTTAGCTGTATTTTCAGTTTTGATTATGGATGGAGGGTGTTGTCATTGATTTGGGGATACAGTATTTTCATGCAACTCCAGAGAGTGTTCTGTCTCAGGCATTGTTCCAACCCACTTTCTGATTTCTTATTGTTTATCATGATGGGGATAACATAGTTCTGCCATGATCCCTGCCTCTAAGTCTCCAAGAAAAGGAGCAAGGCATAATCCATGCAGTACATTTCATTTTAGTTATTTATTTAAAAATTAAGTTTATAGTTGGCCAGTACATTAATAGTATTATGTGGGCCAGATCATTGATGATAATCAGCATATTTCAGTACACCAACATTATTTTTTAATTGTTATATTCTTATGGATTAGCACTTGAAGTTTGTGAATCCAAATTAATGTTTAAATAGTTTGCCTCAAACAGACAAGGGCTAAACAGTTAGCTTGGTGTATAGAAGAGCCATTTCAAATCAAGTCACAAGATTGACTGTTGATTTATTTTTGTTCATCATTTATGATGATAAATGTTTATTACTTTTGTGTAATGCTGATGAACTTATAGTTACTTAAAGTTAGTTCTGAGTTAATCTCAAGCTTCTCATATTCATGCATATTCCTCATTATATTTCTTTTATGTTAAATTTTAAATTTTATTGACTTGGAATTGATGATGATGATTTGCCATCACCCCAAGTTCACCTCATATAATCTTTACTATTACAATATATTGCAACAGAACTAATAAAATGGGGTTTACTATATAATACTAAATTGTCCAAGCACTTTACTACTGTTACACAATGCTTTATTTATCACCCTTTTTTACAGTTTACAGTTTTGATTGCCACAGCAAACTTCTTCAGGACTTTTTATCCCCTAATCTCAACTGATACAATAAAATTTTAACATTTTTTTTGAAATTTTTAGAAATTTTTAATATTTGATTGTAACAGTTAAGGTTAGGAGATATAAAGTTCTGAAGAAGATTGCTGGGGGAATCGAAACTGTAGACTAAGAAAGGGTGGTAAATAAAACATTGTGTAACAATAGTAAAGTTTTTGAACAATTTAGTATTATATGGTATACATTTGGCAATGCAATAAGAAGGAGTAATTATTATACTTTTTGAAAATGTAGTTTACAGACGTATAGGGAGTGTTGGCAACATCATCCTCACAATAGTCAACTAATATAAACATAGTATGAGAGAATCAGCAGAGAATAAAATAAGTATTTATATAATTATAAGTTAGAAAACTACATTACCAGAATTAAATATGAATAAGCAACAATTATTCTTTGTGACTGGATTTAAGAGAGATTCAATATCAACGTATGGGCTAATTATCTAGCCAATACCACCTTAAGGCATAATATGATAATACTCATTATAAGTAAATACTTAAGTTTTAAAGTATCTATCATAAAAAATTCTGGAATCTTGCTACTTGTTGATCATCATCAATACTCTAGTCATATGGAACCATGTGTATATGAGCTAACTATAAATTAATTTCCAACCTGTATAAATAAAATGAAGTGAATGGATTTTGAAGATGATATTGACTTTTGTGCCATCCAGAGAACCAACTAGATGTCCAAACACAAATCCATACATCACATACATATAAATCAACTGTTATTGTTCTAGATCTAGCTCAGGATCACAAGAACACTAAGGTCTATGATTGTGACCAAAAGAATATATATATATATATATATATATATATGATAAACAAAAATGCAAGTTAAAAAACTTGCTAACGCTTGTATTTATGTCCACAGATGGCGTCCTACCAAAAACACCTATCAAGCGTATTTTCGTTTACATAAACGTCAGAGTAGTTAGTATTCACTATCTCTAACTATAATTCCACTTTCAGATCATGATTTCAAGCTATTTGCTATCGTCAAATAGCTTGAAATCATGATCTGAAAGTGGAATTATAGTTAGAGATAGTGAATACTAACTACTCTGACGTTTATGTAAACGAAAATACGCTTGATAGGTGTTTTTGGTAGGACGCCATCTGTGGACATATATATATATATATATATATATATATATATACTTAACCTACTTTATGTTGAATAGTTTTACTGGAATAAGCTACAGTTTTGAAAGCTCAATTCTATGATGAAATTAAGTCAAATACATGGTGAATTCATAGAACAGATAGTTGAAGGAATAAAGACATGAACATAAATAAAAACAATTACAGAAATTATATTTTACCAATGCTTTCATGCATTATTAAATGTTTATGAAAAGTTAAACTTATGTTAATAGCATGAAAATGTTGAGAGCTTCTTAGATAAATAATATAAATAGAAAAAATGAAGTTTTTTAATAAAAGAAGATTCTGAAGTATTGTATTGTTAATAAGGTGTTTGCTTGTTTCATTAAATTATTAGGTTTTTATTACACATGCACATAAGTGCATACATAGACAAATATATGTAATAAATTACTAAAAAGAATAAAAGAAAAAAATCAAAGCAGAATACAAAAGAAACCAATAAAGATGTACAAATTTATATATAGACTTAAATTAAATCAATGCTTTCATTCTCTGAATAGATAAATATTGATTTCATATTATTTATGTCATACATAAATTAAGCTAATAGACTTTACTCTCTGGTATACAACATTAGTAAATTAAGTTACATACAAAACTCAAAGTATATATTGGTATTCTGTTGTCCTTTTCATAATTGAGTGATGTTAGACAATTTGTTCATACATAGCAAATGAAAAGATGAAAATCTTCCATTTTAATAAAAATAAATAAAAGAATAAAGGAGCCTTTGTGAATAAAAAAGACTGACTTGGAATATGTTTACTGGGCATAGGATAATTGATAAAATGAGTATAGAAAGAGGAGTTATGCAGAAATGCAGTATATAACCTGTTCTTTTTAATATTTATTTAGAAGATATGTTGAATAGTTATTTAGATTACGGGGGAACAAATGTTGGAGGTAAAATAATAAAATGTACAATATTTACAGATGATACAGTTCTTTAGCTGAGGATGAAAAGTAACTTCAGAATATGTTAAATATATTGGAGGAAGAGGTATAAAATAAAGATTAATGCTGAGAAGACTGTTTATGAATAGAAAGGAATGCAAAAAAAGGACATAAATTGAAATCCACGGTAACATAGTTTAACAGGTAAAGGAATTTAGATATTTGAGTAGTAATTGAGTGAGAATGGAAGATATAAAGATAAAATTAAAAAGGAATAGTATTGGCAAAGGAGGCATTTATTAAAAGAAAGGTAATATTTTGTGGATATATGAAGAAAGATTTAAGGGAAAGATTAATTAACTATGTGTGGAGGATACTATTATATGGTTATGAATCATAGAATATGAATAATAAAATTAGGAACAGATTGAAAGCTTTTGAGATATGGTTATGGAGAAGAATGGAAAAAATACCTGTTGGATGAATAAAATAAGAAATGAAATTTTGAAAATAGTAAATGAAAAAAGAAGATTGATTTGAGAAAATTATAAATTGAAAGAGAAACTGAATTAGATATATATTAATTAGGAAAAAAATATAGTTTAATAAAAGTTGTTTTGGAGTAAATGGTAAGTGGAAATAAGAAGGATAAAAAAGATAGGTATTATTGAATAATATAAGAAGTGGAAAAGTTATATGGACTTGAGGAGTTACGCAATGAAGAGATGACGAGAACAGATTGAAAAAATGGATGAATTCATGATATGACTATTCTTAACCTGTCCATAAGACAGAATACTATTGATGATAATAGATTCTGTAACAAGATATGGAAAAAGTGATAAGGTAAAAGTAAATGGAAATTTTAGAATAAAATGAAACTTATACACACAAAATGAAAACTTTTTATGTAACTATGATTGTTCAGATAAAAACAGAAGAATCATTATAAGTTTAAAGTTATATTAATTTATGTGCAAAATAATCAATTATATATCATTTTAAAATTATACACAATTATATGGAAAATAATCAAGTATATACCATTGTTAATATATGAAGAAATATAAGTACATAATTTATCAGATATAAATCAGATTTTGAGCCTTTTTTGACATTTATTCATAAATAAATTATGGATATAATTTAAATTTAACCCATTGATTAGTGGCTTATTTCCATGAAGCAATAATTGATATCAATTTTAGATGAGAGAAAAAATGTCATTAAAATAACCTAGCAAAAAGGATTTAAGTATACACACCCACAGACATCTATCTCTGTACTGATATATGGTATATAGATCAGTAATAAAATACACCAATATTGAATTGTAGCTAGTATATTTAACAATACCAGTGGTTTCCAACCTATTTTCAGCTACACTCCACCTAAACATCTTTAAAATCGTAATGCCACTCATTCACCATGACATATAATTCTTATTATTCAAAAAGTAAACTCGTATTCACGTGGAGAAGTTTAAAAGGTCATTAATTTGGTTTAAATAAACGTCCTAAGAACATAGTATTCATTTAAAATAAAAACAACAAAAGGACAATTAAAGTACAATGGAATTTCAGGCTATCTAACGTGTTCCAAGTATAACTATGGGGAGGTAAGGAATAAAAGTTATCTAACAGAAAAACACAGAAAATGATAGTGCAGAAAAAAATTAAAAAACATTCTTAGCTAAATTTATGAATACAATATAAGAACAATTAGTGGGAATTCAAATTCACTGTTAATAACTCAATCTCATTTTTTTATAATAATCCACTGTTGATAACATATCCCCACCCCAACCCTCCTGTGTGTGAGAGTGATTCCATATTGGGAACTTCTGATTTACAATAAACTCTTTTTATCTTTAAAACAACAATTTTGTTGAATTTTTTTATGTATAAAAGACTGATTCATATAATAGACCATGAGAGTATTATTGATTATTAGGGTAAAGGAAAGTATCAAACCATATACATACACTAAGAGAGCACCAAATGTGGATGCGACCTACTTATTTATTTATCTAATAGTCTATCTATATGTTTACTTAATGACTATCTATGTATATCTTACTTATTTATATTTTTGGTTATTTGCCCATCAATCTATCTTTTTATATTACTACTTTTTGTCTATCTGTCTATTTTTATTTCTGAATATCTTTTGGTCTGTATATCAATTTATATATCTACTTATTTATGTATTTATCTATTGACTCTCTCTCTCTATATATATATAGATATATATGTCCACAGATGGCGTTCTACCAAAAACGCCCATCAAGCGTATGTTTTGTTTACATAAACGTCAGAGTAGTTAGTATTCACTATCTCTAACTATAATTCCACTTTCAGATCATGATTTCAAGCTATTTGCTATCGTCAGTGAAAGACAGGAATAAAGAAACTAGATCTAAATACAAACTCTGAGCGTTTATGAAACAATTTCTATTCAGCTTGCAAGCGTGAATTTTTTAGACACGTAATGTCTTCAAACTCAGCATAGCAAACCAGATAGCTATATGGGTCTGATCTCAGTTCAGCATCACCACATAGTAGAAGCCTCTGCAATCTATATCATTGCAAGAAAGACCTCAAAGGTACATTTATGATAAACAAAAATGCAAGTTAAAAAACTTGCTAACGCTTGTATTTATGTCCACAGATGGCGTTCTACCAAAAACGCCCATCAAGCATATGTTTTGTTTACATAAACATCAGAGTAGTTAGTATTCACTATCTCTAACTATAATTCCACTTTCAGATCATGATTTCAAGCTATTTGCTATCGTCAGTGAAAGACAGGAATAAAGAAACTAGATCTAAATACAAACTCTGAGCGTTTATGAAACAATTTCTATTCAGCTTGCAAGCGTGAATTTTTTAGACACGTAATGTCTTCAAACTCAGCATAGCAAACCAGATAGCTATATGGGTCTGATCTCAGTTCAGCATCACCACATAGTAGAAGCCTCTGCAATCTATATCATTGCAAGAAAGACCTCAAAGGTACATTTATGATAAACAAAAATGCAAGTTAAAAAACTTGCTAATGCTTGTATTTATGTCCACAGATGGCGTTCTACCAAAAACGCCTATCAAGCGTATGTTTTGTTTACATAAACGTCAGAGTAGTTAGTATTCACTATCTCTAACTATAATTCCACTTTCAGATCATGATTTCAAGCTATTTGCTATCGTCAGTGAAAGACAGGAATAAAGAAACTAGATCTAAATACAAACTCTGAGCGTTTATGAAACAATTTCTATTCAGCTTGCAAGCGTGAATTTTTTAGACACGTAATGTCTTCAAACTCAGCATAGCAAACCAGATAGCTATATGGGTCTGATCTCAGTTCAGCATCACCACATAGTAGAAGCTTCTGCAATCTATATCATTGCAAGAAAGACCTCAAAGGTACATTTATGATAAACAAAAATGCAAGTTAAAAAACTTGCTAACGCTTGTATTTATGTCCACAGATGGCGTTCTACCAAAAATGCCCATCAAGCGTATGTTTTGTTTACATAAACGTCAGAGTAGTTTCTTTATTCCTGTCTTTCACTGACGATAGCAAATAGCTTGAAATCATGATCTGAAAGTGGAATTATAGTTAGAGATAGTGAATACTAACTACTCTGACGTTTATGTAAACAAAACATATGCTTGATGGGCGTTTTTGGTAGAACGCCATCTGTGGACATAAATACAAGCGTTAGCAAGTTTTTTAACTTGCATTTTTGTTTATCATATATATATAAGTATTTTGTCTATATTAACCTTAATGTAATTATGACTTAAATTAACTTTCATGCTCTCTACAGCAATGCACTCCATCTTACATAAACAATACACATGGCCAGATCAATGCATGAAGGTCTTTCCAAGTTCAATACATCTCCGATCTCTAGCCTCTCTTCTCCACATCAATCTTGCACACTTTATTTCATTCATCCACCTCACATGTGGTCTCTTTATGGGTCTTTTACAATCTTGTGGAATTTATTTTAAGATTTGAATTGTCCATTTATTATCATCTCTTCTAACATTATGGCCAGCCCAATTCCACTTCATAATTTTAATTCTTTCAACAATGTCAGTAACTCCAATTTATTTTTTACTTCTTTGAGTGATCTGAAGTCTCTATATACCTGGCCAAATCTCATATCTATAAGTAAGAAATGATAAAACAATTTTATTAAAAATCTTCCTTTTCAAACACATAGGCATACTTACTTTTAATATTAAGTTATTTTTACCAAAATTACTCCAACAAAATTTAATTCTATGATTATTTCCATTTATTATGTTTTCATCTGTAGTAATAATCTAATAATCTAAGATATTTGTAGTTGTTAACTTCTTTTAACTATCATAATCAATATTTATTTTCATCTTTTGAGAAAATCCATTGAACATTACTGTAGTTTTTTTAACATTTAACTCTATTCCTACTTTCTTACTTTCATCTGATAACTCTTGCAACAACATTTCCTGAAGCTCTGAAGCATTATTTTCAAAAAGAGATACATCATCTGCAAAATCTAAATGACTCAAAAATCTTCATTTACTTTTACTCCTTTAGCTTCCCATTTTGCACCACTGCTGTAAAACGTTTTGGAGATATGGAATCACTCTGTCTTAAACCCTTCTCAATGTTAACCTTCCTAATATTGTTATATAATCTAATTGTTGCTATTGAATTTTTATAAATATTCATCAGAATATTACAATATCCTAGGTCTATACATTGATGATCCAATGCTTTCTTTAATCATTGAAGAAATGCTTATAGAATAGAATGCATTTTTATATTCTACAAGTCCAAAGAATAATGGCAACTCATATTCATTGGTCCTTTCTATAACTTATCTCAATACTTGGATATGATCTACTGTAACTAAAACCACTTGTAAATTCATCTTGTTCCTTTGCTTGGTTGAAATCCAAAGTTCTCTGTACACGAGTTGTAATTATCTTGGTAAAAATTTTGTATAAAACTAATAAAACACTGATAGATTTATAATTTCTAATATCTTTTTTATCACCTTTTTAAAATATTAATACTGCATTCTTCCAATTATCTGGTGCATCTTTATCATTTAGACATTTGGTATATAACTTTGCCAAAAAATTTCTATTTATTCACCTGCTTCTTTTAATATATCAATTATAATTCCTTCATTACCTCGAGCTTCTTACTTCTTTATAAATTGAATTATATGGCTCATTTCTTCATTTAAAATCATGGACAATTCAGAAGATATGATAGTTGTATGAGAAATCTTGATAGAACTCTTCTACCCATTTCATGATGTCATCTCTTTTTAGTAATACTCCATCTTTTTTTTTTATTCTAGATATAAGTTTCTTCCCAATATCAAAATGTTGTTTCACACTCTTGAGACTTTTATTCTCTTCTACATCTTTCTTTGTTAGTTCACAATTATTCTTTTTACATCACTATCAACTCTTTTTTGCAGCATTTTATAAATTTCAAGATATTCAATCCTTCTTAAAGTATCATTTTTATATATCTTTATATCATTTTTTTCCTTCATAAATTCTCTAGTCTCAGTAGAAATTTTATGTCAATTTCTGCTTTTTCTACCAGCCATCTTTGTTGCAGTTTTTAAAAGTGTTTCAATTACTTTTCTATTAATTTCATTCAAATATGAATCATATTCAAAATCTGCTAGTTCTCATTTAAATTTATTAAAATGTTTCTGGAAATTAGGAATACCAACTGTGAATACTGTTTTTTTAATAATTTTTATTAGGTTTGCATTAACACATACCTTATATCTTACTAATCAACTATCTATTCCTGTGTTGAATTTATTAATGACATTACAATCTTGAAATATCTACTTTCTGTTAGTCAAAATATAATCCAATTCTGCTGTACCTTCATTTGAATGCCTCCATGTCTATTTTCTTTTAACATTTTCTTCAAAAAAAGAATTCGTAATATATAGTTGTTTTTTTTTTTTGTAAACTCCATATGTCTCTAACCTCATTCATTTCTATTATCATGACCAAATTTACTTACATCACTTTTATCTTTCATTTGTTTACCACTTCTAGCTTTAAAGTCTTTCATAACAATTTTAAAATGTTGTTTGATCTGATCAAAAGCCTTTTATATATCCATATAAAAATCTTCTACTACTTCATCACTATGAGAATTTGTTGGGGTATAAATGTGAATTATCTGCATTTCATATCTACTATTAAGTTAAATAACAAATCTTGCCACTCTATGCAATACACCATCAATATCCATAATGTTGTTCTTCCACTTTTTATTTATAACAAATTCTATTCCATTTGTACTTCCAAAGTTTGTGCCTTTGTAGTGCAGTGTATGTTCACTTTTTAAATCAATTGCCTCTTCCCCATTTCTTCTGAATTCACAAAGTCCAATAATGTCCCATTCAATATGAGACAGTTCTTTCAATTCCTGTACTCTTAATTCACTAAATACGTAAATAAAAAGTCACCATTTAAATGGCAGCCTGTGTCTGCATTCAGAGGATTCTCAGCACCTTCCATCTTCAGCTACCAATCACTGCCATGGCTGCTAACTTTACACCCTCATAGGAATAAGGGCATGATTTATTTTTGTCTTTTATGATTGTAAATATCTATTAGAAAAAAAATTCATTTACACACACATTCGTTTTACCCTAAGAAGACCACGGTGTTTCTTGATCTTAAACTCAGAGGTAAAAAGCCAATAAACTCATCACACTGGCTAATGTACGTTGGTGAGTAGCTCATCCATGTTCGTATACTATATGAATAATCACACATAGTACTAACAATTGCAATAACAAGAACGTATGGAGTGGATATTAGAAATTAGTCCTGTTCGAATTCTTTAAGACCTCCAAGATATATATATATACAATCTTTAAACAGTAAATGCTGCTCTAGTATATAACATGTTAAGCCTTCTTAGCTCTCACAGTAATGTATAATAATAAAATGCAGCATTCTGTTACTAAATTTTCTTTAGTTAAAAAGATAGTTTTGAACAGTATTTTTCTCTCTGTGTATATACAATGTTTTATATAGAAATAATATATATAATCTAGTAAACGACATACACTTTCATTTAACATTTGACAACATATGTAATAAGAAATATCACTTTCTTATACAATTCTCTTTGGTTATAAAAAAGATTGTCTTCGAGAATTAAAACAAGAGTAGTGGATTGTTATTCAATCTCGATCTTTATTGTAAGATATTTTCTTAAATATATTAATTTTATTTAACAACGTAAAGAAATTTATTTTTATATAAAACTTTTGTAGTAAACATTTAATTGATGTGTATATACGCTTAAAACATCTTGCAATAAATATCTAAACTGATTCAAAATTCAATCCTTCTGCTTTAGTTATTTAACACAATCTTTTTTATAATCAAAGGCAAATTAGTAAAAATGTGGTTCACTTTCTGATTGTACATATTGTTGAAAACTAAGTAGGAGTGCATGCCGTTTATTAGAACAGCTTTTAATATTTAAACGATTGTATAGAACGATATAAATATAAATATATTCACATTGTGATGCATTGTATTTATATAAGAGTGTGTATTTGCTCTTGGGTATATAATTATCTGAATAAGGGAATCACATTGTGCTTGTGTTTATGTAAGTGTGTATATGTGCTCTTGTTTATCTAATTCCCGAAGGTTATTTAATGTGATACTATAATGAAATAATAACTTTTAAGCAGAGGTGAAGATGCATTTTTATTGTTTGTCTTTTTTTTAACAATACGTGTGCCAGAAACTCTGTCTTTGTAACTTCTACAATATAAATTTTAATTATTTTTTTTATTTTTTTTTTCAATCTCAATCAACAAATCATCATTCAACAATGACCAATTGACTCAATATTTAGCATGTTAGCTCTTAAACAATAATTCTAAATTTAGTTCTATATAATATAAAATGCAAGATTTTATTTTGATGCGAATTTTTATATTGGGTGTAAAGTGGTTTCCACAGTCATATTTATCTTCTAGGAATAATTTATATAAAGTAAATAATTAGAAACTATCAGTTTTGTTATCACGTGGTTGTGTTTTAAAAAAAGAAACATTTATAAACAATGGCACATCTGTAAAAAATATGTAGATATAAAATAAGGAATTTTTTTAATTAAAAATAAATTTGATATTCTATTAATACTTTTTATTAAAATTTATTATTTGGTTTGTTTATGTCTGTATTTTTTTTGCAATAGTAAGATTAAAATTTAAAATATTAATAGCAAGATTAATGAAATTCATAATGTAAATAATTCAGCGCATATGTTAATGTGAATTTTTAATAAAAGCTTGTATGAAAAAATAAAATAAAAATAAATAACGTTTTAGTATTTCCAAGTAGGTAAGCCTTTATTTAAATGCAGTCATATGAAATTTTCCATATTATTTCAAGATTATATTCATACGTTTTCCTCATCACACTTTAATATTTATCACAAATGAAAAACCTAACAAGCTAGATAAATAAACAAAATAAGAAACTTCGTATACAAATGAGTCATCTTTTTTATGCCATATATGGTTAGATTTATTATATTTTTAATAGAAAATAAATATTATTTATAATGTAAATCCGACTTCCTTATCCCACAAGGATACCGAAATTCTTGACCGCGTTCATGAAACCATTTATTTGCAACTGAAATTAATATTATATACATGAGCCATATTTATAGATAATGGACACATTAAATATTAAATTTGCACAGAACTAAACTATATAAAATAAATTGGAGTAGACTACATTCTCTTTACCTGTAAAAAAAAAAAAAAAACTAAATAAACACACTGCTTTTTTTTCAGATAGAGATAACTTAGTCGATTCCAGATTAATTATATATATATATAATGTCATATCCAACTATTTATATATATATGTAATAAGAGGTATGCAATAGTATTAACTTGTATTTATATTTAAAAATGTACTATATATATATATAATTTGATTGGGATGAGCCTATATTAAACACAATGTATGTAGAAGCTGTTCATGAAAACAATAAACAACTAAATACTGATAAAAGTATTAAAAATATAGGGGATTTGAACTCAGATTTTCAAGCAACCTTCAACTATTCACACTATCTCATACTACTGATACACATGTAGAAAAAATAAATAATCACCAATATATATATATTGTGCTGAACCAGCACTCATCAGTTGGTCCAGATTATTATCTCCCACACATAAATATAATCAGTGCTCAGTATTAACAAATTTTTATCAACAATTGGAAATATTTTTCATTATCTGTTTTTACTTTGAAATTTTTAATTTTCCTCTCCAAAGAACTGGTTGTAATGTTTAACTTCTATATTATTATTAATAAGGTGACAAACTATTTTTCACTATCTTCATTTGTGCTTGTCATGGTTATGAGTTTGAACTCAAATCCAGGCCAAATGAATTTTTTTTCAAAGGGCTAGTAATTTTTATTTCAGATATTTGACTCTTATACTACCCAGATAAACATTCATGTTATTTAGTATATGGGTATCCAAATTTGTGTATCTAGAAGGTCAAACAGTGTTGCAAAATTTTCAAATCATCTTCACCAACCAAGTGGTGAGCTTGTTTAATACTGTATTGTTCTTCAATATGCCTTTATTAGGTGCTACTGAAGGAATTATTTTCTGCAATGGACTATCTTATACAAACACCTCTGTTTATAAAAATTTTTTACCTAAAAGGATTAAAGACAGCAATGAAATTCTATATACTTTAGGTTTTTGATCATGAACATGATTGGATTATATATGAAACATGAAATTAGGAAAGTATTCCCATTATCAAATATAGTAATCTTCTTGTTGCAAAAATTCAGCTAATATGATCCAGATAAAAATTAGTAAGCATCTAAAACTGGAACACTATCGTATAACATATTTTTTAAATATTTGATTGTAAATAATATACACTACCCCATTAATTTCTGCCAATATAATTTTTGAAAAATTGCATCTTTTAAGCAATTCAACAAAATAAAAATTTTAAACCTATAATTTTTAGTTCATGATTATAATAGTAGCAATTCGATGTCTGGTTCTAATTTAATCTTCGATTGATCAATCAGGGAAGACACATGCATAGTGTTGGATTTGCAATAAAGTCTAATTTGATAACTTTTATTCTTGAAAGTGTAGTTTACATGCAGACTGATGATGCTGAAAATTGTCATATTGATGCTCATTTTATTGTGCATATGGTCCAACATTACATTCAAAGAATTCAGAGAAACTTTTTTTTACTTTTTAGGTAGCATTAATTTATACATATTTCAACATGAAAGATTTTTCTGAATTGCTGTTATTGTGTTAGTTTAATGTGGTGTCACCTATTGGAACATTTTACTTTTAAAAAAAGCAAATTTGAGTGCTTTCAATTATTGATTTTTTTATTTTAGAAAATCTGAAGTTAGAAAAATTAAACATGCAGCAAGAACAAAATATTTTAGTTCTGCCTTCATGTGTTTGTTGAGATTTAATTTTTGTAATCTTTTTGAGACCATTTACAAAATTACTTTGAAAATATATTTGGAATAACTAGAATCTTGACATTTTTGCAACATTTATTAAAATTCATGATTATTTTTGCATAATATTGTGAAATAATTATTAAAAATCAAGAATATATATTTTAATTTATGCATATATGTTTTATTTTTTTTAAAAAAAGTGTTGATGATGTTTTCATGCATATTATAATTTCCAGCTATTTTAATTTCATTAGATCCTTTCTTTTCATATATGTATTCTAACAGAGATAAATAGCATAGTATTAAGATTTAAGTTAAAAAACTGATTTTTTTTTCTTCTTTTGATTGTCATTCATTCTATTCATAAATTTGCAGATATTAATCAAGAAGGATTCTTGTCCTCTTTTTTTTATTTTAAAATTATCCCATGTCATTATTATTTTGTCAACAAGTTGATAAAGCATTAAGTTATTAGATGTAAAAAGAACTGACCAAGTAAAAAAGTTTTGTATGGTCGCTAAGCAACAGTATTTTATATTATAAAGACTTCATATTTAGAATAAAAATAAAGTTTATTATTCAATATGATAAAATAACCATTTTTTTATTTTAATTCCAATGAAATATTTTTAATATTAAGATGTATATTTGTTTTTCATTTTTTAATTTTTGTTAATTTCATTAATACTTACATCCATTTTTTCATTCATTTTGAACTTATACCAAATAACTCCTTACTGTTTATTTACAATTTACTAAAATGGATTGACATGATCTTTTATGTCACAATATATATATATAATCATAATTAACCCAACTTATCTTTATGCTTTTATTATATATATATGTACATGCAGCCAAAATCATGATGAAATGTTAATAACAATCTTACAAACAAAAGAAAATAATGAGGAAACATTTTTATACTATATACAGAGTGTATAAATGAAAACATAGTCTAACTTGATTTACAAAATTCTAGATGTGATTGCATGATATACGTTATTACAAAAATACATTTTTATTACAATGAACATGGGATATAATTGTTTATAACACTTCAAGTAAATTTTATGATGAAATGGTGAGTAATTTTCTCATGGTGGTGGTGAACATTAATTACTTTAAAAAAATATTTAAAAACACTTTGAAAAGTGTTTATTGTTACACTATATAGATATATATATTCTCACAGATAAATTAATTCATAGTATTATATCTGGTAGCTTCAATGTAATAAAAATATAATAGCTAAATAGCTGACATTTCAATACAATAACAAATACTTCCCTCAGAGCTTCTTTATTAAATCATATGATTGTGTGTGTAGCGATATTTAAAATCATTATTTTACTCTCCAATAGCTTTTTCCATATATTAATTTTCTTTAATCCACACTTTTTATATAATATAACAAGAAAAAAAGATTTTGGTACTTCAAAAATTAAGACTGTTCTGCCATAAATAAAGAGAGTAACTGATAAAATTGGTAATGTTTTAAAAAAAATAAAATCCACACAATTTATACTGCATTTAAAAAAAATTAGTGAAATATTTTCACAACTTAAAGATAAAATTATTTTGGAGTCTCATGGTGTTTATATTCATACATTGGACAGGCCATTTATAGAATAAACATAAGAAAGGAAAAACACATTTGGTAGTTAGAGAAAAATCTAATTTATTAGCCATTTATTCACACATTAAATTAACTAACCACTACATCAATTTTAATAACATATATTCTCACAAAAATTGAACAATATGACCAGAGATTTCTAAGGGAAGCTATAGAGATTTTTAAAAGGTCCAAGAGCATAAATGAAAGTGTGAATTAAAGAAAATTAATAATATTTGGAAAAGGCTATTGGAGGATAAAATATTTTTTACAACTTCTCAACCAATAGAATTTAAGAATGAGGAGAAAATAACAAAAGAAAAAAAAAATTTAAAACTCACCACCCATATTCTTATCATTTGAGAAAGAAGAAGATGAAGAAAGTACTTGTTATTGTATTAAAACATCAGCTATTTAGCTATTATATTTTTATTACTCAGAAGCTCCAAGAAATAATATTATGAATTCATTTATCCATGAGAATATTAGAATTAATATATATATAGTTTAAGATAGAATGTTTATGAGATCAAAAAGTGGGTATTAAATTTTTTTAAAGAAAATGTTTGTTCTATCAAAGCTTAAAGAAAAAATTGCCAGTATCAATATATGTGTAGTGTGTGTGTGTGCTTCAGAGACTGCTCAGAAAAGTTAAACACATTTTTTCAATTATTGTTTTTCTTGTTTGACTTTATTTTCATCACTCTCATTCATAATCTTAAAAAATATGGTCTCTGTTCAATAATATATATATTGTGACCTTTTAATTGGTCCACTGTATTTAATAGTCCAAAATTTTAAATTTTAAGAATATAATTGGCACTAATAGTTTAATAAATAACTTTTAATAGAGACTTTAAAAGAGATTATAAATATACATTTTTTTTTATTCATGGTTGTTTTTGTTTTATATATCTGTATGTAATTTTAATAATAATATATTTTTAAAATAATTATAATGATAATAAAAAAAGTCATTGATTTTATTAAAATATTTCTATTAAGCTGAATAAATAAATTATTTTAAGTTTCAATTAAAACGTTATTAAATTTAATCAGTTTTAAAATAATAATTATTATTTTTTTGTGTGTTAAATTTTAACATAACAAGTTAAATATTAAGTAAGTAAGAGACAACTTTCAAGTCATTGACCAATGAGAGTTAAGCACAAGTTTGTCACATCATGTTGGGGGGAGGGTGATAAAATTAGCAGACGATGTAAAAATAAAAAGGAAACCATTAATTAAATTAAATGGTTGTATGAAATATTGGTAAAAATTCTCAAAATTATAAAATATTTTATTTTATACAACAGTAATAAGTTAATTAATCTTAATAGAATAAAAATAAAGTGTTTAAAAGAAGTTCAACAAGATGATGGAATAATCTAAACCAATTTTTTTGTCAAGGTCACAAGTCATAATTTGACAAAATCAATTTACAATTTCAAAATGCTAGTACATAAAAAGTTGCCAGTAGATATTATTATTATAAACAGAAAAATGGAGAAGAATAAAAGTAATTCAATACAAGTAATTAAAAAGTGGTCAATCACACATGTAAGCAAAACATTTTCAGTTTATCTCTGCTTTATTAAAAAAAAACCTAAGTGATAGTTTAATTTTTTTAAAAAGAAACCAAACCAAGATCAGAATAACTAACTTTCATGAGTTAAGCAAGAAAAGGTATAGAACTTAATATAATGGATAATTGAAAGGAAAAATTGAAGAAAATAATTAGTGCTGTTAGTTGGAGTAACTGATACTGTTCAAATTAAAAATATAATATTATTATTGAAAGATGGATATGTATAATATTTTAAGTCAGCATTAATTTTAATCAAATGAATAGAACAATAAATGTTTATTCTTAAGTAATAAATAGAAGTATATAAGCGAGAGAAGTCTCCTATTTATTCATTACAAGTTATATTAAAGTAAACAGCGTTAAGGCGGAAGAATTCATGAAGAAGTGATAATAAACTTAAGTCTGTTAGATAGATTAAAAATAATATTATGAGAATTAATTTCAAGAAACTTATGTAGATTTCTCATAAAGAAAAGAATTCGTATATAAAACATAGAAACAAAACTAAGGATTTAAGTTAAAAATTATTTTTAATCAATACTTCAAAGAATTAACATATAAATATATATGTTTGACTTGATTATTTGATTTGCCGATCCCATTAATTCTTATAATAGTTGTGTATAAAAAATTCTGACATATAAATAATGAATAATGAACATTTTCTCAAGGAGCAGTTCACTGTGAGAGATTTCAGTTTATTATTATTACTGCATCACTTTTAAAATGTTGGGTAGAAGATCTTTGGAATCGCTTAAAGCCCTACTGTGCAAAAATGTATTGAATATCATATTAAGTATATCTTTTAAAATTATTAACTTAAAACAAACATTAAAATGTAATATATAAAATATAATACATAGTAATACATACAATCATTTAACTTAATTAACGTAAGATTAACTTAACAAGTAAGATACTGTTGGCAATTGTATAACTAATATCAAAAGATAAACAAATATTGTTTATTTTTTCTACTTCTTTGTGATTCCTTCTCACGTACTTTAAGATGAGAACATAAGGAGCGTGAAGAAAAAAGAAGATTGGAAATGTGGTAAAATAATACTTTAAGTTTTATTGTAAGGTAACAAAAGTTTAAATTAATTTATTTTATTCTCTAATGTATGAAGTAATTAATAATCAATGTACTGTCACGATAAAGAACCACGAGACGGTAGTTATAATACTAATATAATATTTGCGGGGTTCGAACCCATCTTTTCAACATGTGTTTGATCAGGTGGGTCAGCAATATGAGATGGCACTGAGAGTGGTGGGTCGTGTGAAAGTCTAAGTTCGAACCCCGCAAATATTACATATATAAATGCAGTTTTAAGCCTGTACAATGTATTAATACTAATATAAAAAACTGTATGACAAAAAAAAAAAACAATATGAAAGGATTAAATGTGTGAATGATAAAAGATAAAAAAAAGTTTTGGTCTCAGTTTTGATAGAAGAAAGTAAACATTGACGATTGTCAAGTTATATATTATAACGATCCGGAGAAATTTGTCAAACTTAACATATCTGCACTACGGGCGCCATCTAGGCATTTGAACCTAGAAAAATTTATAAAGTAGGCAGATACGTAAGTCAAAAAAAAAAAATTTTTTTTTTTATATTTTGCATCCGGTCGTTAGCCCATGTCACTAGCTCAGTGGAATAGCAGAGATTTAATAATATAATCTAAGAGTATATATAAAAAAAGAATAAAATAAGCCACTGCCAGTAATTAACACACAAACATTTATTTATTTCACATATATATAAGATTTAAAATTATTTTAGTATTAGTTTTACATTTCAAAATTTAACCTACATTTTTAACTTTGATTTTTGACTTTAATTTACATTTAATTACTATTATATTCTAATTTTACATTTTAATTAAGTTCGCACAGATAAATTTATGAAAGCTTGTTTATAATGTTGAATATAGATCGGTTACATAGATTTCACGGTCAAAAACATTTCAAAATAAACATAAACGATCAAAATACAAAATTATTGATTACTGACAATTGCGGAGGGAAATTTATACGTAACCCAATAGTATTCACCATAAGATACTTGCATTGTCACCAATAACTTAAAAGACATCCGAATAAATACATTTTAGATACTCACCAGTAAGGTATCATTATTTATCGAATGTCTATATATTTTGATCAAATATGAAATCCAAAACATAATTAACCGATAACGAATCCATGCAAACGTCTATAAACAACTTAAATTTAATGCATTTTTATTTAGTGTCGAGTATGAATAGACTACATAAATTTGCTTTTGAAAATAAACATTCTATCCCTATTTAACCTTAGGCTAAAAGTCACAGCCAAACTGGCGCCAATCCATCTGATATATCGATGTATTCAATGTAATACAAAATACGGCGGCACCAAAAAGTTAAGAGAAGAAATTGCCTCTCGTCAAATAGGAATATGACATCTATCTGACAAGAAGAGCAATAAAAAAAAACTCCATAGAAAGGAACTGCGCTCTGCATCTTATAATTCCTTCCATAGGCAAAACGGGAGAGTGCGGCATATGAAGCGATTCTGCCAGTAGCGAATCTCCGACTACATCTACTAACTACATCAATATATCCAATCCATTGACCCAATTTAACAATGACACAAATAACCTAAGATTACCCTCCCCTAATATAACTTTACAAATCTATACAGCCATTCACGCCCGACTTAAGTTTAACATTTATATAATTAATTTAACGAAAAACAAAAAATCATGATAAAAACTTAAAGAACAAAAAATAAATAAATGGAAATGATTTTACATAAATAAGAAAAAAATACATCAAATAACACTATTAATAAAGAATTTAGTTTGGTCAGATAGGATTCTATTTGTAACAATTAAATACTAGGAAAGTTTAAAATTTAAAGTTCTTAGTGTTTTCAAATTAATATTGTTCATTATATTTTATAAAGTTCTTACGGTTTTAGAAATGTTCATCTTTTACAGTTGCTTGCCGTTTGAAATCCAGCGTTAAATTTCCCGATGATCCTGTGGTCCTCTAAATATAAGAAAAGCGATGTTTCATTTTTCCATTTTATAACAACTGAAGGGATTGAACGTGCGTCTTTCCATCCCTTCACCACCAACTCTCCGCCTTAATACATCTCCGTCTTCTCGTAATAATAACTACCAATCACTAATTAATAATTTCCAAATTTTCCTTTTATACGTATTCGAAGGATTGACTTGGCATTATGTCATCGATGTGATGATCCTTTCGCTGAGGTCCGATTTCCCGATGGATTTCTTTCATTGGCTATTTGTTTCTATTGTTTTCCTATCTGACCGATGTTTTTACATTTAAATGCCCAAGGCTGGTTTACATTTAACTAATTAACAATCATTTCCATTTCTGATTAATTTCTGTGTTTTTCAAGATTAAAGATATATTTTTATCTCTAAATCTTTTTAAGTTTTTGTTTTTAAAATACCTTTTCTATTTTTAATACAGTTTTATTTTAATAATTTTTTTTATCTGTGCGATTTAATATATACGAGTTTAAGATGATATTTAATTTCAATTTTTAATTCTTAAAGAAAATTTTTAAATGTGAACTTTTTAATTTACTTTCATGTTTAATAAATTAAAAAAAAACCAATGTAACGAACGTCTGTGCTCGTTACAATATATATATATATATTGCGACCTTTTAATTGGGCGACTGTCACTTTACAATTGTACTAAATTTCGTAATGCAAAATTAACATTAATTGAGTTTATAATATTTTGTTGTGACACATTTTTTATACAATATTAATGATAGTTTGGCATATTTTGGACAAATCACCATCATTATTTTCAAACATTATCGACCCACTACAGGATGAAAGTCTCTCCAGATTTAATTCATCTTTCCCAATCTCTAGCCTTTTTTCTTCACATCACTTCCACACACTTCCTTATTTCATGTATCCATCTCACATGTTGGCTCATTTTAGATCTTTTACAATCTCTTGGAATCTAGTTTACGATTTCAATTGTCCATCTATTATTATCTATTTTAGATAAATACACAAAGTTATTTGTAATTAGTTATTATGATGTAGATTATATTATTATTATTTTAGATATAGACTTTAAGGTCAAATAAAGAATCATATTAGAATTATCATTATTATTATTTATAAAAAGTTTTTGAAATTTAAGTATTTTATTACTAAAATTAAATTATAATAAACAATAAACTATTGACATATTTTAATAAAATTATTCGATAAATTTTGCTCTATTTAAATGTCAAAATTTCAATGCAATAATAAAGCATATAATTATTTTATAATTTATTATGTGTTGAGTCTAATTATTTCTATTATTAAAAATTTTCACTATTCGAAAACATCCTATAAAGTAATTCCATAATTTATTTATTATTGAAACAGACTTATGTGTATGATTTTTTTAAAATTTATTAACAAACTGCATATATAGTATAATTTCAATCTAATATTCATCTCTTAAGTATTATAAAATGCACATCTATTTACATTTAAATAGTCAATAACAATATAATGCAAAAGAGAAAAATATTAATAAAGGGATAAGAATTTTGAAACCCTGGAGAGAAAAAAATAACTGCCATTGTTAAATTAAAAATATTTTTTACTTTAATTATAGAGAATACTGCATTTTACAAGATACTTCAATCATTTAAAGTTTGACTAAGAAATACTAACATAACAACTCTTATTTCCCACAGTGGAATGATTTTATTATTTAGTCATTTGTTAACTCGGCAAACAGTTTTTCTCTTTTACATTCTTTTTTTTAAGGTATAGACAATAATTTTATCATTATCTATTTTCTCTTCATCATAGATTTAATTACATATTACTTCTTCATTGAAAATACTGGTCATTTCAGAAGGTATAATAAATGTAGGGTATAGTTTTCTTTATTGTTATATAATTTTTTTATAAAACTCTTCTACACATTTTATAACATCATTTCCATTTTAGTAATAGTTTCATCTATTGCAGAAGTAAGTTTTTTACCAAAAGCAAAATGTTGTTTTACACTTTAGAGATTTATTTTCTTCTATCGTTTTCCTTGCTAATTAACAATCATATTTTGTTACATTGTGATTAGCTGCTTTTATATCATTTTATAAAATCCTAGGTTAATCAATTCTATTTAATAGATCATTGCTATATATTTTTATAGTCTTTCTTCAAATTTTTTTTTGTTTCAGTAGAAAGTACATTGGTCAGTTGTTACTTTTTGTATCAGCTAATTTTGTTGCAGTTTTTAATAATGCACCATTAATCACCTTAGAGATTTTGTTTAAATCAGATTTATCTTCAAAATCAGTTAATATTTTAAAACATTTGTCTAGTTCTATTTTAAAATTCATTGGAATGTTTTTGAATATTAGGAATATCAGCTGTGAATATTGGCTTTTCTTAATAATTTTTGTCTCTTTAGTTTTACACTAATACATATCACACTAATCGATTATTACTTCCTCTGTCAAATTTATTAAAAACATTACAATCTTGAAATACGTATTTTCTGTTAGTCAAAATTGATGTCAATTCATCTATTCCTTTATTTGCATGTCTCAATGTCAACTTTCATTTACTATTTCTTTAAATAAAAAAAATCATAATATAAAGTTCTATTTGTCTTTAAAATACACAAACAGTTTCCTTTCTCTTTTGCATTATGGTAACCAACTTTTCATGCAGCACTTTCCTTTTTCAATCATTTACCATTTCTAGCATTAAAATCTTCTAAAAACAAAGTTCATTTGTACACACACACTCTGACATCAAGGAAACTGAACTGATATTTCAGTCAAGATCTATCAGGCAATCTTAAAAACAGAGGTAAAAAGCCATTAAACACATTATGTTAGCTGATACTGATGAACCATCAATGTTTATATACTATATAAATAATCATACAGTATTAACAGCTGCAGTGAGAAAAAATTATGGAGTAGACATCAGAAATTTGCCATGCTCATTGTCTTAAGAATCCAATGACGAATAAAAGAATGTTCTTTCAACTAAAGTAAACTCTTTTCTGCAACATTCTTAAGTCTCATAAAAACTCACTTTTTTGTTAAAGAATCCATTATGGTGTGACTTACATTTAGTTTTATTCAAGTAGATTTTATCGCTAATGATATAAATAAATAATGTTTTAATTAGATTTGCCAGATTTCTTATCCATCCTGAAGAGTAAACGTTTGGATAAATATATTCAGACTCTTGTTTGGCAATAAATATTGTTATAATAAACAACTAGTAATATAACTTTTTTTAAATAAACATGTCCTACTTAGAGTGTTTAAAATATAAAAAAATGAATGGTTTGCTCCACCAGAGTGAGAATAAGTCATGTTCTACGAGTGTTGAGATCAAAATTCTTCATTCTATGACTACATTAAACTATGAAGGATATATTAGACATTTGTAAATAATAGAAACAAAAATCTAAAAAGATATCATAAAAATGAAGGGTCAAAGCTCATGAGTCATAAGTTTAGGACTAAAATCATTTAGATCAATTGTTATTAAACTAGATGTTAGTTTTTCTATTTTCATTAAAAATCTTAAAAACATCCCTTTCATTATATACTTACACCGCTAAAAGTCATTTACATCAAAAACTAGCTTGTTCAAATGATTATTTTTGGTTCTGTTAAATTTTATTGGTCTAGAGATGAGACATGCATTGTGAATCAACTTTATCTATTAAAATGCTTAAATTACATTGTTGTCTGTTGGTATATCCATTTATCCATCTAACCATCCATGTATTTAACTATCTAACTACTTACATGTATATGTATTTACCTATCTATATATGTATCTATTAATCTGCTAGTCCATCTATCTGATTGCAAATTTATCATTTTATTTATTACTTTTTTTAGTCTATTTATGTATTTATCTAATATTTAAATACATCTATACTTTATATCCCTGGAATTTTAAATATAATTATAGGGGATAACTCAGACTTTCAAGCTACCTTCAACTATCCAATCTATCTCTTAACCAATACACATGACCACACATGTGAAAACGATAAATGATCTCCAATATATGTATTTTATGCTGAACTAGCACTCATCAGTTGGCCCAGATCATCATCTCCCATACATATATCTATTCAGTGCTTGGTCTATATTAGGATAGCAAATCTTCAAACTTTAATGGATAGGTTTCAATCTTCCCCACCAACCAACTCTTCAGCCATGCATCTCATTGAAAATATAAATGAATGCTCACACTCCTTGAAGATGCCAATATTATTGTCATGCCCATGTTTCCCTTAAGTCATTCTGACCTCTCACATATAGGACCTTATCCATTTAAATACACAAATTAAATAGGCAGAATACATGCTAATTCTGTAATAGTTAAATACTCCAAGAATATAAAGTATATCTGCATTTAAATATTACTGATTCAATATATATCCTCTCTGTTACTGATATAAATATTACTGATTCAGTATATATCCTCTCTGTTACTGATTTAGCCTTTATCCTGCCCATCCCTCATCTCTGTATTTAAATGGACAAGATCCTATACTTGTGGGGTCAAAGTGACTTAAAGTCAACATGGGCATGACAATAATATTGGAATCATCAAGAATTTTTGGTGTTCCATCATGATTTTCAATGATATGGATGGCTGAAAAGTTGACGTTAAATATATTGAAGCCTGTCCATTAAAATTTGAAAGATTTATTTTCTAAATATAGACTGAGCACTGATTATATATATGTGGGATGTTCTGGAACAATCAACTAGTGCTGGTTCAGCATGAAATACATATATAGATCATTTATCTTTTACACATTATGTGGTCATGTATATCAGTTACTATATAAGTTAAATTTGATAATTGAAGGGAGTTTGAACGTCTGGGTTCAAATTCCCCTACAATTACTACATCTAAATTTCAGGGTATAATATATACCTGTATTTAAATATAACAGATTCCTGTATTCTGTCCATCCATTTTCTGTGTATTTAAATGGATATGCTTCTATAATTGAGGGGTCAGCATGACTTAAAATTAACATGGACATGACAGTAATATTGGCATCATCATCAATTTATTTATTAATTAATTTAAAACCAAAAGATGCAAATATTCAAATCAGGTCTGCCATTTCTTCGAGATTGCGTAAAATGTGTCTCTTCTATTTAACAAGTTTGCGTCTAAATTAATGAAATAAACCTCCTTAATTTTCCTCCTCATCTCATGTCACTCACTGCACATCACTTGCAGATTGTCCGGTATACATGAGTGGCCTGTAGGGGTTTTATGCTGCACAAAAATGGAAAAGTGGGAAGGATCTGTGAGTGCTTTATTGTATGCATATTTATGCTGTAGCAACCTCGTATGAACAGAGGCTTTAGTTTTCTGATAATATGCAGCATGATATTAAAATCTCTATTAAATTTGAAGATTTTCTATTTTAATATGGACAGAGCTCTGATTTTATATGTGTGGAAGATGAGAATCTGGACCACATTATGAGTGTTGTATATTGGGTATTATACATCTTTTTTCACGTGTATGATCATGTGTATTGAGCCAGGTTGGATAGTTGAAAGTAGCTTGAACTGCTGAGTTCAAATCCCATATAATTACATCTAAATTTCTGGGATATAAAGTATACCTGTATTTAAATATTACAGATTCCTATATCCTGTCCATACCTTTTCTGTGTATTTAAATGGATATGGTTCTATTCTTGAGGGGTCATAATGACTTAAGATTAACATGGACATGACAGTAATATTGGCATTATCAAGGGGGGATTCCATTATCATACTTTCAATGATATTAATGGTTAAAAAATTAGTGGGTAGATTAGATTAAAATTTCTATTAAATTTGAAGATTTGCTATTTTAATATGGACAAAGTTCTGATTATATATGCATGAGAGATAAGGATCTGGACCTCATGATGAGTGCTGTACATTGGGGATCATTTATCTTTTTCACACGTGTATGATCATGTGTATTGGTTGTATGAGATAGATTTGGATAGTTGAAAGGAGCTTGAACTGCTGAGTTCAAATCCACTATAATTATATATATATATATATCTGCTTGGCTCTTTATATGTCATTACTTGTCTATCTAGCTATATATTCACCTGTCTATATAAATATCTATCCCTTCCTTCATCCTTCTGTCTATCCAAATATATATTTATGCTTTATCAATTCATTCATCAATCTATCCATCTTTCTAGATATAAACATATACAGGAAATATGAAAATAGATAGGTAAATAGATAAGAATGATGGGTATATAAATAGATAAAGAACTAGATTGGCTAGCAAGCAGATAGTCAGACTAACAAACAGATTGATAGAAAGATAGATAGTAAGGTAGGGAAATAAATAAATAGATGAAAGTAAGATGAATGAATATATAAAATTCAAAGATATCTATCTATCTCTTTTGTCTATCTATCTATCTATCTATCTATATACTTATTATTCATGCAATAATCCATTTATTTAACAATCTCTCTACTTACCCATCCATTTATTAATCTAACAGAAATCTATCTCCCTATCTATATATCTAGCTAAATACATATCTGTGTCCAACTACTTTTCTGTCTTTGATTATCTATCTATTTATTGTCAATTTATACATTTATACATCCATCCATCTATCTATCCATGTATGCATCTATATATCTATCTATTGTCCTTGTCTCTATATATCCATCTTTTAATTCATCTATCCATCTACTTACTTCTCTACCCATGGTAACATGAATATACGAATAGATACATAGATAGAAAGACAGAAAAACAGATATAGATATTGTTTGAATGATAAGTTTATGGATGTATAAATATATATATATATTAATAGTGCGATAGATAGATAGATAGATAGATAGATAGATAGATAGATAGATAGATAGATAGATAGATAGATAGATAGATAGATAGATAGATAGATAGATAGATAGATAGATAGATAGATAGATAGATAGATAGGTGGGTGGGTGGGTGGGTGGGTGGGTGGGTGGGTGGGTGGGTGGATGGATGGATGGATGGATAGATAGATAGATAGATAGATAGATAGATAGATAGATAGATAGATAGATAGATAGATAGATAGATAGATAGATAGATAGATAGATAGATAAACAGACAGATAGATTGATAGAAACAGTTGAATACATAGATAAGAAGCTAAGTAGATAGAAGATAGAAGGAATGTGTAAACAGATAGGTAGAAAGAGAAACAGATAAGTAGATGGGTGGGTAGTTACATACTTAGATAAATCTATTAGAAAAGCAAACTTTTTTGCTTGATAAAACAATTTTAATAATTGTTGTGATTTTTTTTTTCTGCTTTCATTTTTTTTTTTTTTACTTTTTTTTACTTTAAAAAATCACAAGGCAATATTTTGTCAACGTTTTTATGTTTTCCTCATTCCCATGTTATGAGGTCAAATCCTATCTTTTTTTTTCTTTTTCTACGTCAAGAGGAGAAAAGGGACACAACCTTTTTTACATTCAGATAATATTTTATCTGTTATTCAAAAATCAACAACAAAATATTTCTTACCTAATTATTTTTATAATGCATTATAATTCTACTATTTAGCTATATATTTATTTTAATATTATATATATTTTATGAATTTGTTTTTTTTATTCACGTTCATATATTCTGCAATTTTATTTTTTACTCATTCTAAAATAAAATGTATCTTTTGATACTTGTAAAATTAATTTCGATTTTAATATTTGCTAATTGTAGTAATTCACATTTTCCCCTCATTCTTAAGATAAAAGTATCTTACTTTTGAAGAAATTGGAAATTTTGTCTTCTGTCACCATATCTTTTTTTTTTTTTTTTTAATGTTGCAATGAAATTTGAAGTCAGTAATAATTTATAGGTACTTTTACCAAAATGTCTAACATTGTTTTAATTTTAATATTTGCTGTTTGATATCTATTTACTGTTAAAAAATGAACTGTATAAAATAAATTTCTATTTTAGTCATTTATGAATTCTGTAGCGATACTTTTTTTTTTCTCATGTGTCATAGCATCAGCCGGGAAGCAAACCCGTTAACCTGGGACAACTGCTTGTAAAGCAGCTGTCGCTGACCTCTCGACCACCAATGCTTGACACTTTTTTCTTTAACGTTTGATAATTTATCATTATTATTATTATTGTACTTTTGATGAAATTTAGAAGCTTTTATTGGCCATAGGCAAGATATGGACCAACTTGTTTAACGTTTTTTTATCATCTGATTTTGTCATCAATGATTAAATGGCATTATGTCATGTCAAAAAGGGTCCTAGGGTATCTATTAAAATGGTACCTATGAAAGCTAAGCAACAGATGTATCAAAACTGAGATACAATCCAGGAACTTGTAGTTCTAAATCATACTTTGCAATGAAAGAGAACATATGAAAAAGATTAATATACTCTTTATATTTTCTGTTATTTTGTTGCAGTTTTCCTTACTGTTAATGTTATTGAAAAGATTTAAAAAAATATTTTAAAATATAAATATGACTAGAAACAAAAATCAATCAGATCTAACATAATTTTCATTTTATTTTTGTTTATTTTTAATTAACAACCAGACATTATCATCTTTATTCCATCTGATTGTATAATCAATAATTTATTAGGTTTACATTTTTGTTTTCTCTTGTCTCTTTAAAAACAAACGTTTTAAAGTCTATAAAACTATTCTGCTTATTCTACAATATCGAATTTTTATTTTGCGTTTATAAAAAGTAAAATTTGTGATTTTGTATATATTTATATAGAGTTGACTAATTTATATTTTTAGTTAAATTATTTCAATCTTTAAAAAAAAGATCTTAATTAATAAAGGAATGATACTTTAAAAAAGTTTTAAAAATTTTTAAATATAAATATAAAAACGTGTTCAAATATATAATAAAAAATAAATATATCTCACACATATTTATGTATCATCTTCGTTATTTTTAACTGGAGGTTATGGTATGGATTTAAGAAACTCGAGATATCATAATCTCAAAACAATCCTTTTTTGCATTTATTTTATTTTAATTGTATTCCTTACATCTTGGTTTATTAATCTTTTATTTTTAATATCTACATTAAGTATCGGTAATATAGCATAGTGTATTGTCTGTAGGGAAACTTTTTTTTTTCAAATCAAGTGGAGAAAGTAAAACTTAAATTACTTATATTTAATAAATAATCTCTAGTCTTATGAATGACTAATAAAAATTATTAATATACTTATATTTAATGTGTTAAAAATAATAGAATATTTTAATTACTCATGAATTATAAAATGTTCAATACCAGTAATGATATATTTTGGGACAATCAATGGTCCTTGAACTCATGAATCTGATTTTCTACTACAGAAGTCATACTATACAACGCATATAGTAAGATGAAAATCATGAATAAAAAAAAAATGAAATGAAACTATTATTTTATTATATAGCTTAAAAACTATTAATATTTTTTAATATTGATAAATTATATAATATGAATGTGATAAAGTCGTTTTGATATCCTGTTGTCTAGTTTATATTCAGTAAAAAAATATATAAGGCTATAAATAAAGTAATTTTTGAACAAGTATATTATGGTATAAATATCAGTATACTTTTGAAAAAAACGATTACTTCTATATCCTAAACACTTGTTCATAATATTTCTTATTTTAAACAAAGAAGATATTAGTAAGACAATTTTTAGTTTAAATGATAATATGTCCTGTAAAAATATAACAGCAAGAAGCTATATATAAATCCTCATCAATTGGTAAGTTAGTGCACAATGGCATAAGTGTTCTACAAGATTTTATATGTATATATATGTGTGTGTGTATTGTTTAAAATAGAAAAAAATATATAACATTATACTACTAGTTAAAAAAAACCCAAAATTTTACTAAAATTCTTTTACTACCATGGTTTCATCTATTAACAAATAAACCTTTCCAAGTGAAATTTAATAAGAAAACAGAATGGGCACACACCCAAACTAAACAAAGCAGCCTTTACATCATTTGTTTAAAAAACAATTTCCTTTACTATCGAAGGATGCCTTTATGAGATTGAAGACCTCAGATTCAAGAAAATTTATCATCAGAGATTTTTTACTTCTTTCAATAAAAGATAACTTCTACATTGTCTATTAATATTTTATGACCTATATAAAAGTCATAAATATACAATGATGGGTTTTGGTATCCATCTTTGAGTCTACTCTTATGAACTTTAAGTATTTTATTAAGACTTAATTTGCTTTGATATATATATATTATAATAATATTATTCGATGTCTGTATTTTTAAAGCAATATACGTAATTATATAACTGAATATTTGTAAATACAGTAACTAAATAATTAAAAAATTTTATCCACTTAGGAGCGCTTTCGATTATCCCAGTAATCTGTGCCAACTAAAGCTTTAGTTGACACAGATTACTGCAGTCATTCTATTAAACAAAAAACAATTAGAAATATGATAAGATCGAAAAGTTATCAACTTTTTAAACATAATAAGCTTTTTAGTGAATTTTTGTTATAGGAATGGGTGGCTTAATAATTTTAAAAATAAAAGTTATATTGAGAGGAATCAATTTGCTTTCGACTATACTGATTGTGAATTTATTAGAAATATCATATTTCATAACAATATGTATAAGTTTGTTAATAATATAGATTTAATTGTTAATGAGAATAAAGAATTTATTTCTTTACCATTTAAGTCTCATCATATAAATTTATTTATAAGAAGTTTTTTTATTATTAGGTGGTATGAAAGTAGCTTGGAAGAAAGGCCTATATGTAAGTTCATTATAAATTAGTTCAAAACAGCCAATTAATAGCAAATCTATTCTTGGTGTAATTTGTATGATTCCTTACAGTTGACATAATATATATATATATTGTAACCAAAATTAATGAGTTCAAATAGAAATAACTAAGTAAAGGTTCAAAATATAACACTATCAAGAATTATAAGCAAATTATGAGCAATGTATTAATAACCAGTAACCAAAATTAAGGTATCAAATAAAAAGATATTACCATACCTGAGTTGTCCATAGAATGATCATAAGTAAAGGAGTTAAGATGTTAAGTAAATTATTAATACTATCAAGAATTATGGGGAAATTGTTAATAACCAGTATTAAAACAATGTATTACAGGTATATGAAATCACGTGAAGTGAGTACACTAGTAATTCAATAAAATATAACTCAGGTATACAGGCAGTAGGTTTTATCCACTTTCATTTCTTGGTTTGATGTTAAGTGCATGTTTAAACAAATACTAAGTGAATATGGTCTAGCAGGGCGCCACTAGATTATCTGAATCTAGACACGGTTATATCTGATAACCTTTCACATGTACCGGGTTTGAATCCCTTCTTGGTACTTTATTTATAATAAAATGGAAGATTTTGCTTTTTGAGCCATATCACTATAAGCACTAATATTTAGGTAAAAGTAAAACATCTTTAAACCAAAGTGGAGTATATTAGACATAAATCATTTCTCAGATCTTAGCATAACAAATGTGTTTCAATAGTTTTATAAGTTCACTAGCTCAGATTATATATAACTAATTTAGGATGGCAATTCACTCATCCTTGCATGAAATAGATGATGGGATGTGGTTATAATAATACTAAGAAATCACTAAATATTATAAAATCAATATTTATTTATGGCCTTTAAACAGTTAAACAGCTCATTAATTAAAACGTTGATGATGATGATGATGATGATAATAATAACGATAATGACAAGGGTTTCAACTACAGCTCTAGGACTAAGCCTAAACATAAAACTAAATTTTATAAAGAAATTCATAATTATTGCTTAATTTTAGCATACTTACTTATATCTTAAATAACTAATATTCAACCATTGATGATGATGAATAATCACACTTAACCAAGACTACACTTAATGAAATATATACGCCTCGTTTAATAAAACAAACTAATATTTATTACTACATTTCTAACATATACATAAAAATTTCTAGATAAATATGAAAATTGACATGAATAATAATAATAATTGATTATATAACAATCCTCAGATTAATTTTAAGTTCTTCCCCCTTTCCCTTCAAATGTATTTTGTATTAAGTTGGACGTCACATTGACCATGAAAAGTATTTCAAGACAAAAAAATATTATCTGCTCATTAACACACATACTTTAAAAATCCAACATGTAAATAGAATGTAAAAAAAAAATGTTAGTAAAATTGAAAGAGCAAGTTTTTAGAAAAGAGTTTTAAATTATTTTCTCCCCCTCCCTTCCAAGCGCTGAAATCTATACTTAACTTGAAACAAAATAATCTAATATTCTAATACTACTCATTATTTCACATTCACTCCCAATTATACACATATAAAAATATCATTATGTATGTGCGTGTTTTATCCCATAATAACAAAATATTATTAAAAACCAAAATAATAATAATATATCAGTTAAAACTAAAATCATAACACCATAAAAAAAAATTGTTTTACACATTAATATTGTAAAATTAATAAACAAATAATTTTCATACATTCAAGATAATTTATGAAGCTCAAAGTTATTATTAGTAAGACATTCTTGTTTTAAATTGATCTGAATAGTCTTTAAAAGTTCTTTAAATAAAATATACCACTTTATTGCTAAAATGTTTATTAAGACTGATATCATAAAGAAAATAGATATAAAAAGTCATATTACCGATCTTTTGTTTGTGGCAAATTTCCAAGGGTTCAAACTTGTCTTGTATAAGGTTTATATTTCTGCAGCTACCATTTTCGTTTTACTGGGAACAATCTCTTTCTTGAGGTGGATAACTATTTGATGATGGTGACTCTATTGAGGTTATTTGCTTTAGTGGATAATTTGGAAATCATTATATTAATTTTTCTTCTCTTCCTGTCAAGCATGTGGATGAAATACAGCAGTTGTTTTCCCATTTGTAAATTTTCTTGAGTTTAAAATCAGTTGTTGTAACAATTAATTGGACTTGATGATTAATATTTATCAGTAGATTAATTCATCTTCTTTGAATGCAGGTGAATGCTTTCTTCCTTCTATTAAAAACATCTTATTTATCTGGTCAGTTGAAAGGTGTAGAATATTATTTTAGACACATCTTTTCTTTCCTATGTGATGTGCAGCTTCCCCAGATGGTCCGGAATCGATGGAATATACATATAATTTTTCTAGCCTGCCATTTCTTATATTTTCAACGTTCAATATTATAGTTTAATAATCTGAATCAATCAAAATAATAATCTAAGACAGCTTTTTATATCCAATTTTTAGCTAACTTAACCAATCAGAGATAGCATCACTTGCTATTTTTGGACAAATTTGTTTTAATTAGATCTCTAATTTATTTTCAACCAAAGTATTTTTCAACTGAAAAGTTTAATCCTTTTTCCAGACACTTTTGTTTTAAAAAAAAAATAGACTCAATTCTTATTTCCTTTCTTTTGTTTTTTCTTTCTTTTTAACATCCAGGTAACACTTCAAATCTTTGAGCTTCCTTCTTTAGATCTTGATAAGAAAATTTCAAAATTTATAGCTCCAAAGTGACAATCATTTACAAAAAATTTACTACAAAGATCGATATCTGATTAAACAGATTTCCTGTTTTAACAAAAAAAAATTGTACAAAAAAAAATAATTTAACAGATTTAATACTTCCTTTTCTTTCAATATTTAGGAAATGTAAAATTTTGTATGTAATGTACACACATCCTGCATTCTTTCAAATCATTCATAAACTAACCTTAAATACTATAATTGCTAGCTTAGTAATTATAACCCAATTATTTAATTAAATCTGTAACTTTTAAATCCCACTTATAATTAAAGAAAAGCAAAATAAAAGTATAGAAAAAAATATTAGAATTGATCTAGCATAGGTTAGTTTTAAAGAAAGTTAAAATGTTGAATATTTGAAATATAAAACAAATAAATAATTTACACATACATTGCCTATATGTATGCATTATAACTTTGCTTTTTAAAGAAAAATTAAATATTAAATAGTTTAAATGTGTGTATTACCTTTCTATCAACACACAAACAAATAAAGCATATAATTGTTGTCCCATTCTCTTTCTGTTTAAAGCTTTTAGAACTGGACCTTGTAGGGTTTAAACTTGGATGCCCTACAGCTTCTTTTATGGTTATATAAAATTGTGATGATGATTTTTGGTTTACCTTTTCTACATGCACATTACTATAAATTTGGCTAGTGACCAAATTGTAATGGCACAACTTTCTCCCCCTTCGGATAAAATCATCAGCACTTTTGTTTTAACTATATTAAAAAAAAAATCCTAACTAATAAATACACTAATAATAATAAACACTTATAATATATATAAAAAAAATTAACTACTGCTAAATATATTTTTCATTAAAAAAAAAAAAAGTAATTTATTTGGAGATCTTTGCCAGGCTATTCTGCTGAAGTATAAGGGATCAAACTCCTAGCATTATAGGTTCCCTTATTCCCATCAAGAGCAGCAAGCATAAAGGCATTCTCTCCTATTTTCTTGGTAATTTGGAATGGCTTTTTCTTTTCAAATCATATTGTGGTCTGCATAAAAATGCACCTGTACATCCAGTCCCTTTTTAATATTTCCATTTTTCATCTTGACTGGATATTTATAAAACATATCTGGAGGATTTATTTTATATAACCTCCTATTACAAACTCCATTTAGAAATATGGACTCTTGGTACCATACATAATATGCCTTCAAGTTTTTCAGAGAGATTGACTCTCTATACCATACATACTTTATTTTTAAACTTTCCAGAAAGATTGACTCTCTGTACCATATATAATTCATCCTTAAATCTTCCAGAGAGATTGATTCTCTGGGCCACGTATAATTTATTTTTAAATTTTCTAGAAAGGTTGACTCTTTGTACCATATATAAGGCACATTTAAATTTTCCAGAGCATTTACATTTTTCAGAGAGATAGATTCTCTGTCCCATATATAATGGACATTTAAACTCTTCAGAGAGATTGACTCTCTGTGCCATGTATAATTTATTTTTAAACTCTCTAAAAAGGTTGACTCTTTGTACCAAATATAAGGCACACTTAAATTTAACAGAGCATTTAAATTTTTCAGAGAGATTGATTCTCTGTCTGATACACACTGGACATTTACATTTTTCAGAGAGATAGATTCTCTGTACCATATATAATGGACATTTAAACTCTTCAGAGAGATTGACTCTCTGTGCCATGTATAATTTATTTTTAAACTCTCTAAAAAGGTTGACTCTTTGTACCAAATATAAGGCACACTTAAATTTAACAGAGCATTTAAATTTTTCAGAGAGATTGATTCTCTGTCTGATACACACTGGACATTTACATTTTTCAGAGAGATTGCTTCTCTGTACCAGATATAACTTATTTTTGACTTTTCCAGAGCAGTTGAATTTTTCAGAGAGATTTGGACATTTACATTTTTCAGAGAGATTGTCTCTCTATACCATATATAAGGTATCTCCAATCTATTTAAGAAGACAGATTTTTGAAACCACACATGCTGGTTAGTTACTAGATTGAGAACTACAGACTGTTGAAACTTTTGCTCTCTTTCTAAAATAACTGGTTTCATCTCCCTTATTGCCTCTCTTAAATCAATCATCTTATCGGATGCATGAAGTTTTTCCTCCAACTCTCTTTTCCTTCTTTTCCTTCTCTCCTTAGTTTTTCCTCCAACTCTCTTTTCCTTCTTTTCACTTCATGATCTATCCCAATCTGCTCTTTGGTCATCATCTCATTTACTTTCTTTACTGGGAGATTTGGTATTATGGCTAATATCGGCCTTTCTACTTCTTTTTCACCTTGTGGATTGTTAACTAAAGTAGGCATCCTTTTCTCTGACTGACTCTGTTCTGAGCTATCCCTACAGTCATCTGGACTGATGCTAACATCATTTTGCCTTGAATTTGGGTTTGACTGATCCTGCAGCCCTACATTAATACGATCTTTTAATTCCCCTATTTTCTGGTAGAGATCATCCATCTTGGGGTTTATGTATTCCACAACATAGGCCTTCTGGTTCTCCTCAACCTTTTCCAACATAACACCCAATTCATGTTGATTCATTCTGGGTCCCTCTTCTAAAGAACTTGACTTGTCCCTTTTTACTATCTCCTCCCTAAAGCTATCCATTTGTTTCCCCAATTCTTTCCTAAGATTTTGGTCAATTTGTACACACTCATTGCGCATGCTTCCCTTAACTTCTCGTATTTCCTTTTCTAAGCCACTAAACTTATTTTTCATAGTGAGGGTTTGATCTACACAGCCCAAAGTGGCTTCCTTATATGAGTCCACTTTGGCTACCACCTCCTCTAATCTAATATGAATTCCTGCAGAAGTTATTTCGGCATTCTTTTCTATGCATTCTGATATGGATTGGGAGACCAAACCATGGACCTCATTCCTAACTAACTCAATTTCTCTCTTATTTTCTTCGATAGACTGCTCCACTTGAGCCTTTAATGACTGTAGTCCCTGACAGCCCTCCTGTTTGGTGACTTCCATAGACCTACACACTCCTTCTATCCTCTCCTCTAATGACACAAACCTATTTTTACACTCTATATTGGACCCTTCTATCCTATTTTCCAAAGCGATGATCATTTGGTTGTTATTGTCAATAGAGTTCTCTAGATTTACCCTTAAACCTTCTATACTTTTCTCCATAGATTGACCTATCTTTTGTTCTAGATTTTCCATCCTTTGCTTACTATCCTCTCTTAGACTTTCTATATTTTTCTCTATCTTTTGTTCTAGATTTACCATACTTTTATTATTTTTCTCTATCTTTTGTTCTAGATTTACCATCCCTTGCTTACTATCTTCTCTTAGACTTTCTATATTTTTCTCCATCTTTTGTTCTAGATTTACCATCCCTTGCTTACTATCTTCTCTTAGACTTTCTATATTTTTCTCCATCTTTTGTTCTAGATTGACCGTACTTTGCTTACTATCTTCTCTCATACTTCTGAGCATCTGCATTATCATGTCCATGTCTGATGGTGCCATCTTTGCTATTTGAGCCTGGCCCACTTCTGACTCCTCATCTACTTCCACACTTGAGGCCGTATTACTGCTACTAACATTAAAGGCATCTTCCTCTACTTCCTCTCTTTCCTTTTGTGTTTTTAAGAAAACCTCCCCATCCTCTTCTTCAGTATGAAAACGATCACTGATTCCTGGTATTGGGGCACCTTCCTCTTCCATAACCTCTTCCATACTATAATTTAGTTCACTCATGTTATAAAACTATGTATATCCCATCTGTACTTCCCTGACCATCAAAAATCCACACATCTTCTCCCTGTCTGACACCTATTCTGACCAACTGACTGATTTGATTTTCACCTTATTATGCATTACAAATACAACAAAAAAAAATTTTTAATATCCTTATTTAATGAACTACACAACAATAATCTATATAGTGCATGTCTGTCTGTAATAGCCCAAATTATACATTCATCCATTCTCCCAGAAATCCGACAGATATTGACAGTCCACAGAATGACTAGCAGTTCACAATCTTGAGATAAATAAAAGAATTCAGTCACAGCACTATAATCACACAATGCATCACGAGCACTCAGAAGATCATCCCAATTCGATCACTATTAACTACCACAACCCTTGATTAAATGAAGCAAACTCTGTTGCAATAAAAGATGTATTAAGTCTTAGGGGCTAAAATAGATAAACTATGCCTTGCTCTCTCTCTTGGAGTCTTATGTGGCAAGTATCAAGGAATGCCCTGCTTATTATAGACTACAAAAACGAAACCTTGCTCTCTCTCTTGGAGACTTATAGGCTGATATCATGGCAGGACTACTGTTAACTGCTTCATGATAAAATAAGAATAACATATAAACTTGATTGGAAAACTATGCCGTGCTCTCTCTCTTGGAGACTTATAGGCTGGTATCATGGCAGGTCTGCTGTTAACTGCTTCATGATAAAATAAAGATAACATATAAATTGGGTTGGAGCAGTGAATGGGTTTGATCATTCATAAGTTACACGAAATACATAGCATTCTCAAGGCAATGACAAAACTCTCCACTCATCATCAAAACTGCAATCTAACCAACCAAACTCCAACGATCAACCATCCAATCAAACCTCTAAAATCATAGACTTTTTACAAAATGAACTCCCCAAACACACATGAGACTACTATTCCATAATTCATCACTATTACTATGCCTATCCTATCTGGCAATAAATTATTTTAATGTTCCACAAAAAAAAATCTATTATTTATTTCACCTTTGTCTTAAGTTGTGATATTCATCTCTATTTTCAAAATTGATAAAAAAAAAAACTAAGCTGTTTTATGGCTGTACCCATTTTATCATCATCAATGAAAAATTAAATCATATTAAACATCATCATCTAAAATAAGACTGTTTGGCCAAGAAAATTTTGTAAGACAAAAAAAATTTTTACTGAAAAAAAAAATTTTACTAAAAAAAATTTCTCTATTTTTAACCACACATCTCCCATCATTCTATAGACTCTCTTTTTCAGGTATATGGCAAAATATCAGGCCCCAGTTGGGTGTCCATTGTAACATAAATAAAGTTACTCAAAGAAATATTTAAAGGAGTCCAAATATCAAGATATTAAGTAAATTATTATAGCAATGTATTATATGAAATCTATTATGGAAATCACGTGAAGTGAGTACACTAGTAATTCAATAAAATATAACTCAGGTATACAGGCAGTAGGTTTTATCCACTTTCATTTCTTGGTTTGATGTTAAGTGCATGTTTAAACAAATACTAAGTGAATATGGTCTAGCAGGGCGCCACTAGATTATCTGAATCTAGACACGGTTATATCTGATAACCTTTCACATGTACCGGGTTTGAATCCCTTCTTGGTACTTTATTTATAATAAAATGGAAGATTTTGCTTTTTGAGCCATATCACTATAAGCACTAATATTTAGGTAAAAGTAAAACATCTTTAAACCAAAGTGGAGTATATTAGACATAAATCATTTCTCAGATCTTAACATAACAAATGTGTTTCAATAGTTTTATAAGTTCACTAGCTCAGATTATATATAACTAATTTAGGATGGCAATTCACTCATCCTTGCATGAAATAGATGATGGGATGTGGTTATAATAATACTAAGAAATCACTAAATATTATAAAATCAATATTTATTTATGGCCTTTAAACAGTTAAACAGCTCATTAATTAAAACGTTGATGATGATGATGATGATGATAATAATAACGATAATGACAAGGGTTTCAACTACAGCTCTAGGACTAAGCCTAAACATAAAACTAAATTTTATAAAGAAATTCATAATTATTGCTTAATTTTAGCATATTTACTTATATCTTAAATAACTAATATTCAACCATTGATGATGATGAATAATCACACTTAACAAAGACTACACTTAATGAAATATATACGCCTCGTTTAATAAAACAAACTAATATTTATTACTACATTTCTAACATATACATAAAAATTTCTAGATAAATATGAAAATTGACATGAATAATAATAATAATTGATTATATAACAATCCTCAGATTAATTTTAAGTTCTTCCCCCTTTCCCTTCAAATGTATTTTGTATTAAGTTGGACGTCACATTGACCATGAAAAGTATTTCAAGACAAAAAATATTATCTGCTCATTAACACACATACTTTAAAAATCCAACATGTAAATAGAATGTAAAAAAAAAAATTGTTAGTAAAATTGAAAGAGCAAGTTTTTAGAAAAGAGTCTTAAATTATTTCTCCCCCTCCCTTCCAAGCGCTGAAATCTATACTTAACTTGAAACAAAATAATCTAATATTCCAATACTACTCATTATTTCACATTCACTCCCATATATAAAAATATCATTATGTATGTGCGTGTTTCATCCCATAATAACAAAATATTATTAAAAAACCAAAATAATAATAATATATCAGTTAAAACTAAAATCATAACACCATAAAAAAAAATTGTTTTACACATTAATATTGTAAAATTAATAAACAAATAATTTTCATACATTCAAGATAATTTATGAAGCTCAAAGTTATTATTAGTAAGACATTCTTGTTTTAATCGATCTGAATAGTCTTTAAAAGTTCTTTAAATAAAATATACCACTTTATTGCTAAAATGTTTATTAAGACTGATATCATAAAGAAAATAGATATAAAAAGTCATATTACCGATCTTTTGTTTGTGGCGAATTTCCAAGGGTTCAAACTTGTCTTGTATAATGTTTATATTTCTGCAGCTACCATTTCCGTTTTACTGGGAACAATCTCTTTCTTGAGGTGGATAACTATTTGATGATGGTGACTCTATTGAGGTTATTTGCTTTAGTGGATAATTTGGAAATCATTATATTAAATTTTCTTCTCTTCCTGTCAAGCATGTGGATGAAATACAGCAGTTGTTTTCCCATTTGTAAATTTTCTTGAGTTTAAAATCAGTTGTTGGAACAATTAATTGGACTTGATGATTAATATTTATCAGTAGATTAATTCATCTTCTTTGAATGCAGGTGAATGCTTTCTTCCTTCTATTAAAAACATCTTATTTATCTGGTCAGTTGAAAGGTGTAGAATATTATTTTAGACACATCTTTTCTTTCCTATGTGATGTGCAGCTTCCCCAGATGGTCCGGCAAATGGAATATACATATAATTTTTCTAGCCCGCCATTTCTTATATTTTCAACGTTCAATATTATAGTTTAATAATCTGAATCAATCACAATAATAATCTAAGACAGCTTTTTATATCCAATTTTTAGCTAACTTAACCAATCAGAGATAGCATCACTTGCTATTTTTGGACAAATTTGTTTTAATTAGATCTCTAATTTATTTTCAACCAAAGTATTTTTCAACTGAAAAGTTTAATCCTTTTTCCAGACACTTTTGTTTTAAAAAAAAAATAGACTCAATTCTTATTTCCTTTCTTTTGTTTTTTCTTTCTTTTTAACATCCAGGTAACACTTCAAATCTTTGAGCTTCCTTCTTTAGATCTTGATAAGACAATTTCAAAAATTATAGCTCCAAAGTGACAATCATTTACAAAAAATTTACTACAAAGATCGATATCTGATTAAACAGATTTCCTCTTTTAACAAAAAAAAATTGTACAAAAAAAAATAATTTAACAGATTTAATACTTCCTTTTCTTTCAATATTTAGGAAATGTAAAATTTTGTATGTAATGTACACACATCCTGCATTCTTTCAAATCATTCATAAACTAACCTTAAATACTATAATTGCTAGCTTAGTAATTATAACCCAATTATTTAATTAAATCTGTAACTTTTAAATCCCACTTATAATTAAAGAAAAGCAAAATAAAAGTATAGAATAAAAATATTAGAATTGATCAAGCATAGGTTAGTTTTAAAGAAAGTTAAAATGTTGAATATTTGAAATATAAAACAAATAAATAATTTACACATACATTGCCTATATGTATGCATTATAACTTTGCTTTTTAAAGAAAAATTAAATATTAAATAGTTTAAATGTGTGTATTACCTTTCTATCAACACACAAACAAATAAAGCATATAATTGTTGTCCCACTCTCTTTCTGTTTAAAGCTTTTAGAACTGGACCTTGTAGGGTTTAAACTTGGATGCCCTACAACTTCCTTTATGATTATATAAAATTGTGATGATGATTTTTGGTTTACCTTTTCTACATGCACATTACTATAAATTTGGCTAGTGACCAAATTGTAATGGCACAATATATATATATATATATATATATATATATATATATTACAGTTGACATAATATATATATATCAAAGCAAATTAAGACTTTATGAAAGAGTTAAAGTTCGTAAGAGTAGAATTAGAATTAAATATGGATATAAAAACTCAGTTTTGTATTTTTATAAAGTTTATACAGGTCATAAAATATTATTTTACAATATACAGATAACTTTTATGAAAGAAGTGAAATAAAAGGAAGAGTAAAAGACATTCTGGCTATTTTGTTTTGTGTATGTATATACATACATACATATGCTGTATGATCTTATTGAATTTTACTTAAAAAGGTCTATTTGTTGATAGATGAAACCATGGTTGTGAAAAAATATTAGCAAAATTTATGCTTTTTGTCTAGCATTGTAATGTTAAATGATATTTTTGTTTTATTTCTAATTACTAGTATAGCAGTAGGCAATATTTAATGTTGTTTATATATTTATTTTATCTTTTACTAAAAAAAAAAATACTTACTCCATTTATTACCAATTAAAACTGGACAGGCAGCATGTCTAGTATTATAATTTCCTTCTCCAGTTTTGTGAAGATTATACCAAAATAATGCTGAACCCTATAAAAAGAGACTTTGAACTTTATTATTTTAGGTTGGTGCCTTTGTATTTTTTAAATAAAAGATCTTATAATCTATTTATCTATCTATAGATCCATTCATATGTCTACAAGTTCATCTGTCCATCCATAAATCTATATATTCATTATCTAATAATCAACCAATCAAATCTATCTAACTATCAATTTATTCAATCACCTACCTAAATGGTTAGCCAGCTGCTATCCATTTAACTAATTCATTATTCAGTTTTCTGTCTATCTTCCTATTTAGCTATCTATCATTATTTTTATAGGTTCATCTATATATATATATATATATTATCCACATTCATCATGTGTATGATTTATTGGCCTAATATATTGATATTTCAGTCTGATCCACCCTTGCCCTCAGCTAGGTAATGGGTATTATAAAAAAGGGTTGTAGAAGGACTGTTTTTATGTATTTAATTTATTTTATCTTTTATTTAAAAAAATACTCCATTTGTTACCAATTAAAACTGGACAGACAGCATGTCAAGTAGTGTAATTTTATTCTCCAGTTTTGTAAAGAGTACACCAAAATAACACCAGCATTACAAACATTTTTATAATATTTATTACCTAGCTGTTGTGACTAACCAGAATGTCAGTATATTAGTACAATAAATCAGATGTAATAACATGGATAATACATCATTTATATCTGTAGTCCATATATATATATTTTTATCTAGTTGTCTATCTTTTTTAACTATTTTAAAGAAATAGATCAGGGCATGTTTATAATATTTACCATAAACATAGTAACATTGTATCTGTAGCAGTGACAAACATGACTTTTTCAGGCGAAGGGAAGCACACTACATAATCTTTTAATTTTACTTGCAGCAACAATTTTTACATATTCTTCATTCAAAGTTTAAAATTTCATATAAAACAAATTAATATAAATAAAACAATATAATCATATCTAACAAAAACTATTCTATTTCATTGTTTAATTAATACAGTATTGTAGCTTATAATTAAAATTTGAAATTATTAATTTTTACATTTTAATTTAATCCTCCATTCTTTCATCGCAAAATGATCTATTTTTTTATCATAATAATCACTTTTATGTTTAATATCTTGAAGCAATTTCTTCTCAATTGATATTAGAGCTAAATTTGATAACCTTGATTGTGAATATCTATTTCTTTAAAAAAGTTTTGATCCTTTTTAAACAGGAAAAGGATCTTTCTACTGATGTTGTTGTAACAGGGAATGTTAGCATTAGTTTGTTTAATTTTAAATATTCACTGAAACTGCTTTCCAGCTCTGTTTCAATCAAAACCTGCACAATTTCTTGAATGTTTTTTGTTTGTGTGTGTGTGCTTGAAGGTATCATCCATGAACACTATTGTTAGTTCAGTTTTTAAGCTGATATGTCAAAAAAACTGAATATTAACTTTGTAAATTGGTTACTAGATTCTCTGGGAAATTTGTTGTGAATTCTGCATATTTTGATGCCTCTGCCAACTTTAGAAATTTAAAACTTGGTAAAGAACTGAATCGTTTGTCTAATTCAAAAATTATTTTTAACCTTTCAATTGCTTATTTAGTTTACATAGTTAATTTAAGTGGGACCAAAATGCTATTTATGGTTTTTGGATATAGTATATGCCAACTCTTAGTCAATTTTGGTCACAATTTCTTCATTTTATGCTTATTTTATAGAAAATTCAAAATTTAAAATTGTAGTTCTAAAAACGTCCGCATATAGCGTTATATTTTGGGGAAAAATCAATTTTCTTTGCTGGCTATTGATGCTAAGACCAGTCTCTTTTCTTTGATTGGATGCCTGCCAAATCTGGAAATTGTCTTGTAGGCGTTTATAAATGACAAATTCAGAAACTAAACAAAGATGTTCTACACATTCGTAATTAATTTTGATGTAAATAATTATATTTATTGTAATTTTTTACATTCATAAATAAAATTTTACATTATTTTATCAAAGTATAAAGTCTGATTCGAAAATTTTTTAATATTATAAGAAAAATAAGCTTGTGAATATAATCATTTTTGAAAACAGTTGTTTATACCTAGCATCTCTAATTTGAATAATAGACATTTCTAAATAAATCAAAATAAAATATTTTACGCATTCATATTTTGAAGTAAATAATTATATCTATCATAATTTTTTAGATTCATAAATAATATTTTACATCACTTTATCAAAATATAAAGTTTGATTCGAAAAATTTTAAATATTACAAGAAAAATATGTTCCTAGAAATGATAGCTGTACAGAAAAGTAGATTATTTTGACAGCTACAGGCTGAATAATGGATTGTTTGAAATATAATTTTTGTTTTACCACTGTCTATTTTTTTAAACGTTTTTTCTTATATTTTCTTCAGTTATTAACATTATTTTTAATTTTTCGTTGCATTTAACCAATTTCAATCTAAAATTATTCAATTTTTAGAAGCTGAATTTAAAAAATTCTGTGTATTTTAGATTAATATTTTAACAATAGAAACTGACTGGAAATGAAACTGGGGAATAATATTGTTCTCAGATTTAAGTAGTGGGCCAATACAAAAATTAGACAAAGATTAACTCTGTTAAATAAGTTGAAAGAATCATTTAAAGGGTAATATTTCATAAAATCGTAAACTATTCATTATTTGATACACCTCGTTTAATTTTAGGTCTTTTTAATCAATATTATTCCAGAAAAACATCATAATTTGCACCTATTGTTTTTATATTACTTTTAAAATTATTTATTGCTATTAGGCAAAATTGCACATTAGATGCTTTAATTTGAAGAACTTTAAATAAAATATCAGTATGCAGGGGGGGGGGATTCATTAAAAAATAAAGCAGAACTACGAACTTTTTGTCATTTAAATTTACAGTAAACTTTTAGATTGTAAAATAGCTTCATTATCTCAGTCTTTCATTGTCAATTATGTGTTAAAAAAAAGTCATTAAATGTTTTTTGATTACCCATCCGTTATATCCCCAGCGTGTTGGAGCAGCTGCAGGAATTCTTTTCTGTACAATTTTATTAAAAGCAGCTAATCTTTTGGAAAAATGACTGAAGAACCTGACAAAACTCTGTAAACTTTTTTTAAAACCCAGCAAATTCTTTTATTTTTTATATAGATTGAGAAAGAACAAGATTTAATTTCTGTGCAAAAACAATGAATATAATGTAAGAAATTAATCTTTATTTTTTATTAGAGATTCCAGACCTGATGGGCGGCAACATCATAACTTTGAGAAGCTAATTTATCAGAATTTTTTTCTTTTTTCAGAAACAGAATAATAAAATCAAATAAATCTTGAGCTGATCTTCTAGGAGAAACAACAGCAAAAGTGAGAAACTCTTATGGAGAGGACGGACCACTGCAATTAGCATCTGCAGACTTCAGTTTCACAGGAGAAAGAGCGGTGTGGGTCTCCATTCAATACAGGCAATCAATTTCCAAAAAGGGCATTCACTTTTAGTAAACCTGGGGAAAAATACTCTCTATCAGATATCATAGAGACTGTAATACCTACTGACAGACCCCCCCCCCAGTAAAGACACATGCCTTGACACCATTATTAAGCAACAATTTCTATACATCAGGCACTCAACAGCAGGGTTTAATAATAAAATCAGCATCTGGCAGGCACATCACCTGCTGAATCCTGAAAGCTATGTATACTCACCTAGGGTGCAGCAATCATAAAATCACAATATTTAAATATTTACTACTGGAGCCCAAACTTTTGGATTATCTGATCAAGGTGAATATGGGCTCCATGCCAACTAATACATTCTTACACTTCAAACAGTTTCTAAACAAAATAGACCCAATTTGTCATGCCTGCTCTAGAGGAGAGGAGACCTTTAATCATCTGTTAAATATATGTCCAGGCTATAACAGTATTAGAAGTGTCATCTCTCAACACTGCATTATAATAGTGGATAAAATCCTGGACATCAGGGGTTGTCTCTTCTCTGGAGACTTTACAGTTATCAGGTTATCTATCTTCCTGACATACACTTTTTGGTACACAAAATGCAGGACAAAGTTCACACGACCAACACCAGACCCCAATGCTATATTTTTCGATAAGCTCAAAGTTATCAAAACAAGGACAATATATTATCCTCTATATTCTTATTTATGAATACATGGAGCCTACTAGTATGGCCCACAGACTCTACATGAATATTAAATCTGATATATCCACATTGTAGGGTATCGTAAATGAAGTAGTCTATGATGCAACATGTCGGATTCTACTAGAGAGGCATTGATTTCACACTACATGTATCCCAGCTGATAAGTTAGCATTATTGGGCCAACCTCAAAAGTGGTGGTCAATACCAACAAAATGGAATGCTATTTACGCATACATCAACCTGCTAGTGCAGAGAATGGTTCTGCCATACATTTACCAGACCAATGCCAGCAATGGATGAACCAACATTTACAAAGTGTATTTATTATTCATATGTACAATTTTATTATGTCAATAAATATATTTTAAAATATACAAGACTGTCTTTTTTAACATATCGAAATATTACTGATAATTGTCATTTATTAAAGACATCACTTATTTCATCTAACAATAATCCCATATAATCTGAATTTTCATACTTAGTTCAGATTTCTTCTAATAAAACAAAAGCAATAGATGAAATTATATCATTTTGTATATCGTTGAACAACCCCCCCCCCCAAAAAAAAAAAACAATAGAATTATTCAGATAATTTTTGAAAAGTGGGTTATAGGCCGCTAGTAAATTAATAGTATCTAAATAATTACCTCTATTTAGATAATCTTGAGATTCATCAGCATCTCTGACAAGTAATTCCTCACGTGCCAAAAAATAAGTTACATCAATAAAGATTTAAACAAAATATTATTTACATATGTTGCTGATAACTTATATTAACATCTAGAAAATTGAGGTGTAGTAAATCTAAGATTTTGCGCTGTAATATCATAAATTAATAACTCAGTGAGTAATAAATGTATATGTTTATATATTCATGCTTTCAAGCCAAGATGCTTAAGACTGGCTTATATATATATATATAAAAGTTAAGTAAAAGAGAAGAGTGGTATCATTCTTTTCTTGTCAAAAAAATCTCTGTCATGTGTCTAGGCCTGATCGCTTCTCAGACCGCTGTTTTAACAGCTATTGGCCATCTGAAAGTAATAGTAAGGCACATTACAAATTTAATAACAACATGTGATTTAAATAAAATATTATTAATAAAGTATTTAAATATATTTCGATTTTTTCTTACCTTTTCATTAAAATTTCTAATAGATACTGAACGAGTATAATCAATTAAATTCTCAATATGAGTTTGACCAAACATTTTCATTGAAATCATGGCACTTAAATGTAAACTAGACTCTTTCCCATGCATTTTTCCTGTCTTTCCTAAATTATTCATATCGCAAAACGATTTATCATTTGCAAATAGAAGATATGACCAACAATTTAATTTCTTAGTTTTATTGCAACCCGTTAGCCAGGAAAAGTTTTCATAAAATTGAATAAAAAAATGTCTTGTACATTTTTTAATAATAGTGTTGATTTTCAAGAAAGGAGTTGGTCTACCATGATCTATATTTTTTTTTCCTTCGAAACCTCTTGAAGAAAATTTTTCCAAAATATCTTCTATTATGCAATTGAAAAAATTCATCTTGAATATTCTAGGAGTATATAAAAAATTAGGTTGTCGTCGATGAGCAACCATATCCCACTGGATGGTGCAGTTATCACACTTAAACTATAAAATATGATCATTCACGGGCCGTTAATTATAATCATTTTGATGTGTTTTTTGTAATGCGAAAATAAAAACAAAAGAAAATCGTCTTTTTTAAATATTATTTAATTTTAAATATTATTTTTTATTAACGTATACAAATTAAATGATAATAATAAATGTAAAATAAAATAAACAAATTACAATTTGATTCACCTTTTTACTTTGCTTTTTATTAGAAAAATCAATTTTCTATTGGAGATTTTTTTACTGGGATTACAGTTTTTTGTTGTTGTTGTTGTTTACCGCTATTTTTTATTTCAAATAGAATGACAACTAAAAGTAAAAGTTGTTAAGGTTAGGTTTAGGGTTAGTTTTAGGGTTAGCTTTAGGGTTAGTTTAGGGTTAGTTTTAGGGTTAGTTTAGGGTTAGTTTTAGGGTTAGTTTAGGGTTAGTTTTAGGTTTAGGTTTAGGGTTAGTTTTAGGGTTAGCTTTAGGGTTAGTTTTAGGGTTAGGTTTATGGTTAAAATAAAAAATATCAAATTGTATTTTTGTAAATATTTTTTTTTACTAACATCTATAAAATAAATGATAACAATAAACATAAACTATATTCAACAAAGTATAACAGTAATCGGAGAAAAGAAAGAAACAAACTTTTTTAAACAATGCCAAATATATATATATAAAATGTTTATAATATATGCTTTTTATGACATTTAAAAAAACAGTGTACAATTGTACTTTTCTTACTGGATATTTTTGTGTTAACGCTCTTTTTTATTTCAAAAATATACACACGGTACAATCTTAAAATGTCTCGTGGAAATGTTACGAACAGTAGGTTACTTGACGCGTTACCTAATTCCAATTCACTTTATACATATATCTCATCAACATTTACTACTTAAAACTTCAATACACTATGGTGTAAAAAGTCTGTTAACTCTTTGCCTGTCTTTGACGCGACCTCTCGTAAGCAGTTGACGTCACTCTAACTCAGCCGATTCTTATGCTAAAAAATTCGTTCGATACGTTTTAAAGAGATTTTTAAAAGTTCTGTACGATGGTGACCTCTTCCGACTTATTTTACAAGTAAAAAATAAAAAAAAACGCATTTAAACCTAAACAAAGAAAGAACATTATTTGTGATTGGTTCTTAGCAAGCTCTCAGCCGAAAAAGACATTCTGATTGGCTGGAAAGAACAAAGAAACCGCCTGATCAAAGAAAATAAAGAAAAACGCTGAGATTTTCATTTCAAATCCAATTTTAAGTATTATAAAATTATATTTATGGAAACTAAAAATGATTCTCAGACAGAATAATAAAAAAACAAAATTATTTTCGAAAAATATTGAAGATTTTAGTACAAATATTGAAGATGTAGTAAAAAGAAATATTTACTTTTCTATAACGTAAAAGTCGATCTTTTTGTTTATATTATAGCTTTTATGTTGCCGAAATTGAATATTTTAGAATAAATAAATAGCAATTTATTTTTGAAAGAACTTTCGTTCTCTTCATAACCTGAAAAATTAATAATATACTTTTTATAAACGTATCTGAGTTGAATTTAATATTATAGGCGAATATGTTTTAACAATAGGCTTTGTCTTCAGTTTGTGAGTTGGCCAATTAAAAGCTTTGATTTTTACCTCATACAACCAATGATTTAATTAGCGGTTAAAAGGTTAATTATTACTTTACAAAATCTGAACATTTCAATACTTTAAAATAAAAAAAAATCCAATGAAAATAACATTTCCATCCAATTCAAAAAAACACAACCTTTCCCCAAGCCGTAACCATTTTATAAACTGTGCGAAATGAGAAAATGTATTTGCTGCATAAACATACATGCTGTACTGCGATGCAACACAGCATCCTGCAATCTGTAGTACAACAAAAATGTTGTATTATAGAAAACGCGGGTTCGAACGTGTCGGCCATGGAAACGGCATTTTTATGTGTTTTAGCGTAAAAACAGCGCCATCCAGGGGGATATGGTGGCTCATCGATGACAACCAAAAATTAAATAAAAATTAATTTTAAAAGAAAACTTCAAATTTAAAGTGTTGTGGGTGAATAGTATTCACCCACAATAATTTTCAATTATAGCAAGGGTGGAATGACAGGCAGAATAAATATAATATTATTAACTATTGAGGTTTAGTCCTCCAAGCTGCATATGAATTAAAGATACTATTATATTTATAATGTTCACTTACATAACTTGGCCTTATATCATACAAAATAATAATAAAGGCAGTAATCTGAATTTCACTTTGGCACCTTCAGTGCTGGAGATCACTGGGTCACGAAGTCTATCTAGAAGTTCAACATATCTTTATTTTATTACACATAATAGCTAACACACACACATATATATACACCTGGGTCTTGTTTTATGTGATTTATTTAATGCAATTTTGAAGTTATGTGATTCATGTTTCTTATTAATATCTTTGTATGCGGTTTTCTTTTATGCAATAAAAATTATTATATCAGAAGTCGAGCTCCAATAATGCACTATTATGTTAATATTATTAATTTTGCACACTCACATCATATTTAAAGTAATAGCACATTATCAGAGTTCGACTTCCATCTAATAATTTCAATATTTTCAGCACTTTATAATAGTACTGTAATAGATTTTATGCAATAAAAAAGTTCATAATTCACTTAAAATCAGAATTTTTTCATTTTATATACACACATTAAATTTTACAAGATTATAATGTAAATCTGTTCAAATGTTATAAATGCCTTTACTATGCATGTTGTTGTTTTTGCATTTTAAATCACGTTCTATTTTTGCTTTTTAAAAAAAGAGTATGTAATCAATTAATCATTTAGTGTTCACAAGTAATAAATTTTACAAGACTATAATGTAAATCTTTTTAAACATTATAGATGAAAAATACTATGTATGTTGTTGTTTTTGCATTTTAAATCACGTTCTATTTTTGCTTTTTATAAAAAGAGTACATAATCAATTAATCATTTAGTATCTGCAAGTTTATTTTTAAAAGGTGAGTAAAAGTGGTGGGCATAGTTAAACTTGACAATTAAAATCTGATTTTTAATTGTGGATTAACAATTTAAAAATTATATAATGTGATCTAAAATTAATGTGTGAAATTTGATTTTTAAACGGAATTGAAAATTAAAAATTTAAAGACAAAAATAAGAATTTAATTTTTAATTGTTAGCTTTAATTAAATTTTGCCCAGCAGTGGTGAGTCGGTGTCTTTTTATTATTGTAAGTCTAAGTTCTTATTTTTATTTTAAACTTTTAGTTTTCCCTAATGAAGAGGAAAAACACTCAAGAAAATGAATTTCTTTGGAAACAAAAATATCAATTTTAGATCGCTTAATAAAATGGGAAGGATCAACAGCAATTAAAAAATATTTTAGTTATATTTCCTCTTGACTTTGTTTAAGGAGAAGCTACAGTACCTCACATCACATCACATCATAATGAATCCGATGTCTTAAATAGTGATAATGATTAAAATACTGTACATGTATGAAAAAAATGTAAATTACGCATAAAAATATATTGTTTTAAATAAAATTAAATACTGTAGTTAATAAAAAAAGTTTATCTTGTATCAATTTTTTTCAAATTTGAATTTTTTTTATTAGTTATATTTTATTTTACTTTTTTTTATGCAAATTTTAAAATAATTTTATGTTGTTGCTTTGCTTTTATGTGATTTTTGGAAAATTACAGTACGTATTCCCCATTTTTCAAGATAAGTTAAATCTATTTTTGTGTGATTTATTTTGTGCACATTTTCTGAGGAACCTATCTACCACATAAAATGAGACCCAGGTGTATATACATTTAAAAAAATCTGGAACTGTCTTATTTGTGAATCAGACTGTGACTAGTTTAAGTATGGAGAATACATTATCAATATATTTTTATTTTCTAAATGCTTTTAACATTTTTAAGTTTTAACCATAAATTACATTTTAGCTTTGTTTTAACTAATTATAATCAATAAATAATGCTAATAGTGTGGTAGTCAAACTCACTTTTGATTTACCTTATATAAAACAATTCAAATTCAACTGTTAGTAAAAAAAATTAAAAGTCAACAAATTCCATACAAAAATAATGAATTTCAATTCTTCATTCTTCTTTTTTGTGTTTGGCAAAATAGTTTAGAAAAAAATCTGCAATTCTCTGATCTATGAATCAGACCATGGCTCGTTTAAGTATAGAATGTATTATAAAGATATTTTTATTTTCCAAATGTTTGCAAAATTCTTAAGTTTTAACTATAAATTACATTTTAGCATTGTTTAAAATTCTTATAATCAATGAATAATGCAATGGTCAAACTCATTATTTGCCTTATATAAAAACAATTCAACTATTGGTAAAAAAGTGAGTCAACAAAAATTCCATACAAAATATAATGAATTGAATAGTTCATTCTTTTTTATGTTTAACCAATAGTTTAGAGAATTTTTTTTTTACATTTGGTAAAATAGTTTATAAACACTAATGTACTTAATGTTTTCACTACACTATTGTATGAGCAACTTGTAGGATCAATTTTGTGAGGTTTAATATGTACATATTTTAGTGAATTTTTTAAATTGAATTTTAGTTAAAGCTTTTTAGTGAATTTTCCTGCAGAAGCACTCATTCCATTCAATACATGAAGCCTTCATCCCTGAGATATATGTAAAAACTATAATATACTATATGTAAGTTCCAAATAATTTTAATGGTAAAAATAATGTATATATATATATATATATATTGTAACTATTGCAAATTAATATATATAAGATTTTTTGTAACTATTTAAATTAATATAGAAATACACCTCTCTCAGGTGTATGGCATATTTCAATCCCTATTTGGCATGCCATTTGTAACTATAATTTGTAACTATTTTAATATGTCACATTTGTAACCATAATAAATATTTAGATAGGGGAAATTATTAATTATTAGATATATGCCTATCCAATCTGTACCATTTGTAACTATATATTAATTCATCATAGCATAGATAAAGAAATTATAGAATCACTGTGCCACTTGAAAATATCAGCATTAAAGATTCTTGGTATTTATTTATATATTGGGGCAGTCATTTGAACAATAAAACATACTGGCCATTGTCATCAAATAAAAATATTAAATATAGCAACTGAATAAAAGTACCCACTGTGAAATTCCTGGAGTGCCTTATGCTTATCTCCAATACTAGGTTCTTCTAACAAAGAATCCTTCCTATTCTTCTTTCCAAATATATAAGACCATTCATGGTCATATGCACACACTGGTGCTATTCATGACAACTTATAAAAAAATATATATATTCTATAAAACTAATATTATGAAGTTGGAAAGGGATGATATCACTCTTTATTCAGTTTAGCTAAGTACATGTGTTTTCCCATGAGCGCCACTAGATTGTTTTCAATCTAGATAAGTATCTGTTTATAGTGTACTTGAGTTCAAACTCATTCAGTACATTTTTATTACACATGACTTGGATGACTAATGAAAAAAAATGACATTCTTACATTTTATCTATATTGATAAAATTACAAGATCCCAATATTACCAAAGTTTATATTATAGATCAAAGATTCTTATAGACATTGCTAGCTCATTTACGTATATTGATGAACAGACATGTATAATCCTATTAATGGCTTCTAAACAAGCATGTGAAGACCATTATTGATATTGATGGCCATTTAACTAGATTATTTATCACAATAAAGGTAATAATGATGATGATGATAATAATATCATAATAATAATGATAATAATAGTGATATCATAATAATGATTATAATAGTGATGATGATACCAGCCATGGCTTATTAATAAACTCACAACAATAAATTCATCTTTATAAACTTATAGGCATCTATTAAAAATTATCCTATTTCATACTGGGATTTAATAATATTAGTGGTGATGATTGATCATCATGAATCTCTTTGCATAATATTCAATTTTCTATAAACCCCTATTTACTAAAATATATTCATTACGCTAAACATTAAATTTAATGATTATAATTTATTAATGATGATTGATGGCGATCATAACTTTTATATAGTATTATTTGAAACATTTTAAACCAATAACATGATATCCATCTTTGATGAGGATGATCTAAACTCATGGACACAACACAATTTTAGCTTTCTATTGTTGAACCATAATTATCAAAATTTGGTTATTCTCAAGCATAATCCTTAAATACTTAAATATCAACATTCTAGTTTACCTATTATTTTGCGGACGCTTAATATTTGCAAGTGATTGCTCAATATATACGAATGGTAATACTTAATAACTGCGAGCAATGATGATGAATTAAAACGACAGAATTAAGACAAGAAAAAAAAACACAATATTCTTAATAATAACTCGGAAACCAATTAAGATATATAATTATATTTTATTAACACTACTACTCTTTCCTTCCTTCTTTAAAGTCAAATCAACAATTAAATAAATGGCTAGACCATATTAATTCAATACAAAAATTAATATAAAAAAAATTTATATAAGTATAAGCAAATAAATCTAACATATAGGTTTGTCATTTTTCTTGATATCTCAAAATAAGCTGACTTAAATCAATATTAGAAAAAAAATACATATTCTATAAATGCTTATTTAAGACTTTTCTTACTTATCATATCATAAAATAAATTTCAGGTGTAACTTGTATATGTTATTTCACTTCCATTCAAATGTAATGCCCTACTTTTCAATTTACCATTTTAAACTAATCATATATAACCCATTCTTTGATGTGTTTGGATAAGCAGTTACACATGCACGCATTCGGTAATGTTAACATATATGTTTAAAATGTACACCCATAAATTACATATATAAAAATATCTTTTTCTTTTGCAACCTTATAGCGAAAGAAAATAAAATACATGATATTAATTTTTTAATATGCAACAAGATAAAATAAAAATATAAAAAAACAGTATAAATGCATATATCTATAGGTTGCTCATTATCATAACTGGTGAACAATTAAAAAAAAAAAAAACATTTCAACATTACAATATATATATAATATAAAAAAAATAATAAAAGACAATGAAAAATTTAAGTTTAAAGATTTAAACTATGTTTGTGCTGTGTTGTGAGATATTGCAAATAACTATAGATAAACAAGTCTTTAATGTTTCTGTATCAAAAAAAAGAAAATTGCTTTGACCAGTAAATTAAGGTTTACTTTTAATAAGCAAGAATAAAATCGGTTAAAGAAAGTTCATATTTACCCGTTTACTTTTTACTTCTTATTAATGTCCTGAGTTTGAATTTTCAGACTGCTTTTCTTTGCTCAACAACAACAAAAAAAAGAAAGTTATTGCAGATACTTTTAAGATAATGCTGAATCAATTGACTTGCTTGTTTCTTCAATTCTATTATTATTCATTGTTGATTGGCTTCCTTCTACCATTTTAAAAAAAAGTTATTATAAGTACTTTTGAATAAGTAGGTACCGGTGGATTTGCTTGTCTCTCTCCTTTTAGAAAAATAATTGCTGTTGACACTTTAGATGATTGAGGTAAACTAACAAAAATTTGATTCATGGCTTCAAACTTGGTTCTACATGGCTTTTATAAATTTTCCTTTCCTTCTATTTCCTCTTCTCCATTCATTCGAAGGTAATGAGCTTTTAATAAGCCAGGAACTAGAAACAAAGCATACCATATAGCTTGTGTGGTTGGCTTCAAACTCTATCATTTTGTTGGCTATTACTTGATACATGACTTCATAGATAGATCAGCGATTTTAACTCATTCTGTATTAACCAGGAAGCAGAAAAAAATGGTTTAGCAATGCAGAGGCATAGTATTATGCATAGCCAAATATGTTAATATCATATTTATATAATTGCTAATAACTTCTATTAAATTCAATCTTGTTCCAATGTTTTCCTCTCTTCTTTAATATTGCTGGAAATTGTTTATATAGACGCACATCTTCGTCTATATTGACTTTATACCAGAGTCTTATACTTCATTTCCTTACTCAATTTTCCAAAGAGTGAATAAAAAAATCAAATCGCTTACTTTTCTCCTACTGAGTTGAGTCTCAAAATAATAATCACTGAGTTACATCTCACTTTAATAATAATAATCTGAGTGACTGTCTCTCCAAAATATTCATATTGAGTCTCTAAAAATAAAATCATACTGACTGATCAAAAAATAAAATCATACTGCCTGATCATCTCTCTCTCTAAAAAATTAATGACTAACTCTCTAAAAAAATTAATGAATAACTGATTAAAAAAATTGTTTCAATCATTTATATTGCGAATTTCAACCAAAGGAAAAAAAAACATCTGGAAACCTTATCTTAAAAAAAAATCAAAGCTTCACAAGTTTGACATCGGTCACAATCAATAAAGACTTAAAATTGATCGCTATCGTTATCTACATCAAAGCACCTCTTTTGTAAAAATAATCTTAAGACACAGACAACAACAAACCTGGAATCTATAGCCATCAGAAATAGGTGTAAAAGCATCTTTGTGTTTGTACAGATGTATTCATTCTTTCACACGTGTACATTTTTTTTTATCTCCTAATCCAATAATCTCCATCGCCTTATTTTACACTTTTCTGATCTACTCTATTTTAATAAAACCAAAGTTAAATAATATGACACTTTATTTAATAAAAATATATATAACAAATCATTACCAAATATTATTATCCTCTACATAATGGTTTATTCATTAACTATCTATAAATTTATAATAATAAATACACATATATAAATCCTCATATATATAAAAGAAATTTTTTTTTAAAATAATTGAATACTATATATATCTACAATATATATCTTAATTAATCAGTGGTGCTTTCGATTAAGTTGTAATCCTTATCATTTGCAAAGTTTTCCATGAACTGCATATGTCATATGTCAGTATTTGCTGTTTGTCTGTTTATTATATTATCTTTAAATTTATTTATCAATATTGCTTTCTTAATTTTCCTCTTTATATGATTTCTTTTTTTCATTAATATTTTTGTAAAGTAAATTTATAATTACAGATTTTTCATGGGTGAAGAATACTGAGACCATATTTAAAAACTATAAATAGTCAATTAAATATGGCTTCAGTATTTTTTGACCACAAAAAATATTGTAATTATAAATTTACTTTTAATGTAAATGACACAAAAATATTAATGAAAGAAATCATAAAAAGAGAAAAATTAAGAAAGCAATATCGACAAATAAATTTAAAGATAATATCATAAACAGATAAGCAGTAGAATACTGATATACACAACTAATAAAAAAATCATGTGATATTAGACTTCTGTATTATTATTTTACAGTTGATAAAGATTACAACGTAATCAAAAATGCTACTGATTAATTAAGATATATATTTTACCATTAAAATTTTTTGTACCTTATATATATATATATATATATTGTTTTCAGATTAACTAATTGCAATTTTTTAAATATAATCAAATTACTTTCTAGAATCAACAAATGTCAATATCTTTAAAAAAGGTAAATAACATATCTGTGTATCTTTTCTTTTTTTCAATATATTTGGATAGAATTCAATGCATTTAACAGAATATTTTTAAACTTGATTAACATATATTCAGGACAAGCATTTGTTTTTCAATCTTGTCACTGATGATACTATTAGAATCTAATGTCATCATTGGTAAGATTAAAAATGAAATAAAAATCAATCTTATCTGGTATATATGTTAATTAGGTTTTAAAATATTTAGAAATAAATTTGGTATTGATTAATAGTTCATCTCTTCTAGTAAAGACATTATAAATAATATTTCAACAATATTGAACAAGAAGAAAAATATAAAGAGGTATTACTCTGTTCTTTAAAAATGTATTATCATTTGCTGTTTACTAGAGCACAATTTAATTATACTGTATTTTGCCCAAAATAAGACCTAACCAGAAAATAGGCCCTAGTATATATTTTTCAGAAAGTAGATAATATAAGACCTATCCAAATACAAACCTATTAAAATTTTCAGCCTGATGGATGAATATCATTTGTTGAAACCTATGACAAATATATAGAATTATAAAGTAATGAATATAGTATTCAAATATATATATATATACATAATCACTAGATGGAGCTTACTAATCAGCTCCAAACAAGCTTTGTTGACATAAATACCATAAGAGATAGAATTCAAAATCTCTATTATTATCACTCACCTCCAGACCCGCTGGTTTCGAGCTTATTGGCTCACATCAGTGAAGGTCTGGGAAACTAGAAACTAGACCTAAAATACCAACTCTAAAGTCAGCACTTATCAAACACATTTCTATCAATTTGAAAGCATGAATTTATTAGAAATGTAAATGTCTTCAAAATCAGCCTAACAAACCAGATAGCTATATGGGTCTGAAATTAGTTCAGTTTCACCATATAGTAAAAGCCTCTGCAATATATAGAATTGCAAAAACCTTCAAAGGTACACTTATGATAATCAAACAAGTTATAAATTTCATAATTTGCCTTTAAACTTGCATTTTATGATCACTAGATGGAGCTTACCAGTCAGATCCAAACAAGCTTTGTTTATATAAATGCCAAAAGAGATAGAATTCAAAATCTCTATTGTTATTACCATCTCCAGACCAGCTGGTTTCGAGCGTATTGGCTCACATCAGTGAAGGCTGGGAGAGTTGAAACTAGACCTAAAATACCAACTCTAAAGTCAGCACTTATAAAACACGATAATTTTTTTTTGAATAAAGTATATTGATCTTTATAACATTTTTTAAAATAATATAATAAAAATCTTGCAACTCAATTTATCTTTTATTTCTTTCCTTATTTGCATATAATTCAATAGATAGAAAAGGTCCATTATGCAAGAAAGATTATAAAATTATCATTACTTTACAGATTTACAGCTTAGCACTGCTTTTAATCACACTTGTCATATTCATAGTACTAAGATAGGTATGTAGAAGAGAAAATGTATTGGTTAATTAGTATGCAAGTTTGTGAATTACATATATCAGTGCATGACATTGCAATGAATGAGACTTTTTTATTTATTGGGTGAGTGTTGTTTGTGATATTTTTAAAGCATGAGAATGATTTGGGCCACACCATTCAACATTAAATGGTTTGTTCTGAGTGCAATGATAATGATTGGAAATGAAAACCTAAAAAGGCATGGTTTGCAAATAATGCCCATGCGATAAATAAATAACACTCATGCATGCTTTATCATGCAAGTTGTGTGTGTGTAAATTCACAAACTTGCCTACTAATTAACCTATAAGTTTTTGTTTCCACATATCTATCTTAGAGCAATGAATTTCTCTGGCCTGGTTGATAGCAGTGCTAAGCTGTAAATCTATAAAATAGTGATAACTCTAATCTTTCCTGCATAGTGGACCCCCTATCCATTGAATTAAAAATAATCTTGATTGTTTATCATATTTAAAATTAAAAATTTTGGAGATATTAAAAAGTAATAGATTAAAAAACACTCAAAAATTTTTAATATAGTCAAAGACAAAAAATTATTTAAGTTAAAGTTGATGTTTATTTTATGAAAAAAAAATAAAAGAAAAAAGTTAAAATTTATTACAACTCTTCGCATCTAATTAAATAGGTTTATCTTTAACGAAACAACGGAAAGAATTTTAAACAAGTTAAACCGGATATTTGTTTATAAAATTGACTAAACCATTTGATGAAACAAACAAAAAAAAAATGTAATTGCTAAAACAATTTCATATTTACTCATAATAATTACTTTAAATTTTTCAAAAAAGTTTTAAAAAAGAGAAATACAACAAAATAAGAAGTTATAAAAGTAAATAGCGCAACTCATATTTTTTTTTAGTAATATATATCTTTATCCATTTGTACATAAAGATGTGTTTATATTTTTGTACTATATATACCTTGTAAGTTCCAGCTTTTCAGAATTGTATTGTATTTTAAATCATAAAGGATTTATGAAAACCGCAATATGCTTTTAAAAAATAAATCTAAAGTTTAGATCATATTTTTGCACGAGAAGTTACCTATTGTTATTTTAAATACAAAACGCTAAGTGCAGGAGTCTGTGTTACTTTTTTTAAATACTTCTTTCTTCTTTGTACGAAACATCACGAGATTCATCACAAAATAATAATAATAATAATTATATCCCTAATAATATTTTATTGCAACAGAAATTATTTTCTTACATAAAATTTAAAAAAAAAAAACGTTTTGCATAACCATGTTAAAGATGTGAGTGTAAAAACAAAAAAGATTTCCTCCCCCTTTACCATCAAAGATCACATGAATATAGTTTAATTAATTCATCTCAATAGGCTTCTGAAATATTCTCCTTTACTAAACATCAAAAAAGCCATTAAACTTAAGAATATATAAACTTAATTCAACAGTAAAATATGTTTTAAAATATTGAGGAATATAATGTATATAATAACACGATTCATTCGGAATTTACTGGATCTTGTGTGTTAGTAAGCCAATATATAACAATTGAATTAGCATCTATTAATAATATGTCATATATAATTTACTTTAATCTAAGCGTAATCAATTAAATTTGAATAATTTATGATTTGCTTAAAAAAATAAAGTTTAATATTATAGTTTTGCAATATTTTATTATCTTTAAATATTAAGTCAAATACACGTGCTACGCTTTATCGAAGAAATGGAATTAGCATATTTGCATATCATTAAATGTATTAGCAAGCTATGATTATGAAGGCAAGATCCTTTGAAAGCGCTCAGTTAGTTTATTATTTTTAGTTATCTATTTTATATTAATAGCTTTTGGGAACAGTTGCGCCGCACACGCACTCGTGCTTGAATACCTTTAAATATTGAAATTTTTTTTTAAAAATGTTTAGGTTAAATCATATGGTACACTTTTCAGAAGTGTTTGATGGCATACATTACGGGTGGTTAATTAAACATCACATTAGTAAAAATTACGTATAAAAATTGAAATATATTCAAGAGTCACAATTACATTTTTGAAGTATTCAACAGAAACAAACATTTGTCTTATATCTATATGATTCACGAAGAATAGAAAAAATGAAAGAAAATAAGTGAGAACAAAATCAAAAAAATATTATTATTCGAATATGATTATATCAGATGAGCAAGCATATTAAATTTTCCCATGAGGCTATCATGTACCAGTTTGTTTGATGATTTGGTTTAAAAATTTCATTGTTCAGTATAATAATTTGTAAAAATATGTTGTCTCAAAAATTAAAATTAGTTTACAACAACTTTTATGTGAAAATGAATAGATTCAATCACGAATTTCCCAAATTTATTAGGAAACTAGATGTATAATGTATTTGCAGTAGTTGATTTTGAGTTTCTGACAATTCAATTTCTCAAATTGCTTTGTGGGATAGTATTATTTTGGAAATTGAAAAAAAAAAACATCATTTAAAATGCCAATAACAAAAGGTTTCACCTAAAAAGAAATTGTTGATTTGAAAATATTCAGATTTATAAATCTATTTTTAAAATTCAACAATTCAAAACAAAGCAAAACTCTCCATATAGTAGCGCCATCTTGTGATGTTTAGTGGTTTAATCTATTTTTAAAATCTGATATCAATCCTTCTAACTTTTCTTGATATTCATTTTTTTTCTTTAATGTCAGATATTATTTTCAAAAGTGAAAGATCTTAAAATATTTTAGTCTAAGAATCATTTTGGAAAATTTGAAGTTTATTTTTGAAATCTGAAAATAGTTAAAAGAGATCATTTACAATTTTCTCCTTTTTTAACAATGAAATTGTGTTGTAAACCATCAATCAGGAATATCAAACCTTGGCACCAGTTGTCACATTTCAATTTTGGATTTGATTTATCATTGTCCTTGAGAAACAAAATCATAGGCTTGATAAGTTGAGCAAATTGTTTTAGGACATTACATGTGAACATTGATGGCATAACATAATACACAAGTTGAACAGATTGTTTGCGTAACACAGACATTTCCATCACCAGAAGTTTTATATCATTCAAAGCTTAAAGAACATTTTTAAATTTGTGATAATTTTTTTGCATTAGTTTGTATATATTTCTCAAAATGTATTACTGTCTTCATAATATTATCATATTTTAAATTTTTAGTCATAAGTTGTTTATAATAAATTATACATCAAAGTAATACAAATTGTGAAATATTAGGATCTTTATTTAAAAACCAGTAAGACATATATTTTACCCCAACATTTCCAGAGCACTAACATTGCAATGTTGACAAACTTATCAAGTAGAAAATCAAATTTGTTTAATAATATTCAAAAGCATTCTTGATGTCGCTGCCATCAATTGATTATGGAAACAAATTGAACATTTATTCTTTGGCTATTGTCTCCTAGACAATATGCCCAGTTGAAGAATATCTTAAATATTTTAAATATTTGTAGATTAATCAACAGCTAAACGAAATAATGTACAGTTTCTTAAATCAATCTTCAATTTGACTCTATAATCTTTACAGATTTTAGTAATTTATTATTCTGCAAAATCAAATTTAGTCTAATAATTGATGAAATTTGTTTTTTGTGGGGGGGGGTCTAACAATTGTATTATTTCTAGGTTTTCAAATAAATTTTTCTTTTTCATATGCACAATTAGAGCATGTGATATTCCAACCAATCTGAAAACTGACTTCAGTAGAAATTCAAATTTCATTACTAAATGAAGATAAGAGCATTTGTTGTTGAAGAAGATGAGAACTTAAAGATAGATTGCATTCCATTCACAATTTGGAATTGTTTGGATGCATTACTGACTATTAATATTGACTCATTACAGATAATAATGCTTGTTGTATTTCAAACAAATTAGATGACTATTTCATACCCCAAAGGATTAGGCATATCTCCACCACTACCACATTATTTTGAATTTTACGGATCAGCTGAAAGTGCTGTTAACCAAAAGAAACCTCTTCTATTAATAAGAAAATGACTTTCAAAATATTTTGTTCACATACTACTTCTATAATAACAAATAAAAAGTCATCTACTCAATTACTAATGGAAAGAAGATTAAGAACTGAACTAACTATTTTACTCCCAAGCAATAGTTATATAAATGTCACTCTGGAATACAAAACCTTTTAAATTGGGATATGAAACTTGGATCAGAATCAACTTAAGCAAAATATGGACTGAAGGAGAAATTATAGATCTACCATCAAATTAAATATTAATAATTAAGGCAAAAGAAAATGTCATTTTTAGAAAACACATTCATCATATACGTCACTGGAATTGTATCAATAATAAATAAGAGGCTTCAGTGTAAACAATAATACCAATAAAAGGCTTACGTCTGAATTTCAAACAAAATAGCATTGGTAAAAAAAATAACATGTGTGGGAGGAGGTAGAAATTTAAAATTTTATATTTAAATTTTAAGCTAGCGATATACAATTGGTCTATTTCTTATACATATGTAATAATTGTTTAATGCTACTTAAGTTGATGCACATGCTGTATGCTGGCTATAACTATTATATATTACTATAAATGATAAAAATAAACAGAATTTGCATGAAAAGAAATTGGCAACCTTATCAGACAATGATTAAACTAATAATAATATAGGCAATAATCATATTAACTCCATAGAATGTAAAGAAGAGGCAATAAAGACATTATTTCTACAGATAAAAATGATCTAAAGAATAACCAAGACTGCAAACAGAAAAAAAAAACCACTTAAGTATTTTAAAGCTTTTTTTTTTATACAATAAACTTTTAAATAATAAATTATTTATTTATTTTCCCCTCTTCTTTTCTCTTGGCATTTATTATCTCTCATTCTGTAGTGGTGGAGAAAATTTTATATCTGTATACATAATAAAAAATGTTGCTTAAATTACTAATTAACTGACGACCATTGCTTTCTAATTAACATGCAATTAAAAATTACTGATTTGCAGACTTCTTTTCCACTAATTAGAAGAAAGAATCAGTGCATAAACTCAGAAGGTAATAATCTGGAATTGCTGAATGTTGTTAATCTTAGTTATATTAATATATTGTAATTTTTGGACAAATATTTATAAATAACATATATTAAATAGATCGTTTTAAATAAACGGATTTGTTGTATTATATTAATATTGTTAGCCTAACTTGTAGTAATATAAGGCCCATGTAGGACTAATCACATATAACTTTGTTGTTGATTCTGTTCTATATATTCAACAATTCTCGGTTAGTTATGTATTCGCAGCTGTATACAATTACAACAGTTTCGTAATTCACAGAGCTCAGAAAACAAACGTTATTACTACTAAGCAGTGAATAAATTTATAGAACATTCAATATAATAATTTCAAAATAAATAATGTTGTCTTATCTTTCTAATTATAACATTATGACTGTTCTCTTGTTTATATTATACAATTAACAATCTAATTACTTAATGTACTTGTTTATCAATTACTGTTAATTAATTGCTGAAGTAACACAATTATTGTGTGAATTAATTAATTTTTCTAAAATAAAAATACAAGTTTTATTCTTATATGTAATTTATTTGATACAAACAATATACTAAAATATTCCTTTAAACATATTTAAAAAAAAAAAAATACAATTTTTTTTATTTATCTTTTACAACTGTAATTTTGAATATTACTTTTGTACAGTCAATGAGAAGATTAATACAATATGAATTTAAAGTCAGTTTCTGCACCCCCCTCCCAATACTAACAGACTCATTAACAATGTGAAGAACAGAATCGATTCATCTCAAACACCCCAAATCATATATAGCATTTCATGTCCATAGGCTGGATGCAGTGCCACATACTATGGGGACACCAAGGCCACTGTCTATAATAGAGCTGCTCAGCACATGTATACATACAGAAAAGCAAAAAAGAACAATGATAACATCTCAATATTTTTTGAACATGAGAAGCAGGTCGGTTATATGTCTGAAACCTCCAACCCCAAAATTGTGTGTGCTGAGGCTAATGATTGTAAAAGGAAGATTAAAGAAGCATATTCTATTATCAACAATACCAATGTGATCAATAGACGTGACACATGTTTTGCTATCTCCAGAAAATGGACAAGTTAATTTACATATGCATTTACATACATTAAGCTTTATCAATATCACAACAATGATTTAAAATCTGTTTTGGCCATGAATATGAGGGGCAAAACCTTGAAAGCGCTAGGCCTACATTAATTTATTTTGATTGTTTTTTACCATTAACAGCTTCTTCACCCAGTGTGTATTTTAAATGAAATCTAATAAACACATCATTAAAGGAATAATTTTGCCTGTAATTAAAAATTTTGAAATGTTTTTCCTAAGTATGAATATTTTTTTTTTTAAATGTCACAAATGAATGAATAAGAATAAACCATCTTTACTTTTTAAATGCATTAGCTTTTAATAATTTATAATAAAAACTAAATCGTTTCTATAATCGTAAAGTAATAGTATATAATAATCATAACATAATAGTATATATTAAAGAAACAATTTTAAAAAGAAAACAACTAACCTTTTGTGGCAAAACTGATACGTTGAGGTAAGGAAATATTGTTCTACCACTGTTTTTTACATCAGTCATCTTAATATATATATATATAAGTACATATGTTAATAGAGAGATTTGAACTCAGAATTTTTTAGGCTATGGTTCATATTCCACTTTATCTCAACCACTGAAACACGTGACCACATATATGTGAAAAAGATAGATGATTCACTATATATGTATTTCATACAAAAACAGAACTCATCAATTGGCCAGATCATACTGGGCATCATCTACATTTTTCACATGCATGTGGTCATGTGTATTGATTGTTTGAATTGGAGTGGAAGATGAAGATACACTCAAAAAATCTAAGTTCAAATTTCCCTCTATTTATTTATATACTAACATTCAGTACACTGAATAATATATATGTATATATTGTAATTTATATATATACATTATTCTTAAAAATAATTCCAAAACAAACAATCTATATATAACTTACATAAATCAAGAGAGTTGCAATCCTGTTACCAATGGCTGATTTTTCTAATTCCAAAAGTTCTTCAATTCTCTTATTAAAAACAAAACAATAGTGTAAGTATATATACATATCAATGTATACATTTGTTTGATGTTAATATAAGCACTATAATGATCATTTTAATTAAATTACATTAATCATTATCTATATAATAAAGTACATCCAGGATATTACAAAGTGTAGAGATCGCATGTGTCATCTCTATCAAATCCTTCAAAGATCTCTATTTGGATAAGACATAATACAGATTAATTATCGATAAGATGCTAAAGTTAGGAACAAATAAATATATACTAGACAAATCCTAAATATATATTTACATTTTTTTACCATGAATATCTTATATATATATACATTTAAAGCTATGATCTTTCTCTCATTGTACAATAAATAATGTATATAGTCTTCCTATATAAATATTTTTTCTTCATCATACGCTTTGTTAATTTTGTATATTAAATTATCGAATGAGAAGTCTTAAAATCTTTAATATTTTATCATATTTGAGCAAAAGAATGAGGAAACAATGAACTCTTAATATGTTACATAATATTTCATGTCATAAAATTTGCAATTTGTATTCGATATATCAATATATAAAAAAAGTCTATAATAGCTATCGCCAGTTTACGACAGCGTATTCAGCCGCAAACTGGCTGTAGCTATTATTGATTCTTTTATATTGGTATATTGAATACTGTATAGTTTATTCCAGAGTATTTTAATTATTATATTTATTTGGTCTGATTATATATATATAAATAATTAATTGTAATCGTGACAATGTATTTTATAAATACCAATAATAAACCACAGAAATATTTTCAGATAATGTTTTAACTTTCTTCAACTGAAAATCATTCAAATTCAAATGTAATGAGTATTATATATATAATATTGATTTTTTTTCCTTCGTTTCTATTTGTAATTCCAATTTGTATACATTTGTTCGTCTGCAAAATGCAAATTTGAATGATATAAATAAAATTCTGTAATGTTATTTGCAAATATTTTTTTAACAATACTTTATCATTTTTTTAAGGATTTAATTCAAAATTTCTATCAGTCTAAATTTAATTCTCACCTTAAGTCTTTTTTTTTGGCATAAGAAAGGGGCTGTTTCTGATGGACGACCTCAAAAATTAACACTGTATGGAAGGATTTAAATAATAGGAAAATAAAAATTAAAATTCCTATTACTTGCAAATTCTAATAACATTTTGAAACAGAAATATTGTAATTTGCAACTAAACATACTTTTTAATTTTGGTTTTTAATTAACTATGTCATAATATATATTTGATAATAATTTATTTTTATAAATCTAATATACTGCATCATATACGTATTGAAAAATTTCTATTCTAGTTTTTTTTATATTGTTTTATACATTAACTCCACGAAATATAAATAAATAAATAAAAAAACTCTAAATAAGAGATGACTGTCATTTTATGCTATTATTCAACTTTTGTATAAAATTTTATAGTAGAGATAAATAATATTGTTTCTTAATAAATTTTCAAAAACTGTGAACTCTATTTACTTTCATTAGCCGTAATATTTGAAATACAGGCACTCTTCATATATCTGGAGCCTAATTGTAAATATAGGGGATTTGAACTCAGACTTTCAATGATTATATATATATGTATATGTGAGAGTGATGATAATCTGGACCAACTGATGAGTGCTGGTTTAGCGCAAAATACATATATTGGTGATTATTGATCTTTTCTACATGTGTGTGATTATGTCTATCAGTGATATGAGATAGTGTGGATAGTTGAAAGGTGCTTAAAAGTCTGAGTTCAAATCCCCTATATTTAATTAGACGTCTGACTTGTTTTTTCTTCTATGAATCTAATAATATTTGGAAGTATATTAATATTTTTATTAATCATTCATTATTCCAGAAATTATCCACTTTGTGTGAGAGTGGTATACTGAAAATTACACTATTGAAATATTATCCAGTAAATGGACAATCTCCAGTCTAATGAATGATTAATGAAAATTATTGATATATATTTCATCAAGTGATTTGTGTCAAAGTTATGAGATCAGTAAGTTTGGCACTTATTAATAAAAATTGTGTAATTTCCTATTTATATGTACAGAACAATGATAAAGATATTTGTAAGATAATGTGATTTGGGCTAACTGATAAATGCTGGTTTAGCACAAAATGTTTATTTTGGGGATTATACATTTTTTTACATCTTTGGTCATATATTTATGATTACATTCTTCCACAAGCTGATAAAAACAGATAGAGGCCAGTCTCTAACTTGCATGAGAGTAATGAAAATTATACTCCAGAAATATTATTTATTAATAATGTTTAGAGTTAAATTTGTTTTTGAAAGCAGTAGAGAATTAATTAAATCTCTTTTTTTTTTTATCATTTTATGGATGAACATGGTTGTTCACACATGTGTATTGACTGAAGTGACAAATATAATTCTGGGAAAAATTTATTAATTTTGGAAAGGTTCATAGCATAATGATCATCAGATTTTAAACATGTCAACATCATTTGTAACTATGAGAAATTAATCAAATTTTATTTTCAATAATAAATTTCATTTCTACTGTTCACTAAATCAAATTGTATTTATAACTATTAGTATACAATCTTATTTAAAAGAAAAAATTATAAAATGACATTTAAATAATTATTACAATAATATTATTTTTATATTATATTTTATGAAATTATTATTAACTTTAGTATATTCACACACTCTTTTAAGTAAAGAATCTGATTCAAATTTTTATTTTCTAATGAAGAGATGAAAAATTTTAATTCCATTTTGAATGAACCAATATGTTTATTAATCTATGGAGCAAATTTTTTTTGCATTATATTTTTATATTTAGATTAATAACAGGATTGATTATGTCAACTAAAAATGTTAAATTAAATGATGACATTTGTCATTTTGGGGGGAAAAGTCATAAAAAATGTTTTTAACTTATAAAATCTACTTAAAACCAGACATCTAAAAAGCCAAAGTATCTAACAATAATGTATGAGTTTGCTCTACTACAATTTAAAAATTTGGTAATATCAATTATCATCTACTTAATCCTCTTTTTTCTAAATTTATAAATGTGTTTATAAATTTATTTAACGCACATTGATTATGTAAGTAATATTTACTTAATATTTACTAAGGCATTAAATCTTAAGCTTGTGGTTAAGACCTGTAGAGGGCCCTACCTTCGCATTTTCAACCGCACATGCTTTAGGTTTAATGCCTTAGTTAATATGTTTAATAATTTTTGATACAATATCTATGAGAACATATATATGCAATTATATTTTTCTAAAAAATATTCTAATTTTTTTTATATAAAGTACAATCTAGTTGTAAATATTTTTATATATGAGTTTGTTCTATCAATATACCAGACCATCTTGATTTTACAGAAAACAATTCAAAACAAATAATATTTTCAATGCCACTAAAACTGACAGCAATTTTTTTTATAAAACTGTTTATTGGTTGTATACCATGTATATTGGAATATTTGTGAAAAGATAAAAAAAAAAAAAGAAATTAGCAAGTGTGAAAAAGTGTTTTCAGTTTTTCTGAGCAGAGAGTTCTACATTGTGTCTTATGTTTTTCTTTAACAGGATAATTTCATCTATTTTTTCTGTATTTTTATTCTTAAGACATCCTCTAAATGCTTGAAGATGAGATTAATCAAGTTATTCATAAAAAAATTAAATGATCTATCTATATTAAAGTTAAAGCAATTTCACAGGAGATTTTGATATTCTTATACTCTCACCACTTCTTTAACAAATACATTTCTTTTTCACTACATAATTGTTATTAAACAAGGCAAAACTCTCCATACAGTAGTGCCACCCTGTGCCAACCAGGGTAATCAATGGATGTCAGAAGGTTTGTGCATAAAATCCCTATCTAGTGCCTACTCATTCAACATCCCCAGACTGATGAAGGCCACAAGCCAGAAACTAGTCTGGGGATGTTGGATGATTAGGCACTAAATAGGGATTTTATGCACAAGCCTTCCGGCATCCATTGATTACTCTGGTTGGCACAGAGTGGGTTGGCACAGAGTGGCACTACTGTATGGAGAGTTTTGCCTTGTTTAATAACATTTCTTTTTGTTATTTATTTTATTACATATTTTTTCTGTAATTTAGGCTTAAGTAATAGCTTTTTTCTTTTCTATTTTAATGTGATGTTGTGCTTTAGAATTACTCTAAAGATCATCTTCTTTTATGTTATAAAGTGTTTCCAAAAAAAAATACACCACAGTTTCCCTGATTATTTAGTAATAAATAAAATTTGCTTTCTCAGTTATCAATGATCTTGCAACACTATTTTATTTTTTATTTTCATTTTACTCATTTTATTTTATATTTGATGGCTGACTAAATAAAACTGAAAATTCATAAAATTTCAAAGCTTACATTTATATAAAGCAGAAGTAATGAAATCCCCTAGCAAGCTATGTGTAAACTATTAATAAGTGTAAAATGTGGAATGAACCCACCTACATATTAGCTTTGATCGTGTATAAGTATACTATTTATTAACATACTTACACATTTACTGACAGTGTTGTTAGATGAGTTTCTTGAGTACTTCTGTATTATTTCATATATATTCAAACTATTAAAAGTTATATTTAAAGATTACAATTAATATAAAAAAGGCATTTCACCAGTGTAAGACCTTCAGTTTCAAATTGGAATAAATAATAATAATTATGAGTTTGCTCTGTATTATGAAACTCAATATTAGTAACAGCAACAACCACTAATAAATAAGTATGGTTATTGCAATGCCTATAAAGAGAAACGACTCTAGAAATGAGTTGTGGAGAACAATGCAAATCCATGTGTGAACCACAGATACTCCATTTTAAGACACTGCTGGTCCATTATATTATAATTTATCCTGAAAAAAACATTTATTTTTTAAATACTTTGACAACAATAAACATTGCATTTATGTAGAATGCTTTAGATATAATGCTTATAACATAAATGAGGATTACCTTTCCCATGTAAAACCATGCTTAAGTTTATCCTAAACTTATGTTTGAGTATATTTGTATCAGGAATTCATTTTACATGTCCAATCTAATAAACATGTTATTTTACAATAGTGGTTACTATTTTACACAATCGACAAAGTTGAAAAAAATATTGACTGATGTCATGGTAATAACATTGCAATTTTAATATTTCAGAAAGCATATTTAAAAGAAATTTTAAAATGCTTTAGTTTTGCATCAATAATGTGTCCAATCTGCACAAGTGAAATAAATTAGATAAAATAACAGCTCTATATAGTGCTAATGGTAAAACTGACTTATAGTGGCTAAAACACTTCGCCCTCTATTTTTAAAAAACTTAACTACTTTTTCCCCCCCAATAACTGTATCCAAATTTAATAAGTGTATGTAACTATATCTAAGTCTAAATGTTAATTTTAAAAAAAATGGAAAAAAAAACTTACATTTACATGCATATTTTTCACTTATAGTGGTCTTTGCTGTATATATAACTGTAAATAAATTACATATATTAACTCTAAATGTTTTTACATAAAGAAGAGTAAATAACAAAAAAACCAACTTACATTTTTAGGAGTAGTTTGAAGCTACATAAGCGAGGAAATGCACGAATATGTCGTCGTGTTCGTGCAGATTTCTGAAAGAAAATTCCTGCAGGTAGGATGAGAACAAAGCTCTTCTCGACCCAAATTGGTATTTTAGCTTACGCTTTACTCCCATCCACAGATTTTCCACATTATTGGTGTGTATAAGCTCATCCTCCGGGTCAACAAAGTTGTGTTGATGGACGACGACAGAGTAAAGATAGACACCATTCAAAATACCGCTAATATTATTATACGCACGCCAGCTGTCACTTATAATATGGGTTCCAGGCAAAAGGTGTTGTATGAGTGCTTCCAGAGTGTCAGCCAATCTGTCTGTGATTTCAGATAGGAAACATTTTTTTGAGCCTCTTTCTATTCCACCAAACACCCAACAGCCTTCTCTGAATGCCCCTCTGTTGTATTTCCGATGGAAGAAATAGGACTCGTCGATTTCAACTATCTGTGGTTTGCCGTTGCCATCAAATCTGCTAAGAAGTGCTGGATTTCTGTCGAAATATGTAGCACATTCTTCCTGGCAAAAATTACATCAGTCTATGATCATTCGTTCGCTGACCTCCGTCTCACGAACGATCATGTGAATAGGCAAATTATACAACCAGTAAAATGCTATATGAACAATGGTGTTCAAACACAGATGGCTGCAGAAAAATGAGCCACTTCTTACTGCTGTACGTTGTAGACACATTTTGCATTGCCATCTAACACCATCTATGCTGGCCGAATATTTTACCAGCGAACATTGAATGTTGCAATGCAGACATAGCATGCTGTTCTTTAATAGAAGCCTCCTGGCCAGCCACTTCATGGTCAATTCCACAGTTTGCAATTGTTCTATCAGACGATGACGAGTATTCCATGTTTCTGCCAGAACATCCGAAACATCCATAATCTCATTTGGAGGCACTATTGTTGTGATAGCCACTCTAGATGCCATTTTTTATAAAGACAAAATTCCATGCGCTAAAGCAAAAGTAGTTGTGAGAAAAGTAGTTCATAATTTTTACAGCAGGGACTTTTTGGGTGAGACTAAATAGAGCCTAAAAAAGTAAGTTTTCTTACATCCATTTTATTTATTAATCTTCATGTAAAAAATACATTTAGAGTTAGATATACTTTGCAATTACATAGTGAGAATGACGTAGTTCGACACACGGATCCTAAATGTAAGTTCATTTCCTCGCTTGTGTAGCTTCAAACTACTCCTAAAAATGTAAGTTCGTTTTTTTGTTATTTATTCTTCTTTATGTAAAAACATTTAGAGTTAATATACGTAATTTATTTACAGTTATATATACAGCAAAGACCGCTATAAGTGAAAAATACGCATGTAAATGTAAGTTTGTTTTTTTTTTTTGCTTTTTTTTTTTAAATTAACATTTAGACTTAGATATAGTTACATACACTTATTAAATTTGGATACAGTTATTAGGGGGGAAAAAGTAGTTAAGTTTTTTAAAAATAGAGGGCGAAGTGTTCTAGCCGCTATAAGTCAGTTTTACCAGTGCTAATTTATTTGCAATAATTATTAATCTATCATAAAATAGCCTGTATTTTAACAACTTTAATTAAAAGAGCAGCACATTGGATTCCGTGCTGCGCCTCAACATCTAAGTACATATTTCTAATTATAATAATAGTAACACGTTTCAATTTGTTCTCAAATTTATAAAAATACAAACTAAAATTTGAAGAGGATTTTCTATTCATCACTTTTTAATCTTATGCACATACTGTAGCTTGAATACAATATAATTTACACTTAGACCTCTAGCACTACAAGATATAAGAAACGAATCAATCTCGTGAATCTGTACTTCAAGTGCTGTTTATTATTAATGGAAGTTTAAGATTATTAACCATCATCCAATAAAATTCAGTCCCATTCTTACTCATTATACATATATTTCAAATATCAGTTTATTTTTTATAAATAATTTAACTAATGAAAATAATATTGTTACTCAATATATATATATAATTATTAATGTGTGGTCTGAGTTTTTTTGCAAAAGATATTGGTTAAACATACATTTAAACTCTGTAAGAGATAATAAACAATAAGTGAATATAATTTGTTGCGCATACTTCCACATTAAAAAAAATTAACTACACACACATGCATATATGTAAACAATAACAAAAACATTGTTATTTAAAAAAATATATGCAATTTCCGATCCTGACTAATGAATCAAACGCAATAAACATTTCAGTATGCTGAAATATATATAAATAAAATGTTCTAACGCTAAATTGGCGGTTATATAAACATATAATATCCAGCTAATAAATTCACAAATACTATCTAGGATTAAATCCAAATATATACAAACATCTATTGAATGAATAATTTAGATTCGTCAGTTGTAATTTGTGCATACATTATATTAAAAAAAATAATGCAAATCTAAAATTATCAGGAACCATATAGTTTTTTTTTTCTTTTTTAACAATAATTTTGTCAAATCTTTTAATGAATGCTGATCTAAACAACTTAGAACATAATATATATATATATATTATTAGTAATTTCATTTAAAAAGACAAATTTACTAATATTAATAATATAATAATAAATTTAAAGATTTTAATATTTTAAAATTTATATAAAAAAATACCCTTGTATAATCTACATGAGTGGTATAAAATCCTGCTACACCATAATTTACAACCTACAATATATATATATGTAATAATATTATTATTCGATGTCTGTATTTTTTCAAAGCAATATATGTAATTATATAATTGAATATTTATAAATACATATATATATATATATGTAAAGTTATAAATAAATATTAGAAAATACAATAATTAAAATTTGTCAAAAAGAACAAAAAATATAAACGTCACTTTGTAGTATTATATATATAACAGTATTAATTAACTGACATTTTATTTGTATTATATATGCAGAACATTCAATTATTTAGAATAAAAGTTTTTGCTTTGACAGTATATTATACATAGGAAAAATAATTTGAAAAAAAGAAAAATCAAAAAGGCATATAAATATAGAAAAAAAAATTATTAAATAAACAAGTTAATATATATATATAAACATATTGGTAATTGCAAGCTATATATAAGTCACGTGACATCTGACTTTTTATTATTACTATAAATAAATTATGTAGAGTTATCTATTCACATGGAAATGCTAATTTTGTGTGATTTAATGAGCTTTGTTTTTTTAAAAAAAAAAAATTTATAAAATGCTAATTAGGATTGCATACATGCTGTAACTTGGCTGTAGCTATTTTTATATATTGATATTTTAAAAATTGTGGAATTTATTCTAGGAATTTTTCATATATATATATTATAATACTGTGAAAATGGGGTCTATTGGGTATGTTAGAAATCATCATAATCAAACAACATAACAAATGAGCATGAACAAAATAATCATTAATCATCCAGGGTTATCAATCACCCTTTGTGATTGAAATTAAAAAAATACTCTATAAAATTTAGACTAATTATCATATATCCAATATCATACTTAGGATATATTATAAAGATAATCATCAATATTTCAATTCCACACGCATATTTAAGTGCTAAAATATCTACAATAATAAACATATAAAAATGCTAAGATTATTATATCAATTCCGATTGTCAGCAATACACATTTTCATCTGGTACTCTGAGTATATTGGTCATCAATACAACAGCAATTATCATAAAGTGAGTCAATTTTAAAGGTCATCTTTACCTTTGTGTCATTCAAATAGTTCTATTGAGAACTATCTAGATGTGGACATATGCATTTTAAACACCCATAGTAAATATCATTATTGTCCAATACTAAATTGTAATCCCTGGGACCCCAATCAATGTAATGGTAAAAAAAAGAAAATACGCTCATATAAAACTTAATCTATAGTAACATTGGTACAACTTTATTGGAATAACCTAAAATTAACAAATTTTTAATTAGAAATAACAATAAAAAGTCAAAATTTGTTAAGTACTTTATAATACAAATACAAGATTTTATTCTCACAAATTAACAATTTAAGAAATTAAATTCACAAAGATATATAAACAAATGGTTTACATAATGCCTATTTTTATGTGCACCCTGACTTGCATACATAGTAAAATAAAATATTTCAATAATTATTAAATTAATAACGATTATTCTCATTTAATAATATATAGCAAATAAATTTGGGTATATGTGTAAATGTCTAGATACATGTCCACATTGGGCACCCTGTAATATAAAATATCTCATTCATTAAATCGGTAGATCTTATTCTATTTTAAAATAGATAAAGAAATAAATTCTAAACATAAACATAAAACATGCACACATTTGTTTGCTTTAATATAAAAATAAAATATTTCCACTTATTAATTTTAAATTTGCATTTAAAATTATTTGCACAAAATTTTATTTACTTAAAATCAGTGTTCTGTTATTAAAAAATCACTTTTCAGCAGTCTGTGATAATTTTTCTAAGTCTAAAATAAGTCTTTTATAAATAACATAACAGATTTGTAAGTATACACATAGTTTTTTTTATGCTCTAGACACAAACTGATCATTTATATTTATATTTTCTTTTTATATTTTTTTTCTTTTTGCAGAGGCAAAACTCTCCATAGACTAGCACCATTCAGTGAAAGCCAGGGTAATCAATGGATGTAGGAAGGTTTGTGCATAAAATCCCTATCTAATGCCTGAACCCATTGATTACTCTGGCTTGCATTGAGTGATGCTACTCTTTGAAGTTTTTTGCCTCTATAAAAAAACAGCTTGTGCAAGCATAAAAAAGTGGTAATCATGTGATGTTTGATTGTTTAATTTTTATTTTTACATGGATAACTTTTTCAACAATTATTTCCTTTTACATAAATACAGATATTCACACAACCCACAACTCTCAATGCCATCTTATATTGCTGACCCACCTGATCACACACATGTTGAAAAGATAATTAATCACCAATATATGTATTTCTTGCTAAACCAGTACTCATCAGTTGGTCCATATTACCATCTCCACACTTATATACAATTAGTACTCAGCTATATATTAAGATAGCCAATCTTCATACTTTAGTGGGAAGTCTTCAAACTACTTGAACCCACAACTCTTCAGCCTTCGATTTCATTGAAAATCTGATGATGAAACATTCAAAGCCCATGTTAGTGCCAAGGTTGTCATCCCACCCATGTTGATGTTTAGTCATTCTGACTCTCGTGTACAGGAGAATAATCCATTTTTGTATTAATTATTATATAAATAGTGCATAAAAGGTCTGCCCACCCCTCGTATATGTATGTATAAATGGATTATTCTCCTGTACATGAGAGGTCAGAATGACTAAACGTCAACATGGGTAGGATGACAGCCTTGACACTAGCATGAGCTTTGAATGTTCCATCATCAGATTTTCAATGAAATGAATGGCTGAAGAATTATGGGTTGGAATAGTTTGAAGCCTGTCCATTAAAATATAAAGATTGGCTATCTTAATATATAGCTGAGTACTGATTGTATATATGTGTGGACATGGTAATCTGGACCAACTGATGAGTGCTGGTTTAGTATGAAATACATATATTGGTGATTATTTATCTTTTCAACATGTGTCTGATCAGATGGGTCAGCAATATAAGATGGCACTAAGAGTTGTGGGTCATGTGAAAGTCTGAGTTCGAATCCTTCAGATATTACACATATAAATGCAGGTGTAAGCCTGTACAATGTATAAATACAGATAATGTTAAACATTTTCTTTTTTTTAGTCAATAAGTAGAAAAAGATTTTTTAACTGCAATGCTAATGCCAGAAATAATATGATATTATCAATATTACTAGCCATTTTTTCTTTGTATCATATATTAGTGCAATCGATCTCAAGCATGTACATAATATATGCATAACAGAAGATTCTTTTCTTTTGTGTTTCCAAGCATATATATATATATGTGTGTGTGTGTAAAATATCATATATATTTATATAATGTTTAGCACTTAAATCTCTGAGTAGTGTGGCTTTCTATAGTACTGGAACCTGTCAGTAAGTTATTTTTTTATTGACATGTATCAGGCAGCACATAGATAAAGTAAGATCTGAGGTTCTTAACTTCTTTAATTTCTGAACTTCATTTTACGTTTTATTATGAAATATCACAGCGAAGCTATATCTCTATTTCTGGGATTTCAAACTCATCCAACATGGAGACCATCAGGCATTATTATTTCTTTGAAGCTGGTTTGTACTCTCTTTACCATGGAATGCTCAGTAACTTAATAACTAATATGAATCGATTATTTTCACTATACAGTGGAATTTACAAACAGGATAATTAAATTAAACTATTTTCCATTTTGACTAATAATTTAATTACATCATACCATTTTCCAATTCACATTGATTAAAAATAATTACTTTCTTTAAACTTTTAATTCCTTAACTGAAAACACATTGTTTAATTTATGTTCATCATAAAGAAAAAGTGACTCGGATTTATCCTAAAGCATTTTTTTTTTCTTTGTTTTACTAAAATGTTTTACATTTTTGTCAAAATCAAAAATGTCAAATAAAATTATTTGCACAACATAGACTTTGGCAATTCAGACTTTATCATCTACTACTATTCACTAAATCGCACAAAGTAAGGTAAATAGTCATATTAATTGGTAGAGTGAATCAAATGCATAAATAATAATAAAATACCTTATTTCTTACAGCCACAACATTGATTAAAATATGTAAACTCAAGCTATAAATATTAACAAAAAATAAATAAATAGTGATGTTGAGAAAATTTAGATTAAAAGAATAGCTAAGAATTGTTTTTGATATGTCTGTGTAAAAAAGATAAAATAAGCAATCATTCCAAAAGTACTATCACTTATTAATTTCTTTATAATGATTCGATGTTTAAAATATGAACACTATAATTTACATTAGAATTCATTAGGGCGTTAAATTTAGAGAATCGAACTTATAATTTCATTCTTTGCAAAAGATCTAATATTTGTCATTAATTGAAGTAATTGTCTCGTTTTAAAATTTAGAAAGTAGAAGAAAATAAAGTAAAAGAAATCATATAGTGGTCAAGCGTTGTTAGCTGAGAGGTCATCGCAGCCGCCTTACAAGCAAGTAGTTGGTTGCAGACGGTTGTGGGTTCGCCTCTCGGCCGATGCTATGACATATGAGAAATCATATAGTATCATTTTTATTTATCTAGTAACCAAAAAAATAACATTATGGCTTATTAACTTTAAAATCAAAACTATTTTTAAGCTTTATAAATTAAAGTAATTATAACTGTGAATATTTTATTATCAGCTAATATATTTATACTTGAATAGGCTAGAAATAAATACATTTTAGCTAAAAAATTTAAAACTTTATTAATGTCATACTATAATATATATCCATTCCATCTTTTTAATTCGAATTAAAATTTGTTTGCTATTTAGTATATCTTTTATGTATTAACAAAATTAAAAATATAATTATAAAAAATCACTAATTTTGAAATGAATTAATTGAAATTATAATTTTTATACATTCTTAAAAAAATGAAGCAATTAATTCCTTTTCTTGCTTTAAAAGAGTAAAGTTTGGAATAAATGTAAATTCATTTAAATAACTGGTGTTAAAAATTTAATATAAAATATTATGTGCATAACTTGAGTATCAAGAATATAATTCAATTTTGAGTTCAGATTCATAAAATTTTTGGAACGACTTAGTCACTCAACTACAAACTTGTAATTATAATAATAAATTTAAAATATTTTAAAATTAAACATAAATCCATCAATGTAAGTTAAATGTACATTTCTTGTAAATATTTTTTATTAAGCCAATATAATAAAAATTAAAATAAATAAATACATTTAAACTCATTATTTATATATACCTTATTATAAACAGTTTTGCAATGGTAAATGGTAAAAATTTTAATAGTGTGCTATAATAAAAATTGTGCCAGCTTTATATATCTTAAAACTAAAGAAAAAGAAATTAAACAATTTATTTTTTTTAACAAATAATGTATTACTATAATAAAACCATTTGAATTCATTACCTGCTTTTATTTATTCGAAATTTTGTATTACTAAATTGATAAAATATTTGCAACAAAAGTTTAAGCTACATTAAACTTTTTTTTCAAAAATAGTGTAACAAAAATAATCAGTTCATTAATATTGTTTTTTTTCTCTATTTACATTTTAAAAATATAATGTAACCTAAAAATTAAACATTTGAGTTTTATATTTTGAATAGCTTTGAAAATGAATAACATAAGACTGGCTTGGCTTAAAAATTCAACATATAAATTGGAATTATATTCTGATGACAGATTTTACATTGAATTACAGTTAAATAATCTAGCACAAAGATAGAAAATGTTACTATTTTGTGTTTGTGAAGGTTCGTGATGAGAGTGTTCTAGATGTATTTTTATATTGGACTATTTCCATCATCTAATATGCTATTATCTTCAGAAAAATTTAACTTTATTTAAATATTCCAAATATATTCAACTGTTAGTAATAGCACATTAAACAGATGCATATACTAACCTGTTTGATGTGCTATTACTAATAGTTGAATGTTTTGGAATATTTAAATAAGTGTTATTATTTATTTGTAAAATATTTAATATAGATTTGTGTATTGATTTCAGCTGTTAGAATTATGAATGAATACATTTTACTACTCTTACAGATTAATTAACATTTGTTATAAAAAGTGTTTGGCGTTACTGTTTAATCACATTAAACAGCGAACACAAAATTGAATAGACATTAAAAATTTAAATACAATTTTTGATTTTTGCACTTTTTGAAAACTAATTTTTAACTTTAAAAAATGCAATTGCTTTTGCTTTTAAAAATTTCTATATAAAAAAAAATTGAAATCTTTACATAGCATAAAGTTTAATTTAAATTCTTTATAAATATTATTACAGATATTAAACTCTGAAAGATTATTTTTTAATCAATAATTTATCATTTTAACATTAGAAATTATTGCCACATTTTATTTTTCATTGATTATTGAAAATAAACTTTAACGTAAAATCATGATTTCTTTGCAAATAGTCAGCAATTTTATAGATATTAATGAACAGTTTAATTTCTTTATAAAAATATATTACAAATAAAAACACATTTTTTTATATATAAGAAAGAGGTAAGAATTTGAAATTATAAGATATTGTGGCATTTTTTGTTTCATTTTTATTGAAAACAAATTTGGACAAAACAAACACAAATTGACTGGAGTGTAAAGATTTGTTTAATTCCTTTATAAAAATATATTAGACAGGCATTGGTGGTCGAGTGGTCAGCACAGCCGCCTTACAAGCACTTGTCCAGGGTTAGCAGGTTGGCTTCCTGCCGATACTATGATATATTAATATATACATGTTAGGGGTTTAAAATGACTACATGATTTTCTTTACTTGTTTCTTGAATACATAGACAAGATAAGAGCAGGCTATTGGTAAACAATTAAGTACTAAGAAAGATGCATTGGGCTTTTTCTTGATGATTTTCTGATGTTGAAACGTCTATATTCTGACTAGTATACTGAGAGTGCACTTAGCAATTCATATTTGTTCTTTTCAATTAAATTAAACATTTTAGCTCATTTGTTATATATCATTCACTGAAAAGTACTATAGCAGTGATTTAAACAAGATAGAATGCTTATACAGTTAAAATAGATTTTTTAAATTAATACGTTGTGCACTGCACTTTCCGCAGACATTGTGATCTGCCTTTCTTTTCTCTTTTTTATAATTTTTTGTTAATCCATGACAAATCTCCCAAGAAAGCCTAGTGTTCATCCTTATCTTTAAACCATGGTTTTAATTTTCTTTTTTTAATTCCTTTAATTGCATTAAATTATAATTCTCATTAGCCATAAATAAACTTTATCAAAACAACAATTAGTGTTTTTAAATACTTTATAACTTTTATTAAACTACTAATCAAAGTTACAAAATATGTAATTTTATTTTCTAACTTAATGTGTTGGAAATATTACAAATAGATAAAGATTACAAATTTTGCCAATTTCTCCAAAAATAGATACATAAATGTAACCTGTCCATATATACAGGTGTATAAGATGAATCGAACGAATCTTTTATTATATATTTTTTTTTTATTTTATTCCCATAATTTTTAATTATATCTGGAAATGTTTAATAATTTATTTTGAGCTCATTTATTGAGGCAACTTATAATATAGACCTGGCTAGTTGACCCAAGTTCATAATACATACGATTTGAGAAAGAAGCTCTGAGGAAAGTACTTATTATTGTACTAAAACTTCACCTATTTAACTATTATATTTTTAATGCACTGAAGCTTCCCCGGAAATAATACTATAAATTTATTATTTATTCGTGGAATATTAGAATATATATCAAAATACAGGATGACCAACAAATGATTAATTTACTAGCCAAATATACTATATAATTTCCAGTTCATAATTTAAAAACAAAAAGATTCACTACTTGACTGTTATGTGAGTAGTTTAAATAGACTATAAACTAAAACAATGATAAATCATTTAAAAGCAAAATTTAAACTACCAGGACGACATAACAGCTTCAGTAAAGTCCTTTCAAATTTATTTGTACAAAGAAGAATTCATAATTAATCGATACATACATATGAATAGAATACAACCACCTGCTTCAATGTTACCTGTGATAAAAACCCAAGTCTAAATGATTGTAACTGCTGGTTATATTCTATTACTATATGAATTTTATATAATATATTTATTTTATATATAAACACCAACACTGACTATATATTAGGAACACTCACTAGTCAATTATTTATACAAAAACTCGCAAACACAGAGAAAAATATTCATTTTCTACCTGCAAAGTTGATAAAATGTATAGGGTTCAGAGGATGTTGATTTTTTTTTTAATTAGTAGAAGGGGTTTAGTCATTCTATATATTATATATTTTGACACTATATATAAAATAATAATATAGTAAACAAAAAACTCAAGAATAAACTCTACAATATTCAAAAAAATAGTTATAACCAAGTTATAGTATGGCTGCCAGTCTGAGTAGCATTTGATTGTAATGCTACTTAAACTGACAGTCATGCCGTAAACTGCTATAGCTATTGTTTATTTTTATAATTTGGTATTTTTATATTGTGGAGTTTATTCCATATTTTTGTTTATATATTATATAGCTCTCATTTTCAAACACTTAAGATTTGCCCATACATATACGTTTGGGTCGAAAATATAGATGGATTCATTCTATCTTTTCCCAAAGACTTTATCTTGTGTTTGAAAAAGTGAGAGTATTCATTTATATAGTGACATCTACAAAGCTCATGTGCATTAGCTTATTGGCTTATTGGTATTACAGTTTATGAAAAACATCGCGCTATATAAAATAAATGTCTTTGTTTATATATGCTATAGTAAACATTATAATTTTGAAAATTTGTATACTTACTATAATTATGCATACTTATTAACAAACATAGTAAATTTGATAAATCATGATTATATCTGATCAATTTATTATATAATTACGAATAATTGCCATTATATTTTGGTAATGACTATAACTGATAAATTCGTAATACTAACTTTGAATTATAATAATTTCTATTTTGTTACGTTAAATATTTTTGTTTCTTCAACCTCATATTTTGTTTATGAATAAACTATTAATTAATATTTTAAATTAAATCTTATATTAAATATAAACAATTACATAAGATATACGAGATTTTTTTATTGTAACTACTCTAGCATATTTGCAAACTTGACATATAATAATTTCCTTCGAAAATTTGTTGATTTAGTTTTGTGTGTGTATATATATGTATAATACATATTTTGGAAATCACTTTGAATTTGTTTGTCATTATAAATAAAATAATATTATTAATGTGTGCCTATTTTTTTATTTATCTTTCACTGTTATAAAGAGAAAAAGTACTTTTGAAAAAATAATACGATTATATATTTCAATTTATATTTTCACTAATTATTTTTCTATAATTCAAATGTAAATCATTATTTGAATTTACTAAAACAAGATGGAAAATATTTATAATTACCGACAAGAAAAACGAATTGATCTCATATAATCATTATTTATCAAACTTACTATGCTTGTTGGTAACTATACATAATTACTGTTAAGTATACATATTTTCCAATTTATCATATTGACAATAATATGTAATAAATTGTTTTCTCTTCACCAATAAAAATTGTAATTATAAATATGGGATTTTTGTCGCATGCGTTAGTGAAGCTGTAATTATACTATAATGTTTAATATGCCTGCTTAGCGCTTTAAAAGATTTAGTATTTAATTAAATCTCTTCATTCATAAAGCTATGAGTATGATATTTAAATACTAAATCTCGAAAGCGCTAAGCAGGCATATTAAACATTATAGTATAATTACAGCTTCACTAACGCATGCGAAAAAAATTACATATTTATAATTATAATAATATATAAGAAAATGAATATTATAATTGCAAAATATTTTCTGTCAAATTGAATAAAAAATATTTAAAAATAAAGATTTAAAAATATTATTCATTTACTAAAACAAATATTTTATCATTGTGTAGCAAATAAAAACATTTTTTGTTAAAATTTCATTTGCTTGTAGTAATAATGAAGTTTTTTGTAGCTGACCTAAGTAAATGAAACTGCTTTAAATTATCTCAGAGGCACAATATTTATGTCTGATTTTAAGTTATATCCAATAAGAAAACCTAAATGTAAAATATAGAATAAACTATAAAAAATGTCTATGAATAATAACTAATTCTGAAAACAACCTCTGGATAAAACAAAAAATCCATAAAGTACTCATAGTGAAGCCTAATCGGAAATAGGGAAAGGCTTAAGAACATAAATATAAAAGAAATCATTTATAATTTGTTTGTGTAAAAAAATTGTATGATGATAAATGCACCTATCATATGAATGTTTCTTTCTTTATAAATATTTGCATATGCAGATATTACATCAATCTGATGATTAATCAAAGAACTTGCTTATATGAGATAGTATTTGTGAACGGTTTATTAATATACAATACTATAAATGATAACACAATCTAGCAAAATAGATGCTAAAGAATAGTCTTTACCATTACCAGATAATCATTACTAAATTTTCAAATATGATGATGACATGAAAATGTTATTAATATATAATGTTTTTGAAAGCATGAAAGTAGAAAACATAGATAAGTAAATATTCCAAATAGATCAACAATCCAGAACAAAGTATTAAATTCTTGCATATCACATGATAGATAACTCTTATACTATGCATGCAAAGCAAAATTAATCACTATAAATCATAATGGTGCATAATGATATTATATAAGTACTTTTTAATGATTAAAAAAAGATAAACATATATATACATTGTTTAAGAAATTTACTTTAAATTTATTATTAAATATTAAGTACAATAAGAACCAATACTAGTTTTCAATTATATTTTTACTGATATCATTCAAGATTTTTAATAGTAAAATTAAGATAACTTACTGCATTTCTATATAATTTTTAGCCATTCTATATAATTTTTAGCCAGATTTTGCCATACTATTCTCTATGTATTCAAGGTTTCAATATACCCATGTCTTAAATTAATGCCAAAAAGCAAATAATAATGTTTGTTGAGCGATATATTTAAAATACAATCTTAATCACCACATACTGTTAATAAAAACGAAAAGTAAATCAAAAAATAAACAACTATATGAAATGAATTAAATTAATCTGTAAGAAAATAAATATTTATTTTATGTCCTCTACCAAAGATACGTTATTATGAAAAATAAATAAAAATAAGAATTGTGATTATTTTTTACTATAAAATGCTAAAAAATATTGTAAATAATTACATTAATCATATTAAATAAAAAGATAATTTTCATTGAGTTTGATATTAGTATTGCCTTTATATATATATATTAAGTATTAATAAAGTTTGTTATATATTTATTATCTTACTTCCTGTTGTTTTAAAGTATATAAAAAGCTTCACAAAAATATTTAAATAAATGCTAGATAAGCGAAAACTCTGAGCTGATTTTAGAAGGATTACTTATGTAATCTAACCCATTATTGGATTAGAAGAAAGATAACCCAACCCTCAAATAAATGGATGAGGGCAAAAAAAACCACCATCTTAAAAAATATATTTTAATTTTTATACTTATATTAATAAATAATTATAGTTGTTTACTAGATATTTAAAACCATAAATGGTTAGCATATTGCTTGAGGATAAAGTGAAAGAATGGAATCCCACATTTATGGACCTTATATTCCAAAATCCATTAATTTCCCACTGCATTAGATCATACAGTCATTAGATAGGTAATATAAATGTCATTAATATTGTACATGTGGGAAATAAAAATAATCATGTTACGTAGATATTTCAATTTATACTTATGTAGGTCGGTATGCATCTAGCAATATCTCAAAATGATGATGTTCATGGAAATCATCCATTTTAATCTGCTGTATATAATCAACTCTTGAATCCTCAATTTAAGTTCATATGATGAAGATATGACAGCAGTAAATGATATTATTATTTAAGCTCATATTATATATTGTGAGAGTATGTGAAAAATAAATATTAATTAATGGTTAAAAGTACTCAAAAATAATGGATCTACATTTACTTATCCTATATAACATGTCTATCAATGTAACTCTTTATCTCATTCTTACCAGTATATATTCAATATGCTTGATAAATGGTGATGTGACATCTTGAAAATAGAAATTATAATTAACATCTGGAGATAGTCGTGATCCTTTGCTAAAACAGTACCAGAGAATGTATAAAAGTATCACATCTATATTATAGGACATAAAAAAATTTATAATCTATAAAGATATGCTCAAATTTATTATTACCTAAACCAAATTAATAATTAAGAGGTAAAGTAGGTTCTCTTGAGAATTGATATTGAGTAAGTTAGATAAAATACTTATTTAGTATGATTTTGAAGACATTTAGGCATAAAAATTGAAAAACTAAAAAATCAAATTATTATAAATGTTACCTTATGGTAGCATTAGAAAAGTTGTGGAAACTCAAATAAATTGCGAGATCTCTAAACCCATTGTGCTAAATTCATTGTCACACCTGTTTATAATGTAACTTGTTATTTCATTCATAGTCATATATGTTGTTACTTTGCCAAAAATTTAATTCCTAATTTCATAGACATTAGTGGAAGCTTTTTTTTTTTTCATGTGTCAAAGCATCGGCTGAAAAGTGAACACAGGACAACTGCTTGTAAGGTGGCTGTGCTAACCATTCAACCACCAATGCTTGACAAATTTAGTGGAAGCTTAAATTCCAAAAATCGTACTTCTACTTTTTGTTTATTCATTTGATTAATCTTGATGAACTCAGTTCAAGATTGCAAACTGTTACCAGATTGCAGTAGGAGACAACAATTATGTTCTAAAAGTTTACAAGATTTCAATTGGCCATGCTTGTATGAAATATAAAGTTGAAACTAACTATTTGGCCTGGTAGTTCTTATATTTATGATGAATATAATGTCTTGATGTATATAATTAACATAGTCCAATGCATAAATTATTTTAATAATTCAAAACATTTAATTTTCTTTTTGTTAATTAATAATGAGTTTGTAAGACATAAACATAAAAAATGTATATTTTTCGACGTATAGTAAACAAAAGAAACAGAGAGCACATTTTACAAAGATTAAAAAATAATCACAAGATTATATGACATATGTTTTGTGTTATTCTTATAATATTTAGCAACAATGAAGCAGTAAGAGAAGAGCAAAATATATATCATAATATATTATATATAGAGTAAGTTAAAAACAAACTCTTATGAAGCTTCAAAAATACCCTCAACCTCAGACCGCGGTTTCTGCCTCTAGCGTCATCAGTGAGGTGCTAGGGAATAAAAATACTAGAACTAGTCCAGCATTTTATCAATGCCTAACTATTGAGAAGAAAATCTGAAACTTTCAGACATTTAAATGTCCAAAAATCCAGCTATCTAACTTAAATAGCAGTATGGGACTGAAACTAAGTTCAGATCCACCATATATTAATAGCTCTAGCAATATAAAATCGCCAAAGCATTAATAGCAAAAAACTGAAATTAAATTGATAAAAAATCAAGTCAGATGACCTAATTTTAATAAAGCTCCTATTTACAAATGTTATATATAGAGTAAGTTAAAAACAAACTCTTATGAAGCTTCAAAAATACCCTCAACCTCAGACCGCGGTTTCTGCCTCTAGCGTCATCAGTGAGGTGCTAGGGAATATCATAATATAATGGGGATGCAAATTAACATGAATTTTATTCAAGTTATTCGCCTGCATGCTTTTTCGTGATTTCACTTATCATTGTGTGTGTGTGTGTGTGTGTGTGTGAAATAGAAATTTGTTAGAAATATCTTCGGTTTAAAATTTTTATCAGATTGTCTTAAATGTGATAAAGTAACAAAATGACCAAAATAATTTCAATCAATTAATCAAACTAATATTTTTTTAATTCCTTCAGTTGCTAAATGATCTAGGATTTATTAGTTGCTGATTTTATCATTCTCACAATAAGTCAAGTTATTCAGCTCTGCTTAACAAGTTTTTAATTTAAACACTATAAATAGTGTAACTAAAAAAATTACAAATGCATTAATTAAATATTCGTAAGACACTTCATAGACAAGAGGTACTTGTTATAAAAATAATTTTGTTTTTAGGTGAAAACATTAAACTTAATTCAATTGAAAATTACAGTATTTATTAGCGTATCAAAATATACATTTTTTAAAAATACGATGAGAAATGACTCTAATGATTTTGATAATCAAAATAGGAAATAAGCATTTTTTGAAATGAATTTTTAGTCATTTTAATCAGTAAGTTTGTATGTAAACAGGCAAAATTCTCCTTATAGTAGCGCCACTCAGTGCCAACCAGAGTAATCACTGGATTCCAGAAGGCTTATGGATAAAATCCCCATCTAGTGCCTACTCATCCAATATCCCCACAAGCCAGAAACTAGTCTGGCCACTGAGTGGCACTACTGTATGGAGAGTTTTGCCTGTTTTAATAACAGTTGTGTGCTAGCATAAGAAATAGTGATCATGTGAAGTTTGTATATAGTTGCAGTGTGAGATAGCCAGTGTAAAAATAGTTAACATGATATAAAAACAAAAATCCTCAACTGTTTTTTAAATTTTATTTTTTTATATTCCAAATTAAATTTCATATTTTAAAAATTCTAAATGATATACTTCTCTGTTCTTTAATTATTATAAATTCTTTATAATCGAGTACTAAGAAAAGGTAACAGTTAACATTCAATGGTTTTACATCGCACTAAGCATGTTTTAGGCAGACCAGAATCACAGTGCTGTTTTGTTTAGCAGATGAAAATTATGCAGTGGTCTGCCAAAAGCATTCTTAGTGCAATGTAAAACTAATAAATATTAACTGATACTTTTTCTTACTCTCAATAATAACAAGTTTATAAAAATTATATAAAGTTAATTTTAAATATATCTAATTGCTTGAACAATCTACGATTTTTTCAAAAAATATTATAAAAGTTATAAAAAGTTAATGTAAAATATGTCTGATTATTTAAAAAATCTATTAGTTGTTAAAAACATATTTTTTTTAGTTTATAATAAACAAACTAAATTGATTTTAATCATAAGCTTACTATTAAGAAATTTTTCAAGAGTATATAGTAAATACATCATATTATTATATGTTTATAATAAGTTAAACATTAAAGCAGTCTTTAAAATATATGCAGTTTTTGTTTCGAAAAAAATTCATAAAATATATGCAGAGGATTTTTTACTTTTTGTTAGTTGTTTAAATCAAGCTCCACTTATATTTAGTGGGATTTTAAATCTGATCCTAAAATATGTCACTTATCAGATTGGTATGCAAATATAAATGATTGTTTTATACGTGTAGGCACTCTGACAATGAGAAGACAACTTTACACTACAAAGAAAGGCTTTTCTGCTATCTTACATTTAGAAAAGGCAATTTATTAATAATTTTATATATTATATGAATATAAATAATAAAACTATAAATAATTTCACATTACCTGTAAAAACTCTGCATTTTCAATATCTAGTCCTGTAATTTCTTGCAACCGTTTGCTAAGTTTTTTAACAATTACACTCTCATTATCAGCAACCCAAGCACTAATATATATATATATTACAAGCGTTTTAATGTTACCAATAAAATAAAAAAATATATAGATGCTTCTCATATATTATTCATAACGTGAATAAAGAAGTAAAAAATGATATTTACAATAAGTCTATGTATTTTCATAATTATAGTAATTATTGGTTTAAAAAAATATGTTACGTGAGTGTTAAAATAAAATCGAATATTTCTTACTTACTAGGCTACGATACTTGTTAATAATATTTAAAAACATAATATTTGAAATATTACAAGTGCAAAATATTTTATGACTCAGAAATAAAATGTATTATTATTTAGACAAATATAGTTTCAAATATCAATAGTATTGTAATAAAATTCCAATGTTTATTATATTATCTGATAAATACTAATTTGAAATTGCCACACAAGTTTGTAAATTTCCCTAAGATTTTTGTTGACTGTCCAGTTAATAATGATCTAAAGAATATCCTTCCTTATCATACAGACGTGCACATACATATATAACTAAAAAATAATTTTTAAATGAAAATACATGATATTACTTTCTCTTTTTTGCTATTAATGTTTCTAGGTTTAATTTATTTACTGTTCATATAAATACTTTGTTTTTGTTTTATGACTTTACACCAGCAAATAATCTGACAAGGGTTTTTTTATTTGAAAAGAAATATATAATTTAATCGCACTCTGTCTTTTTAGTGATTTGTGAAAGTCAAGAAAATGTATCCATTTTCAACATTTCCTGTCATCGATTATAATCTTCAGAAGAAATAGAAAATCTATTACAAAGTCACATTTAACTTTAGATAAAGGTCTTTTTATATTTTTCTCAAGTTTAGCATATATATTTATGCTTCAATAATTTGGTTAATCATACATCACACATAAATTACTACTTGTTCACAGTCTATGATATTACTGATCAACTACTAATTTCGATCACATCTTCATATTGTTTTTTTTTTTTTTAAATTTTGTGTTCACTACTTGTTTTATTATCCCTAGTTTATAAAACATTAAGAGATATGCTTTTTTTCAATTGTACTATTATTACAAAACATGTATCTTAAGGTTAATTAGTAGATAATTTCTTTGTTTTTGGAAACAATTTTTATAATTATATTTAGATATTGATTTATTGTAATCATTATTTTGCTATGAATATATGCAAATTTTGTAACAGAGGTTAGATGCAAAATTCTAGCTTGGAAGGTTTCTCTCTATGAAGCTATAATAAAAAAAAACATTAAACATGAAAATGGGAGATATCAAAAACTAATTAAGCTGGCGCTTTCAAAAGTATTAGTATTAGTTTATTTATATTATTTTAAACCTTACAAGATTAAAATTTTTGGTTTTTTAATAAGTTTAATTGTTATAAAGTGTCAGAAATATAACTAATTAAATGTTTTTAAAGAGATCCAATAGTTAATGAAGTCTTAAATTAGATTATAAGAGTTTGTTAAAGAAATAAAAAAAGGCTGACGTGAGAAATTGATAAATAATTTTTGAAGTGATATGGAAAATAGAAGCCAGTTCCCCAGAATATATATATAAATTAGTAATCAATGTCTGTATTACAATTATAAGCAAATATATATATATACTTCTTCAAAAATCAATACAATAATTAATACAATAAATAATATTTAAAAACAAATATCTACTATAATTTAATAGAATTCAAATTCGATTACAAAAAGTTATAAATGTATAGAAAAACAATTACGTCATACATCAATTTTCCCACAATTCATTAATTTTTATGTTAGCAGCTTGTCTATTTATTAAATGCTGCTTTCCATTTCTTTTTAACATAGCTTCTTTAATTTTACATTTATTATTATTTCTTTCAATACATAAAACCTTACCTTTATTAACATCAAAATCAAAACCATCAATACAAATAACATTGTGATTAAATAATACTGAAGTTGATACATCATCATTTCTAACACTCTCTTGTCTTGATTTTTGCATTTGTTTATATAACCAATAGTACATAAATTATTTGGTCTAAAATCATTTTTATTTAGGAATAATAAATAATATAAATGCATTTACTATGGATTTATTAAATATTGGATATAATCAAAATTAATTTATGGTATTGTTAGTAAGCTTGATAATAATTGTAATATTTAAGTGCTAGAGATATTGTTCAAATGAAATATACTTGGATATCAATACCATTTATTTGTAATGAACAAGTGAAATTTATATGACAAATATATAAAAATATATGTAGAGTCACATTTTATACTACTCCTAATTTAAATAAATTGATAAATAATTCAAAAAAGAGATATAGTATTTTAAATCAATGTTGTGCAATATATAGATGGAGGTGTGTTTGTGGAAAAGCATATATAGGTGAATCTCGATGTACATTGGAGAAAAGATCAAAGGAGCATTTATTGCTATATAAACGAGTGCAAAAATCAAGACAAAAGAGTGTTAGAAATGATGATGTATCACCTTCATAATGTTACATGTTTTTGATGTTAATAAAGTTAAGATTTTATCTATTGAAAGAAATAATAATAAACATAAAATTAATGATGCTATGATAATAAGAAATAGAAATCAGCATTTGATAAATAGACAAGCTGGTAATATAAAAATTAATGAATTGTTGGAAAATTGATGTATGACATAATTCATTTTGTATACAATGTTTTTTGTAATCGAATTTGTATATAGTTGATAATGACTACAAAGATAGTTGAAAGTACTTTTATTAAATTATAGTAGATATTTGTTTTTAAAATATTGTTTACTGTATTATTATTGTATTGTTTTTCAAAGAATTATATATATATATGATAAACAAAACAAGTTATAAATTTCATAACTTGCTTTAAGCTTGCATTTTATGATCACTAGATGGAGCTTTACCAATAGCTCCCAACAAATTTTTGTTTACATAAATGCTGAGAGACATAGAATTCAATATCTCTTTTGTTGTCTCCAGACCAGCTGGTTTCAAGCTGTTGGCTCACATCAGTGAAGGGTAGAATTAGATCTAGTTTCTAGTCCCTACCTTCACTGATGTGAGTCAACTAGCTTGAAACCAGCTGGTCTCAAGGTGGAGACAACAAAAGAGATATTGAATTATATCTCTCTCGGTGTTTATGTAAACAAAAGCTTGTTAGGAACTATTAGTAAAGCTCCATCTAGTGATCATATATATATATTGTAATGGTCGTTGCCTGTGTCTCTATATGCATTAAGCATGACATACATTTTCTAACATTGAGCAGCAATTAAGAAATATTCAAAGGCATCCAAAATATACATTACTATAATCATACCTTTGAAAGGTTCGTTTACTGCAATCTTTGCATGCCACCTTAAGAAAGAGATTGCTCCCCTCCCCAAGAGATATGATCATGTAATTAATAAAGAGTTATAATCTCTTATATTTTCTTTTTTTTATATATGTATAAAATCAATAGAAAAGTGAATGGTTAACAAATGATTCCCGATCCCGGTAAGTTTAATCCCTGACTAGCTCAATCAACTCATGATCTCGGGACGGTGGTTTGTTGCTTCATTAACAGAAAAGGTCAAACAATAATATCATTATCAAATACACAGCACAACGCCATACTTTAAAATTAGATGTTAAATTTATTAAGCCCTCTATGATTATATAAATATTTACAGAATAAAGAAGAGAATAAACACACACATAAACGATATTAATTAAAATTCAAGTGTATAAATAAATTTTAAATAGTTTCATAAATGGGAAAGGAATGGTCTGAAATTCTCCCCTGCTTACACTTTAAACCCAAAACTTGGAATAAATTACTTATATGAAAACAATGGGTATTGGCCATGGTATGCATGTGTTTCATAATAAAAAAATGACCCTCACTCTTCCAGTTGTGGTGATCTATACCTTTGTTTAAGTTAAAATAATGATTTAGCCATGAGTTAATGATATTTGAATCTTAAACGTTCCATAATATGAGACCTGCATGTGGCGGACAATAATAATTATTTGGAACACTTTCTAACACAATTTTATTCCTTATGGAAACAATCCTGTACATAGCGGATGAAATAAATTTACTAGGGGAACAAACTCATGCTAAACTACAATTTGAATCTTAAAAGTTCCAAAATATTACAGAAGGAATTCAAACTCAGATTCAGAACCCCTCCAAACACAAATAGACTCATCAACAATACCAAAGACAAAAGAAATATAGAAGAAACCCCCCATGTCGTTTATAAAATTGTGTGCCCGCAGACAGGATGTGATTCGGTATATTGTGGGGAAACTCGGGCCACAGTGAGCAATAGACTGGCTCAGCATATATATATATTGTAATGGAATGTACTTGCTGCATTCCATTTAAATTGAAGAAAGAAGGCCCCAAACATTGGGAAAGCCAAATATAATGGAATGTATCTTTATATGATCTCAAGTGAAAATAAACATATGAACTTTTGCAACAATAATCATTAGTTAACCAAGCCCCTAACTTTGATACACCAAAGGTAATGAATAAATAAACGAACATATTATGCTGACCACGTTGTGGCATCCAAATGTAATGGAACATACTTTTACTCCATTATACCAATCATCAGTTAACTGGGACCAACAGTTTGTGGTGCCAAATGTAATGGACAATATATCATATAAACATATTATACCTCAAATGTAATGGAACATCAATATATGAGAAGAAAATAATGCTTCAAACATTGGATGATAAACCTAATGGAATATATATAATCTAAATGAATCCAATTGTTGAAAAAGCCTAATATAATAAATTGTATAATTTAAATGAAGAAAGATAAAATTATCCCAGTTATATTTAAATAAATTGTTTATATGCCCTTCCAACTAGCTATACATGAAATAAATCTAAAATCATACAGAGCAATGAGATCTATCATTATAATTTATTTTTAAGGTTGATATAACTAACTAATCAAATATATATATATATCAGAAACAAAGGTAATTCTATTAAATCCAATATACACATCTATTATGTAAATTTATGTATATCTAAACATATCAATGAATAATAATATGTGTAAGTAACTTAAAGACTAAATAATAAGTGAAATACGTAGTTATCCTCTATTAAATTGTGAATTCAATTAATTTCATAATGACTTTGGCATTAAAAGAAAAATAAGAATAAAATATTAATACTCTTTCAAATAAATTACAAAGGCATTACTTATAAAACAAATAGTACATCCTTTATTTTATATTATGGTTTAATTTTAGGTAATATCAATGTTTTAAATACAAACCCAAATAATAAATATACATATATACTTGCAATAAGTATATATATTAAATAAATAAAGACATATCTGTGCTTAACAAGTAGGTATTAATATAAATACAAATCCATATTTATATTTTTCAGATATTTAAAATAATAAATAAAAAAATATTATATACAACAAATATATATAAATTATTGTTTTGGTATGCATAAGAATCATTATATAAAGTTAAAAAAAAAATGGAAATAAATTAATAATAAAACAATTTTTATAATAAACATTTGCGAATATAAATTTACTTATTAAAATATACATAACAACTCATATGCAACCCAAACTTATAAGCCATACTTTAAGGTTTTAAATTACTTAAGTGTTAATTTTGACACCTGTTAAACGTTTATTGCTGTTAGAAAACAAGACGCTTGAATTGAATATTTATAAAACGTTATATTTTTATAATGAAAAATAAAAGTAAAAAAAAAAAATGAATATTGATCTCAAAAATATATTTATATATCATTTATACATATAAAATTATTTACTACCTTTCAAAATTCACTTGTTTAGTTTTCCTTCAAAAGTCAACTTATTCCATTGTTTTATTTTTTTATCCATTTAATATTAGAATGCATTCTAGTTAAAGTGAAGAAACTATCACGTTAAAGAAAATTGTCAATTCTTGGATGTATGTATATTTTTATCCTTCTAAAATTTCTTTCCTTGAAAAATAAATAAATAAATTGAAATGTTAAATCCAATATATTAATTCTAGTTACCTCCAGATTATTATTAGATTGACCATTATAGATTCCAGATAGCTATGTCAAATTTCGGCTTCAGATGCGATGAAATACATGTATTGAAATTTGCTTAGTTTTTTCTTTTTAAATTGCCTTGGAATAAATGAAAGAGATGGTGCAGCCTCTTGGCTGCGATATATCTCTATTAACCTGTCATGATTTATGTATTTACCATAGAAATCTATCTTATTCCAATATTCTGAAGAATGGTAATTTCAAAGAAACAAAGTACAACAAAATTTTATCCTTTTGTTTTTTTAATCACTATCCTAATAATAATAATGGCTTCTTTTTTGTTGTTGCTGTTGTTCCACGTGCTAGCAAATGCTGTTTTTAAAACCATTGTTACACATGTTTTATTTTAAACAATTAACATTAAAAAAAAAAAAATATCAAGCATATATATAAAAAATATTAAATTGAAAATTTATTTGACAGCTTTAAAAATATACATAAATAATAATATTGCATTTTTTTAATAATCACTGCAAATAAAATAATTTTTTTATATAATCAACAATTTATATGTCTTTATTTATTTATAATAATTAAATATTCATAACGATGTACCATCAACATATAAATAAAATAATAACTTCAAACAATAACTATACCTAATAACCATAAACAATAATAATACTTCATATATAAACATCAACTCAAAGAGATTTTTTTAATAACAAATGACAATTTTTAAAATATAGATAGACTTATCGATATTTACAATATATATATATATATATACAAAAGCTACAACTAAAGGAGAGGGCAGCTCAGTATTTGCTGATCATCAGCAGGAGCAAAGCCATAGATTTGAGCCGTCTAAAGCCAACACCATGTGCACAGAGAGGAACGATGTCAAGAGGAAGATCAAAGAGGCATGTTACATCACCAGCAATGCCATATCAATCAACAGAAAAGACACGTGCTTTGCGGTCTCGAAAAGGTGGATGGTGTAATTTGCATGCATTTGCATAGAATCAACAGCCTGTAAAAGGACTATGATTATGAAGCAGTAAGGGCTCTGAAAACGCTAAGTCCATAAAATAGAAGCTTACTAATAATAAATTTATAGTTTCACCTCAGCTATCAATTTTAGCTTATCAGTAATAATAGAAGTCCTGCACATAGCAGACAATAATAATTATTTGGAACACTTTCTAACACACTTTTATTCCTTATGGAAACAATCCTGCATGTAGTGGATGGAATAAATTTACTATTATTACAAGGCAAAACACATACTTCCAATGATCAAATCATCCAATTATTTCGTATTTAACTATTTTGAAATATTTCCGATACTCCAATGAATTACGTATACCTTTATATTAAAATTACTAAAGAAATATTTATAACTGAATTACGCAATTCATTGGTTTGTTTAATAATAGCAATATAAATAAAATAATGAATTACTAGTAATAAGACACAAAAATAGATATAAAAACATAAATAATACTTCCCAAAGGCTTCATTCTTCTCCAGGCTAGGATTTTGAGGGCGATATATATCTGCTGTGTAGGTGATAACTCAACAGGCCTTCAATGGAGGTTGGAAAATTGTCCATAGCAGCTATACTTTAAGAAATAGAAAGTCACATCACTGGATGGCTATGTAGGTCTTCGAGTGGTGCGAATATACTGAACTTGGTCTCTTACTCCATGTTCATTGTTGTATCACTAATAAATCTTGATTCCATTCCGTATTGCTTCCTTTCTTCTTTATTTAATTGGGCAGTATTCTTTCTCCCTTCGGTTAATACTTTTTAAAATATGTTCAGCTATTAATGACTCTTCCACTTGTTCAGCATTCTGAAAAAATAGTTTTTACACTCATAATTCTGCTTTTCCATCAGTACACTCCGAAAACTATACTGCTAACTCAAAGAGAATGGGTAAGAGTGCCCGTGAGTATCAATGAATATAACCCAGCTAACTAAATCAATTTCACCTGACCAGCCTTTATATCCCCCCCATTACAGGGTGTATTCTCTCATCCTCTCCACAAGTTATGCTTTTAGATTTCTGTTTTTAATTAAATTATTAATCCCTGTTTTTAATTACTTAAGTCCAAACAATGGATTTAATTTTAGCTATCTCCTTGGAAAAAAAATTTGTCTTATGATAACTTTATCTTTTAATTAATTTCAGAATTTCACAGACCATTTAAATTCCAATCCCTTGATTTCTTTAAACAATAAAATAAAATCACATTTATTTAATTAAATAATTTTGAGTAGGTGTCAAGCTGAATGACCGCTGATACTATTTTTACATTTTTCTTCCAAAAACATTATACAATAAAAGAAAGAGGTCATTGGCTTGCCTGCAGTCATGAACATTAAGTTCTAAAAAAAATTATAAAACTGTATACTTGTTGTCACATAAAAATTGTTTTTAAGTTTTCCAAAAAGAATATTCAACAAACAACAGAAAAAAAATACATTTGAGAATCTGAAATAAAATCAAAAAATCAAAATAAAACATGTTTACTGATAGGTTACTTGCGAATACATTTCAGTTTCCCATAATCCCCTGTCATATTTATTTATATCATAAATAAAAAAAATATATAGCATTTATTAACAGCAAAATATATATTTACATGTGGTGTCCGCATTTGTTTATTTATAAGCATATTATCACCATTCATCCTATTTATTTACAATATATTGTGTGTGTAAGCAACAGAGAAAATATACCTGCACAAACCACTCCTTTTATTATAATATATACATTTGTTTGGGCTGCAACTATGCTTGCAGCCATCTTTGTGGCAGTCATTTAAGACTGACTGTCACAATACCCCCCTCCCTTAATGAGACTTCTAAATGGGTTAACCATTTAAAGTCTATATTAAATTATTTTTTACCTATATACAATATTATTGATGAATATACTAGTTCATTACAAATTTAAAATAAAATAGTAGTTTATATATTCGACTATATACGAGTGTTATTAATAATGAAAATAAAAATGTTAAGGGATATACTAATTTATATTTAGCTATATACACTAATACTAAAGAATATACTAGTTTATTATATATTTAAAAAGAAATATTAGTTTATATTTAACTATATGCGAAAGTGTTATCAATAATGAAAATAAAAATCTTAAGGGATATACTAATTTATATTTAGCTATATACACTAATATTAAAGCATACACTAGTTTATTATATATTTAAAAAGAAATATTAGTTTATATTTGCTTATATATACACAGTTGGGTTATTAATAACGAAAATCAAAATCTTAAAGAATATATATATATATACAAAAATAAAAAGCTATTAATCATAATGTCCAATGATTACCTACCCAACAGGTTTCAGTGCATGGGCATTATATAAGCCCTTGATTCCCTGCTCAGTCTTTACCCAGAATGCGCTGTCACCACAGCATTCTACAATTTCAAATGGACCTTTGTATAAGTTGAAGACTATGGGCCCAGATGTTGAAAATGAGCCACCGAAGACAAAAAAGAAAATACCCATCACAGCATCAGTTTAAGGTCGGGGATAAAGTGATCGTTCGTACACCCCATATCAGTGTCCCAGAAAAATCTCAATTTAAAAAATTTTTCTTCGGTGGATCATTTTCCACAGCTGGGCCCATACTCTTCTCTTGTCCTTCTCCATGTCAATGGGTTTTTCTATGTTCCCTGGGAATTCAGTGTCGAATAGTTTTGGAACAGGTTTTCTGAAATGCAGCTGTATTGGCGGAAGTCCTGTAGATTCATTTACTGACCAATTAATAAAATTGAGTATCTGCAGCAATTGTTTGACCCATCCCCTATGATTTGTGGGCAGGTATGTGAAGAACAGTCTTCCCAACTCCCTCCTAACCCGTTTGCATGGATTGCTTTGGGGGTTCCTGATGGATGTAAGGGTGTGTTTAATTTCTCACCTTGCTGTCCATTTATTCCATTCCTCTGATACAAATGGGGTTCCGTGATCAGATAAAATTGATTTTGACTTTCCAACTTGCAGGAAATGCAGAGAATCTAATACCCTAATAGTTTCTTTTGCCGTGGTCCTGAACAAAGGATATGCTGCAACCCACTTTGAAAATAGGTCATATACCACCAATAAGTATTTCTTTCTATTAAAAGGTGGCAGAGGACCATAAAAGTCAATAGCCATGATTTCATTAGGGTTGTTTGGGATGATTGATTTCATGTGACTAGTATATGATTTATTCTGTGGCTTTGCCCATTGACATACTTTACATTTGTTTAATGTGGCAATTATATCTCTGTGCATCCCTGGCCAATAAATCCACTGTTGAAGGCAGTATTTTGTTTTGTAAGTACTGTAATGTCCATACAATTTGTGGATGTCTGTGATGAGAGAGTTCCTCATTTGGGGTGGTACCATCACTCTCCAATTATTGCTCCCTTCTTGAATTCGATAATATAGCATGCCTTTGTCAATTTTATATCTCTGCATGTTTGTTTTTTCTGGTGACTTCTGACATTGTGTCATAATTTGACCTAGCTTTTTGTCTTCACGTTGTTTTTCAGTCAGTTGAGATAGACATTTCTCGATGCTTTCTCCAATGCAGGCCACAATATTAGCTATATATATGTTATCTAGATTTCCGTGTTGCTGTTGGATTGGGACTAAATGGCAGCTGAGTACATCAGCTACTATATTCTCAGCCCCCTTACAGTACCTAACTAAGTAGTTAAATTCTTGGAGGAACAGGCTCCAATGTACCAAATGGCTTTTATTAAGGTAGCTGTGGTTGAGGCCAAACTTTTGTGGTCTGTAATCACCACTACCTCAGAACCCAACAGGATGGGGCAAAACTTCTGAAATGCCCATACAATGGTCAGGGCCTCTTTTTACGTAACAGTGTAGTTTATCTCTGTTCCTTTCAGCAGCCAGCTTATGAAATATAGTACTCCCACTTGTCCATCATGCTGTATCTGAGAAAGAGTGACCCCAATCCATATCCACTACTATCGGTTTGGAGTAAAAATGGTCTATTAAAGTCCGGATATGCCAACACAACTTGTTTTACAAAATTTCTCTTTATTCTTTCAAATGCTTCCTCTTGTTCTTGCATCCAACTTCAATGTATGTCTTTCCTAATGAGTCACAGTAATGGCTCCATTTGATCTGCAAATTTTTCACAGAATCTATTGTAGAAATTGCATAGACCCAAAAAAGAACATACATTTTTCTTTGTTCGGGGTCTAGGAAACTCAGTGATGGCCTTGATTTTGTCTGGATGTGGTTTGATTCCCGATTCTCCTACCAAATGTCCCAAGGAATTCGATTTCATTGGATACCAGTGTGCTTTTTTTTAAAGTTTATCTTTATGCCCTATCTTGGCATTCTTTGAAAAATGTCTGCTGTTGTTGAAAATGTTTTTCCATAGATGATGATGCCACCACAACATCGTCAACCTAAGTAATTATACTTTTCTTGACTTCAGGTCTTAGCACTTGATCTAAACACCGTAGCAATCCCACTCCACTGTTAATTAACACAACAGGCATGCAGTTAAATTGGTACGAGTATTCTCCATATCTGAATGCAGTGTATTGATGGTCCGCCGGATGTAACTCAATCTGCCAAGAGCTGGCAGTAAGATCGAACATCAAGAAGATACTTTTTCCTTTAAACTTCATTAGCAGTTCTTGTATAGGAGATGGAATAGTGCAGTCAGGTATTGTTGCACGGTTCAACTGGTGAGCATTGAGACATATTCTGATGGATCCGTTTTTCTTTTTACAACTACCAGAGGGTTGCAGTATGGTGAGGAGCATTTATCAATCACACCCCACTCCATCATCTGCTTCAAGTGATGCTCGACCTCTTCCTTGAATTTGTGAGGTATGTGGTATGAACATGCCTGGAATTGTTCTCCTGGCTTTAGTCTTATCCTTTGCATATACCCCTTAATTATCCCTGGGGTATCAGAGAATATTGTGTCATAATCTTGCAGTAGAGATTTGAGTTTTTTTTCTCATTTGATGAAGCTATTCTGGCCATACCGACCTTTTCTTCCAGAATCTCTATGGTAGACTGGTTTATGCAACATAGTCCTGTCATACCAGATACTGATGACTGTGAGAATGTCACCAGTCACCATTGCATATTACCCATTCCTTTTCATAATTTGTATTACATTTGTTCATGTGCAAGAAGTCTGAGCCCAATACTGCCTCTTGAATCAAGTTGCTCATGATCAGAAAACATGGCATGTCATCACTCCCTGGAATTCTATTTGTATCCATATCTGGTGAGGTTCAAGCTTGGCCTTTCGGTTGTTTGCTAGTGTTACCTGGGCAGCCCATAATGGAAGCATTTCTACTCTCGGGTTACTAATTTTCTTATACAGATTTTCTGAGATTACTGAAATTTGACTACCTGAGTCCACTAATGCTAATGCATCTACCCCTTCTAATGTTATTCTTATCATGGGGCACTCTATCCTCCCATGAACAAACTAGATTCGATATTTCCTTATATGAATTTGTATCTTTTTCTTCCTGTATGACCCTACCATTATCAGTTGTATCTGTTTTATCTATTGGTCTGCCTTGCTTGTTGATGTCGATACTATTTAGTAATTCCACTAGTTGTTCTGTTGAGTTCATATTTGCCATTAGAAGCATTTGTTCAATATGGAATTGTAAATTGTGTCGGATTATTCTGATGATCTGGCTCTTGGACATGTGACAGGCTTCTAAAGTCTGGAGCTTGGCCACTTGTCTTCTGAAGAACTTGGAGTAGCTCTCACCTCCATCCATTTTATATTTTTCTTGCATTATTTGGTATAATACCATCTCTTGTCTTTCGTCACTCCACAAGTTTCACAGCAAAGCTTTTTTATATTCTTCGCACATGCTTGGGTGGTGAAACAGTGACTCCCACTATGTAAGAGCATCCCCTTGGAGGTGGGTGTATGCTGTGGTTAACTGGCTAGTATCATCCATCCTATTTATTCTAAAATAATTTTCTAAACTATTAAGATGTTCTATCGGAGTCTCACTTGTCTGCCCTCCGAACACTCTTATTTTCATAAAGTGGTTAATGTTTAGTGCATTCGTATAACTCATATCTTCCTTCCCTGACTTTTTTAATTCTACATCTGCATTACTTTTGTCTATTTTATCTATTATTGTATTTATTGTATCACTGCTTCCTTCCTTATCTATCTCGCATTGTTTTATCCGAATACCTGATTCTGCATTAGTAGCTTCTTGTTCATGTTTGTTGCTACTGCTAATTATTATCATAATCTGTTGTTCTATCTGCTTTACTGTGTTTTCTATTTTTGCTACTTTAGTATCATTTTCTACCAGCTTCTTCTCTATTTTGTATATTTTGCTATTGCAGCTATTTTCTATCTCACTTCTTTTTTCATCAATTCTTTTATGCACACCCTCAAACTCTAGTCCTGTTGCACCATCAACCTCTAGTCCTGTTGCATGTTGTTTATTTGCTATAGCTTCTGTATGTTTACTATTATTTAGCTCAAGGTTATCATATTTTATTTCTACATTAGGGCTTTTTATTTTTAATTCCTGTAATGTTTCATCTTTAACATTGTCTAGTCTTTGGGACATATCTTCCATTTGTTTTTCCATATCTTTTCTTATATCTTCTATTTGCCTTGGTACTTTAGCTATTCCTTCTCTCATTTCTTTCATAAAGTCCAACATTATATTCATTAAGTTTTTTCCCTCCATTTCACGTTCTATTTTATCTTGACTATGAAAATTTAATTATCCACACTTTTATATTTCACTCTTTACTATATATCTCTTTGCTAACAAAGTATTCTGTTTATTTATAAAAAAAGTATTCTGTTTATTTCCTTCTTTCTTATTAAAGCTCAATGCTAACAAAGTATTCCATTTATTCCTTACAAAGTATTCTATTTATTTCTAACAAAGTATTCTGTTTACTTATAACAAAGTATTCTGTTTATTTACTTCTTTCTTATTAAATCACAATGCTAACAAAGTATTCTATTTATTTCTTGCAAAGTATTCTACTTATTTCTAACAAAGTATTCTGTTTATTTCTTTGTCATTAAAACTCAACGCTAGCAAAGTATTCTATTTATATGTTTCTTTTTTATTGAATCTCGGTACATTCACACTTAGCTCACCCTAATTTGTTTGCCATCTATATATATATATCTAGTATATGTTAATTTATTTATTACTTTCTCTCTTTTTTTTTAATTGTAGCTTGCTATCCGCCCACACCTCTCCTATTAAAAAAAAAAAATAATTTTTTATTTCATTTATTATTTATATAACATGGCTGTAACCTCCACTATCAACTTATGTGCATAAGAATTGCATCATGCCCAATAACACATTGGTCACCATTTTTACTGTAACAGTCGCTGCCTGCATTTCTATACGCATTGAGCATGACATGCATTTTCTAACATAGAGCAGCAATTAAGAAATATTCAAAGGCATCCAAAATATACATTACTATAATCATACCTTTGAAAGGTTTGTTTACTCCAACTTTTGCATGCCACCTTAAGAAAGAGATTGCTCCCTTCCTCAAGGGATATGATCATATAATTAATAAAGAGTTATAATATCTTATATTTTCTTTTTTATATATGTATAAAATCAATAGAAAAGTGAATGCCTAACGAATGATTCCCGATCCCGGTAAGTTTAATCCCTGACTAGCTCAATCATATTTTTTATATATATATGTATAAAATCAATAGAAAAGTGAATGCCTAATGAATGATTCCCAATCCTGGTAAGTTTAATCCCTGACTAGCTCCATCAACTCATGATCTTGGGATGGTGGTTTGTTGCTTCGTTAACAGAAAAGGTCAAACAATAATATCATTATAAAATACTCAGCACAACACCATAATTTAAAATTAGATGTTAAATTTATTAAGCCCTCTATGATTATATAAATATTTACAGAAGAAAGAAGAGAATAAACACACACATAAATGATGTTAATTAAAATTCAAGCGTGTAAATAAATTTTAAATAGTTTCATAAATAGAAAGGAATGGTCTGAAATTCTCCCCTGCTTACACTTTAAACCCAAAACTTGGAATAAATTACTTATATGAAAACAATGTGTATTGGCCATGGTATGCATGTGTTTCATAATAAAAGAATGACCCTCACCCTTCCAGTTGTAGTGATCAAAGTGGTGATCTATATCTTTGTTTAAGTTAAAATAATGATTTGAATTTTAAACATTCCATAATATGAGTCCTGCATGTGGCAGACAATAATAATTATTTGGAACACTTTCTAATACACTTTTATTCCTTATGGAAACAATCCTGCATGTATTGGATGGAATAAATTTACTAGGGGAACAAACTCATGCTAAACTACAATTTGAATCTTAAAAGTTCCATAATAAAAGTCCTGCATGTAGCGGACAATAATAATTATTTGAAACACTTTCTAACACACTTTTATTCCTTATGGAAACAATCCTGCATGTATCGGATGGAATAAATTTACTATTATTACAAGGCGAAACACATATATCCAATGACCAAACCATCCAATTATTTCTAACTATTTTGAAATATTTCCGATACTCCAATGAATTGCGTATACCTTTATGTTAAAATTACAAAAGAAATATTTATAACTGAATTATGCAATTCATTGGTTTGTTTAATAATAGCAATATTAATAAAATAATGAATTACTAGTAATAAGACACAAAAAGAGATTTAAAAACATAAATAATACTTCCTGAAGGCTTCATTCTTCTCTGGACTAGGATTTTGAGGGTGATATATATCTGCTGTGCAGGTGATTACTCAACAGGGCTTCAATGGAAGTTGGAAAATTGTCCATAGCAGCTACACTTTAAGAAATAGAAAGTCACATCACTGGATGGCTATGTAAGTCTTCGAGCGGTGCGAATGTACTGAACTTGGTCTCCTACTCCATGTTCATTGTTGCATCACTAATAAATCTTGATTCCATTCTGTATTGCTTCCTTTCTTCTTTATTTAATTGGGCAGTATTCTTTCTCCCTTCGGTTAATACTTTTTAAAATACATTCAGCTATTAATGACTCTTCCACTTGTTCAGCATTCCAAAAAAATAGTTTTTACACTCATAATTCTGCTTTTCCATCAGTACACTCTGAAAACTATACTGCTAACTCAAAGAGAATGGGTAAGAGTGCCCATGAGTATCAACGAATATAACCCAGCTAACTAAATCAATTTCACCTAACCTGCCTTTATATATCCCCCCCAGTACAGGGTGTATTCTCTCATCCCCTCCACAAGTCATTGATTTTACATTTCTGTTTTTAATTAAATGATTAATTCCTGTTTTTAATTACTTAAGTCCAAGCAATGGATTTAATTTTAGCTATCTCCTTGGAAAAAAAATTTGTCTTAAGATAACTTTATCTTTTAATTAATTTCAGAATTTCACATACCTAGATTCCAATCCCTTGATTTATTTAAACAATAAAATAAAATCACATTTATTTAATTAAATAATTTTGAGTAGGTGTCAAACTGAATGACAACTGATACAATTTCTACATTTTTCTTCCAAAAACATTATACAATAAAAGAATGAGGTCATTGGCTTGCCTGCGGTCATGAACATTAAGTTCTAAAAAAAAAATTATAAAACTGTAGTATACTTGTTGTCACATAAAAATTGTTTTTAAGTTTTCCAAAAAGAATATTCAACAAGCAACAGAAAAAAAATACAACATTTGAGAATCTGAAATAAAATCAAAAAATCAAAATAAAACATGTTTACTGATAGGTTACTTGCGAATACATTTCAGTTTCCCATAATCATTTCTTTAATCCCCTGCCATTTTATTTATATCATAAATAAAAAAAATATATAGCATTTATTAACAGAAAAATACATATTTTCATGTGGTGTCTGCATTTGTTTATTTATAAGCATATTATCACCATTCATCCTATTTATTTACAATATATTGTGTGTGTAAGCAACAGAGAAAATATACCTGCACAAACCACTCCTTTTATTATAATATATACATTTGTTTGGGCTGCTTGCAGCCATCTTTGTGGCAGTCATTTAAGACTGACTGTCACAATATATATATATATAGCACAACATCTCACCCACTAGTCATTGCTATGAGTATGATATCAAGTTTAATATATCAGAAGCTGTTCGGCATAAGATAATAAACCTTTTATTCTTAAGCCTTTTTTACTCAGCATTCCTAGCACTTATATCAAATAGAATTATGTAAAAAAAGTTAATCAATGTATATAAAATATATATATATGCACTTTTTTATTGTTAGCATGAGATATCAATCAAAAACATATCAAATCAGTGGATATGATACTAAGATCACAAATATTTTTTATTTTAGGCATTAAAATAACTTATATTTTATAACTTATTAATAGTAAAATTTCATTAAATCTCAGTTGTGTAAAACAATTAAGCCACAATAACAGAAATAAATTTTAGACACTTTTAATATGAGTGAGTTTATAAGATAAATACTGTGCGAAATTAAAAAGGGAAAAGAGAGACCTATAATTAGCTAATAACTATTTTATATAGCATTTCAGAGTGATTCATTATATTTAAATAATATTAATATATTATGTACCCTATTTATCATTAAAAACAGATATGTATATATTTTTGTTTTTATTTAATGGATTTTAAATATAAACATAATATAAACTGAAATGATATCAAAATAGTCAATATTCCACTTTGAATATTTAATATATTTCTTCAATTAATTAAGTTATGTATAGTATTACTAATTTAAATATTAAATATGATATTGATATTGATGTAAACCTCAGTTATGTATATAACCAAATTATAAAAATAAATATTAGCATAAATTTAATAATGTTATGAAATAACAAAACATGGTATAATATTAATAAATATTTAGATATTGCTTATTAATTTACATAGAAAATAGATATAGTAGTAGTAGTAGTAGTAGTAGTAGTAGTAGTAGTAGTAGTAGTAGTAGTAGTAGTAGTAGTAGTAGTAGTAGTAGTAGTAGTAGTAGTAGTAGTAGTAGTAGTAGTAGTAGTAGTAGTAGTAGTAGTAGTAGTAGTAGTAGTAGGAGGAGGAGGAGGAGGAGGAGGAGGGAGGAGAAGTAGGAGTAGTAGTAGTAGTAGTAGCAGTAGCAGTAGTAGTAGTAAGCCCTGCATGCTACTGAATATTAAATAAATGGCAGACTCTGCAGCTCAAAGATTTTAAGTTATTGCCCAGTTCTATCACTTTCAAAACTTAAACTTTTTATAAACTTCCAAATAATAATAATAATAATAATAATAATGATGATGATGATGACGACGATAATGATGATACTAATAATAATAATAATAACAAAATAACAACAATAATAATAATAATGATGATGATGATGATGATGCTACTGCTACTACTACTACTACTAATAATAATAATAATAACAACAACAATAATAATAATAACAACAACAATAACAACAACAATAATAATAATAATAGTAATAATATATATATATAATAATAATGATAATAATAATAATAATAATAATAATAATAATAATAATAATAATAATAATAATAATAATAATAATAATAATAATAATAATAATGTTGACGTTATTATTATATATATTTGAAAATGTACTTTGTTTACCTTTGTCCAATTCTGTAATCTGTTGTTTTTTGAGTTTCATCTTTTGAAACACCAGCCACTGACAACTAAATTTGTAGCAAATAATAAAATATGTGAATGTGAGTGTATGTGATATAGATTATATACTTATACTAAATACTATAAAAATAAAGATTTTGCGAAGTAAAACTTCATGTTTGTAAATAATAAGTGAAAAGTTAATGTATAATAAACTGTCTGCCACTTTAATATACATAACAGATATTCAATAAATTTAAAAATATCATTAACACAGTTTTCTTTTCCAAATAATTCATAAATTTCAATGTGTATAATTCAATACATCATTTTTTTTTCTATGTATATTTATAAATTTTTATAGTAATCATATAAAAACGACTTAAAAAGAAGTTCGCGTATTGAATTATATATAACGGATACTTCAGAACTTTAGAATAGATGATGAAACTAAACCTATCTTGGTAAACCCAATGTTTTTATAGATGTTTGGATTGTAAAGTTTAATTAGAATGGATCTTAAAATCATTCAAAAATATATACTATAAATTGAAATGTATTTATATCTCAAACAATGATGTTTCTACTGACATATACTTACACACTAAGACTTAATAGCCGATTGATTATCTCTCTCAATATATATGTTTAACGTCACACATATTTAGTTTATAATAATGTGTTTTAATGCATTAAAAGACTAGAGTTATTTTAACTATGACTTTCATCACTGGTCTTTGAAATACTGAAAAAAAATGATGATTAAAGACTGCCATTGATTGTTTCCCTAAAATCTAATTAATCTTTGCTTTGGTACATATAAAAAGAGAGTTTGGATTTTTAGTAAGAAACCAGCAGTCATTTAAAGACAGCTAAAGATTATCATATTACTACAGTCTTTCATTAAATGAAATTACTCAATAATGAATAAATTTCCTGTTATGTAATTTTACTATACTACTCTTATGCAAATTATTAACATCTTTCCATCAAGTGATTTGTATGAAAGTTGTGTGGGCAGCAAATTTGACATTTATCAATTAAACTATAATATACGAATTTTTTTCTACAGTACAAGCTTTTTTATATCTGCATTCCAATATGTAATATATAGGGGGTTTCATTAGTATGAGATAGCATGGATAGTTGAGGATCATGTGAAAGTCTGAGTTCAAACCCCCAATTAAACTATAATAATTTTCTATCCAGATATACTGAACAATGGTAAAGATATGTGTAGGAAATTGTAGTCTGACCCAACTGATGAGTGATGGTTTAGTATGAAAGGTATATTTTGGAGATCATACATATTTTTCACATGTCTTTGCTCATAAGTTTGATTACATCCCTCCACAAGGTGTTATATGTGGAAACTAGTCTCTACCCTGAGAGAGAGTGGTGTAAGTGAAAATTACTCTATGGAAATATTTATTATTACTTAAATATTAGAGGTTAGACTATGAATCACTGCAGAGCATTACAGTTGGGATATTTTAAAGATTTTAGCAATGCATTTTCCATAAAGATCGATTCTATAACAATATATTTAATTATGTTAAGAATTACTTTTTAATGGAACAATTATAGAATGTTTGGATATCGCGGGGGGGGGGCAAAATAATTTAACAATAACAGCATTTAAACTTTAGAATTCCTAATGGTTTCTAAGAAAAGATATAACATTAATTAAATGGCCCATTGAATTTTAAAAAAAAACACTCTTAACATGGAATTAATAAAGGAAAATAATTTACTTATAAAATTTTACCCATGTTAGATGATTGAAATTTGAATAGTTTAATCTATATTATAAAGAATAGGATAATTCTTTTAGAAAATTTGGCAATCACAGTTCTCTTATGCATCCACATAAGAGGTAAATGGTTATCTAATTACAATTATAGAATAAAATAAAAAATAGTAGAACTTTCATCATAAAGTAGTTTTTAAGATTTGAGATCAATGTCCACCCAATGGCATAGCCTATGCAATGCTCAAAAGTCCAAGTTATGATGACACATACCAAAATATATAGAATATGGAGAGTTATCAATTATCAAGATTAAAGATCAGGAAAATGTAATCATTGAATAATATATAATAAAATATATTTACTTTACGAACATCATATAATGTTTCAATTAAGTACATTCTCGTTAGTATTCAGAATATTTAATGGTTAGTAAAATGTATAATTCTATTTATACTATCGAACCATTTATATTATATGTATTATAGTGTCTAGCAACAATATATAATAACTACCAATGTGTTTTATCAATAGTTAAAAAACGTGATGTAATTCTGTGTTAAAAGATGATTTCGTTTTATTTCAGTTGAAAATGCAGAGAATAAAAATAATTGTAAACTCTTGATAAGAACTTAAATATTAATCAGGTATCTGGATTACAAAATTTATTATTATTATTACTGTACACAGACAGCTAAAATTTGTATTTCATTTTTTGAATTAATTACCAAAGCATAAGTAGTGATTGGTGTTTTTCTGAAGGTTTGTGATAATGGTATTTTACTTGTATTTATATGTTGGACTATTTCCATCTTCTAATATTGAGTATTGAACATCTTTGGAAAATTTTAACTTTATATTAAATTTTCTAATTGCATCACACTGTTATATAATAGCGCACAGGTTAGCAGATGGTATTATTCTCTCTATTTCAGGCATTGATGGCCTAACCAATGACAGTAGTACCATGGGAATCAAACCTGGACTTTTACATTCTTGAATAAACTGTCTAGATGACACAATTGATTAGAGCATGATTAGAGCATTACCTTAAAATTCAAAATTCAGTATTCAAGAATCTAAGCATCCAGGTTTGATTCCCATGCTAGTACTGTCACTGGTTATACTACTAACACCTAAAGAAGAGACGATAATAATACCATTTAAAACCTTGTCTTTATACTAAGCCATATATTATTACTAATAGTTGATTGTAATTTGAAAATTTAAATAAAGTTAAATTTTTTAAAGACATTCAATACTTACTATTAGATGATGGAAATACAAATAATTAATGGATATTTTGGGGATTAGAGACTTTTATCATGATAAATACTATTGTTTTTATATTATTGCTTGTGATGTTTAATAAATTTTGTTCAACTGTTGGAATTATTTGTCAGGTTTTGGCTTTCTTAATAAATACTCAAGATTTGATAAACAAATGCATTTTCTAATATAACTTTATCATTGAACAAAAGAATAATCACATTACTGTCTTCAATTCTAGAAGCTGTTTTGTTCTAAATTTGTGCCTACAAAGTGTTAACAGGTACAATATGAGAGGGTTGTTGATTCCCTACTTGTAACAGTGTTGTAAAACCTTCTACATATAACACTGGGAAAATAAGCATTCATATTCAATTGTTTCCTGACCATGAGTGTGTATATATAATATAAATAAAATGTCTGTTAATTAAAACAAAATTGTAATCATAATAAAAATAATAAATTTAATGGTAATAAACTATTATAAACAGTCTTTAAATCTGCATAAATACTTTCAGTACTGCCATTAAATTAAAAAAAAGGAACAACACAGAAGCAAACATCATCAATTCAAATCCCATGAATCCTGTATTTTAATCTTAGCAACTTGTCTATTTATTAAATGCATTTTATTCTTATTTATAAAAATTGCCTTCTTAATTTTTCTTTTATTATGGTTTTTCTCTTCATAAAGAAATACCTCCAACACCTCTCCAATACCTAGTACACACCATGAGGCCCGACCCTAATCCAATACTCATGATGTTAGCATTACTCATTAATTACCAGATTAGTAAAAATATTAGGGCATACACATTGACAAACCGATAGCTGCAATCTACATTTAAAATCCTAACCCATATAAATAATAAACAAAGATTTAAATGAAATCTATCAAACAGACATGACAACTAACCATTTACAACCACTACTATTGAATGTTTTATGATTGCAAACCCAATATAACAATACCCATGATCAGATGAATGAATGCGATCAAAAAAATTAAAAAAAAAACTATTAAAGTAGAAAAATATATATATATTTCTTTTTTTATTGTTATGAACAAATTATTTACATTAATACTTAGTAAAGATGATGACAGCAATGAAGTAAAAGGATGGGCATGAACATGCTTGAGTTGAACAATGAGCTTTTTCAAAGGGGGGGGGGGTAGAAAAAAATCTATTACCTGCAGAAGAACCTATATTTCCTACGCAAATGAGTGAAGTTAAAGTTAAAGTTTGAAGACAAGTGCTGATCAATTGTGAGTGGCAATATTATCAAAACTCATATATAAATATTCAAGAAAGTGAGGGCAAACATAAAGAACTCAATATAACTAATAGAACTCAATATCACTAAATAAGGGATTCAAAAATAAAGTCTTCATAAATAAAATAGAAGTGTTTGAATTTCTAAAATTATCGTTAATTCCCCCATTATAGATCACAAAACCTAGATCTGAAAGTATGCATAAGTATGAGTGACAAAGATGTACCTTCTCTATCTATCAGGAGGAACCCACTCACCTTTGTGCATACCAGAGAAAGTCCATTCCATTACAATATATATATATATATATATATATATATATATATATATATATATACACACATTATTATTCATTATTATTCGATGTCTGTATTTTTAAAGCAATATATGTAATTATATAACTGAATATTTATAAATACAGTAACTAAATAATTAAAAAATTTTATCCACTTAGGAATACTTTCAATTATCCCAGTAATCATTGTCAACTAAAGCTTTGAAAAGCTAACTTTCCCACATTTCCGTGATCTTAACGTTTGCTGCTTGCTTGTTAAGTAAGTCATGTTTATATTTGTATATTAGCATAGCTTCCTTTATTTTTCTTTTGTTGTTATTTTTTCAAATTGCAATATCTTTACATTAATAAAATTGAAGTCAAAACCATAAATACCTAACTTATTATGGTCGTAAAAAACAGATGCTGAAATATTATCTACTATGCAATTTTGTTCTGATTTCTGAACTCGTTTTGATAATAGAAAGAGTTCTTTAGTTCTTTTTTCCAACATACATCTAGATTCACCTATATATACACTGCCGCACCTACATATCCATTTATAAATGACATAATTTTTATTTATAAATGAAGTTAAACTTTTGAGTTATTTATTAATTTATTTAATGTAGGAGGTGTGTAAAATACAATATTACATATACCTTTATAAATTTTTTTTATAAAATTTACTTGATCATTTGAAATATATGGGATTGATATCCATATTTTTTTTATTATCAGGCGAATCAATATTATTATTAAAATTTTTATTCTTATATTTTGTATTAAAATCTCTAATACATTATATATATGATTATAATTGTAGCCAACATTTAAAAATTTATTCGAATATATTTCAATAATTTTGCCTTTATCCCATGAATATTGGCAAAGAATAGTTTTTGAAAATATTCATTAAATAAAGGCAAAAATATTGAAATATATTCAAATGAATTGTTAAATGTTGGCTACAGTTATAATCACATATATAATGTTATTAATGATTTTAATACAAAATATAAAAATAAAAATTTTAATAATAATATTGATTCTCCTGATAATAAAAAATATGGATATCAATCCCATATATTTCAAATGATCAAGTAAAGTTTATAAGGAAAATTTATGATATATGTGATATTGCATTTTACACACCTCCTACATTAAACAAATTAATAAATAACTCCAAAGATAAAACCTCATTTATAAATAAAAATTGTGTCATTTATAAATGGATATGTAGGTACGGCAGTGGATATATAGGTGAATCTAGATGTATGTTGAAAAAAAGAACTAAAGAATCCTTGCTATTATTAAAACGAGTTCAGAAATCAGAACAAAATTGCATAGTATATAATAATATTTCAGCATCTGTTTTTATGATCATAATAAATCATGTATTTATGATTTTGACTTCAATTTTAATAATGTAAAAATATTGCAAATTAAAAAAAAATAACAATAAAAGAAAAATAAATGAAGCTATGATAATATACAAATATAAACATGACTTAATTAACAGGCAAGCAGCAAATGTTAAGATGATGGAATTATGGGAAAGTTAGCTTTACAAAGCTTTAGTTGACAAAGATTACTGGGATAATCGAAAGTGCTCCTAAGTGGATAAAAAATGTTAATTATTTAGTTACAAATATTTAGTTATATAATTACACACATATATATATATATATTTGAAAAAAGCCATTTTTCTGTGCTTTCTGATGAAAACCAGTCTGCTGATTGAAATATTAAAGCAGCTTTATAGAGAAGTAATTATGTGTTTTTTAATATATATCTATGTATCAACAAATGCGATGACACATGTAAAATTCCTCATATTAGGAATTATTTTTTGAAAAACAAATTACTCTGAAGATTCTGAAGTTTTAATTTATTGTTTATTTATTTTTCAATTTTGTTCAATTTTTATATACCTAACCTTAAGAATTATTGTGAATACTGTTTACAGTCCTCTACTATGATCTTTATAGACCCTGTTTACAGTGCCTCTACAAGTATATAGTATTCACTCCCCATTGAGGGCTTGTGTGGTCAAGTCAAAACGAAATATCTAATTAAAATCTTACATGGATGAACCACAAAATATGACTTTTATATCAGTAACTCATATATATATATAGACTTTATAAATCAGTGGTGGAGTGTTATTCTAGTGTGCTACATAATATTAGCAGATGGATAAAGTTTATATTCATATATGTGTATGTTTCTGTGTGTGTGTGCATAAATAACATAATAACAGCTCATTATCTACTCCATAAGTCTTCAATCTATTGTCAAAGCAATCTCTATAATTAAAAGAGACATTCTACCTTTCCCTCTGGCTTAAGATCATAATATAGTCAAGAGTTGGTATTTGGATTGTAACAGATTGAGTTTATTATATTCCTAGAAGTTCAAATCCTTGAGTTATGCCTATCTACAATCTTATGTCACAGTCTGAAGTTGCTTGTTTATGCAGTTTCAATTTTAAAATGATTAATTGAAAAAAATCGGAAGATTTCATTACTATATGGATTTTTAAGTCAATAACAGTAACCTTTTTAATGCCTGAAAATAGCCTATTTAAATAATAATGCCATGAGGAAGCTATCCTAGACGTCAATATAAAATTTCTTGTTGGCTGGGTGTTTAAAAGCCTAAAAATAAATAGTGAAAGACTTATTTCAAAGCAAACATGATGGCACCATAAAAATATTTTCTTTTAAAACTTTTCTTTTTAGAAAGACAACTCTTAAAATTATCATTACAGAAAAACTAAAACAGTTTTATACTTGCCAAATTTAATAACAGTATTACTTTTTACTTTTAATAATTTTTTTTGCTGATAATAACTAAGCCTAAATTTATATTTGTTTAACTAACATAGAGTACAAATATCTAATATTTCATTCCGCTAATACTTTGACTAGGAAAACTTATCTAATGACTATCTAATATTTTATTCTAGTAATCTTTTGAATAAATAAATTCATTGAAAGATTACAAACTCCATTATTCTAAATAAAAAGATCATATCAAAAATTATTTTCATATTTTTAAAATGTCAAATATTAATCTTTATAATATCTATTGCTTGAAAGCTTACATTTATATTAAATACTGCTAAGATTTTTAATATATTAAATTTAAAAAAATGTAATTGTAAAAATAAAATATTTAAATAGGGACGAAAGATAATTTTTTCACTGGAACCTATTCCATATAGAAAGGTGGAGTTTTCTGCTAAATGGATTAAATAAACCCCCTTAAACAAGCAAATATGATTTGGTTTTTGAGAGAAAATTAATAATAATCATTTTTAAAACTTTCAAATCCGCCTGCAATTCATTAATATTTAGATTTGCATGAAGCTATATAGTTTCATAAATGTAAATCACGTGATAACAGCCCAAGATTATCTATATTGTAGATCTTCAATTGCTTGTCACAGAAACCTTTATAAAAGATTAATTCTATTATTATATATGTCTGTTTTATGGGCTTTATTTAAAATTTTAGGAATATCTTTTTACAATATATAAAGATTCTTAGATCAGAATTAAATGATGAATCCATCATTTACTTAAAGAGGACGTCTTAACAAAATATTGAAGATCTATGATAACGATAAGCTTGGGCTCTTGTCGTGTGATTTATATTTATTAATAATCTAGCTTTATGCAAAATGAGATTTATATATATATATACATTGTGGTGGACATTGACGGTATCACATGAATATAAATGTCATTATATTAATTTATCCATGTAAGATTTGTAGTGCAAATGTACCGATGTCTTGGCAGGATCACAACAGCCATCAATTGTGTAATGAAAAGCAAGCAAAATCATTTTAACTTTATTCATTATAGAAACTCATGCAAAGGCAAATACAGTAGCAGTACTCAATGCAAACCAGAGTAATCAATAGATACAGGGAGATTTGTGCATAAAATCCCTATCTAGTGCCTACTCATCCAATATCCTCAGACTAGTTTCTAGATTGTGGCTTTTATCAGTAAGGAGCCTTGGATCTGAGAGTACTGCACCTAGATTATTTTGGTTTGCACTGAATGGTGCTACTGTATGAGGGTTTGATTTTGTTGTGGAAATGGGATGGAGCAGAATATGGAAAAACTTAGAGTGGAGAATGGAAAATTAAGTGGCTAACAGGTTTATCTGGGCATAATTGCTTAGATATTCTTGACTTCGTTTAAGGAGAAGCCACAATCCATCACATCACATCCGTGAAAAACATTGTGTAAGCTTAAAGAATGGTGATCAGTGATGCTTAATGTTTTAATTCATGCAAACTGGATGTAATTAATAAATTATTGCTACTTTTTCATTTATCTAATAGCAATAGAATGCATTCATTATTATCAATTATTTTTAATGGTATTGCATTTATAAGTTTCTCAAGATGCAAGCATTAAACAGTAACAAAACAAATAAATACAAGCCCTAATTAAAATGCAATTACCAATAGCTATCTTTTAAAAATAAAAAAAAATTGTTTATAATTTATTGAAAAAAATCCTCTCTATGGATGAGATTTCAATTCTAAAAAGAAATTTTAATCTTGGACTTACATTTTTCAAGATACAATTTGAACAAATTATTTGCATTGCTGATTTGCCTGTTTACAAAACTAATCCTTCTACTGATGATATAGCTACAGCAGAGATTTGTAATAATTTTTAAAAAAGCTGATCTTCTTAATGAAGACAGGCTCTAAACAATGAACAAGTCCACTGTTATACTTCTAGGAGATAAAAGTAATGTCAATATTATCACAATAAAACCATAACTTTACTTAATGATAACATTTATGTAAAATCAAACCGAGACCCATTACGTATTTAGAAAACAACTAAAACTATTATTTATTAATCACTAATGAGAAAAGACATAAAAAAAATTCTTTCTCAAATTTTATAGATTTAATTAACAAAAAGCAGATAACCCTTTTTCTCCCACTCATAATTTAACAAGATATTTATCACATTCTCGTTGAATGAATCCTACCATTTCCTCTATTAAATTGTATTTAAAAAACTTTATACATTTTGCTTTTCTAGTAAAAACTTAAAAGTTAATGCAAATGATAATCTCCTCAGCTTCAATAACATTTTTTATTTACAAATATTCCAATTGATGAAGCTTTAAATATCACTTCTCAAAACTATAATTTATTGGACCATATTATTTTTCACATAATCACCATAGCTTTTGCTAGCACATAACTGTTATTAAACAGGAAAATCTCTCTATAAGCCAAAAACTAGTCTGGAGATATTGGATGAGTAGGCACTAAATGGGGATTTTAAGGCCCCTGGCATCAATTTATTACTCTGGTTGGCACAGGGTGATGATACTGTATGGAGAGTTTTGCCTGTTTAATACCATATTATTTTCTTAGCTAATCATTGTCTTTTAAACATTTATTTGTGTATAATGGAGATTTCAGAATGTTGATGGGCTGTGGTACTAGCTATTTTGTTTGTGAAGTACATAAAAGTTTGTGTTTTACAGTCAATACATTCAAAACCTCTTGTTTGGATGACACTTTTATTGTCTAACAATATAGTAAGGATAAATTCTATGATTCCTTCTCACATATAAATAATTTCCAATCTCATAATAAGTTTACAATGGAAACAGACACAAACAGAACCTTCACTTTTTTTAATGAATTCAAACCAATAAAACATGTAAATCTTTTATTTTTTTTATGTTTTCAGAAATACTGTCCACAGAGACAGGTGTCTACAATTTTCATCCCATTATCACCCAAATCAAATCATTTCTCTAGTCAAAATTCTATGTTTTTTAGAGCAATTAACCTTTTAGATAAATAATATCTGGAAGAAATAGATCATATAAATAATATTTTTATTGGATAATAATTCTAATAATGGAATGATACTCCAAGTCTTAATTTAAATGCAAACATTCATAATACGAAACCAAGAGAAGAAAAAAATATACAACTATGAGAGTCAGTATTTTTTATATAAAAATAACTAGAAACATTATAAAAAAACATCATATAGTAAGTACTAATAAAAAAAATTGGGACATTGTATCGAAGCTAAAGGAAACAATTCCTCTTAAGGCCCATGGAGTTTGTGGTGCTTTTTATGTTGGTGTAAGCAATTATTACATCACTGCTAGAAGAAATGAATATGCTAATAAAGTTAAGCAGCACTTATCATCATTATCATCACTTATTCCCATTCTATGAATATGGAACATAATATTGATTTCTTTAACACAAGAATCTGATCTAGACATGACGTTCTCCACCAATGTAAGCCCCAAAAAGTCATTTAAATCATTAAGAGATCAGATTGTATCAAAAAATAAGATGCCACATGTAAACTTCCTTCTATTTGTAAGAATTATTTTTAATCCATTAATCTAAATAGCTTTTAATTGGTAATTGCAATGTTCTGATTTAAATTTAATGATGTTAGATAATGACATTGGCAGATCAAATTATATATTGTCCTGATCCACCACTTTTAAAAAGCCTAATTTATATTTATTCTTAATACATTATTATTTTTATATATCTTATTTTTATTATTTACTTATAAGACCTATTTATTACCATTTTACTTTATGCAAATATTTAATTATATCTTTAATACTTGTGGCAATGTATCAGACCTTCACACAGAGAGGTAGAATGCCATTGATAGATTAACCATCAATGATATCTACAACCAAATTGAGCCTATGCAAATGCACATCTCAACTACATTTCTTGACTATAGTACCTCTTGACTGTTGGAACAAAGCCTGCCATCCAAAACATTTATTTGTTTTGAGATCAAAGTCTCAGCCACCAGCTGACCATATGTTATATATAGCCAGCATGCTTGGATGACAGGCACATAAATTCTGTGCTTGAAATATCCCAAGCTAATTCCTATTCTTTGTCAGGGGAGTCCAGTGCATTTTACTTAACACATACAAATATGTATGCCCTCAAATTAAGGGTGACACAGTGACAAGAGAGAGAGAATAGAACAAATATCAATTAAGCAAACCTTATTATTTATTCATGCACTCACCTATATTTAATATAACATAACATAATAAAACATTACATAAAAAATATAAACAATTATGTTAAGGTTAAATTTTATGCTAGTCCTTCATTAAGGTTATTGTCACTTCAAAAAATAACATGTCTAGACAGTTTATTGAAAATATATTTACCTAGGTTTTCAATAATATTAATTTCCAACAGGTTGGCCTTTTGGTCTCCATTGATAGTTTCATGGCTTTCTTTCCATTCTTCAGTTTGATAATGGAAGAGAAAGAGCATGGCCATATCTATTTTACAGTTTACAGGCATTGATTCCAAGAACGGACAGTTGGTGGGGCAGGGGACTCAGGGTATGAATCCCCATCCAACACTTTTATGAATTTTTAAAAATACAAGTTACCAATTCTGCAGCTTCTGCATTGATATTGTGTGCAGCAGTAATGACTGGATCACTGAGGATCATGCTAACTATGCCTCAGTGATGAATGGATCAATGAACTGGTAACCCAAATTCACAACAACTTTTCATAGACTGACTGTCTGTCTGAATATCTGAATTAGTCAAGAATGAATAAACAATAGCCAAGCTGCAACTTTTATATCTAATTCTCTCATTGTTTATTTCCTTATCATAGTTTTAATTTTTATCATAACTTAAACCTACTTTTAATTAATTTTTACATTTTGTTTTATCTAATCTTTATTAGATTAATCTAATATCTTATCATCCAGAATTTTTTCAAATTAATTGCATTCCTGCCAATGAGATATTTCACAAAAGTTTGTTATAGACTAATTACATTTATTACATTTTTAAAACATTTATTCCTTTTTTTTAATTAATAAAAAGAAGATATAGTGGGTTTTAAATTTTTATTTCTCCTGATTCTTTTCCCCACTCCACTCTTAATAAATAGCTTTATTCTATTCTAGTTTTAAAAGAATTTTATTAAGGGAGAATATTGGTTTTTAAATACATTAATTTTTTATAGTACATTGACAAAAAAAGAGTCTATAATGTCACTACTGGGTTGGTAGTCGATGATTTATGAAAATATTAATCCAGGGTATGGAATAAATCCTGTGGTTTATAGATTGTTGTCATAAGCTATTTGGAAATGTATTGGGCTTTGGAATTTGGAATAGATTCCAGGTTTCTTCAAATAAAAATTTGGAGGAAAGGATCATGTCTTTATTTTTGATTTTGTTTAAGAGAGAAATGAATAGACTGTTTGGGTCTGGTGGAGGATTTGTGAATACTAATTTGCATCTCACATTCCAGATAGAGTGGGTGAGAAATACTGACATTCTTATAATTGGAAATTGTTTACTTTGTAGAGAATCTTTTAGCGAGAGGATTCTGTAAATATCAGTTTTACTGTTTTGGAAAATTAAAAATTTGATACTACTAAGTCTGGTACATGAGCGAATTATGTGGTCAAATGTCTCATCATGCCTCTTGCAGATTGGGCAGATAGGGTCAATGTTGTTAAGAAATCTCTTGTGGTGGAGGAACCAGTTGGTATGCATGGCTCCCAGATTTACTTTTACTAGGTAGTTTAAAAATTTAGGCTCTAATGCTAAGAACTTGAATATTGAAGTAATTCTATGATTAGTGATGCCAAGCATTGGCAACATTGAGTTGATTTCAGGGTTGATTTTATGGTGGGCTTCCCAGATGGTGATTTTTGTATTATATGGATTTTGTAAATTAGATGTAAATTGATTGAGAAGCTGGAGAACCTGGTCTAGCCAGCATTTTTGAGGAGGAGGTCTGTCCGTCGGTTGAACGGCCTCTGAAATATTGAAGGAATCATGTTTTTGTAAGAGGTTATGAATTAATGTGTGAGATTTTTGAAAGATAATTGAGGGGATGGAGTGAAAGGACATCCCATTAGATTTGCGATGGTATTGCATCCTTGTCATGCTTATAGACGTTGTACTGTTTTTCCAAAAGAGTTTAGCACATAGACTATTGATTTTTTTGGTAAAGGCTTTTGTTGCTGTCATGATGGGGAGGTAGTATGCAATCTTGGACATGACTTTCATGTTCAGTAGCGCTACTTTTCCCTGTATGGAGAGATACACCCTGGAAAGGGATTGAATAATCTGGGATGTGGAGTTGATTAAGGAGTTCTGTAGTTTTTTTGACATGGCTATTTGAGACATGGAGATAGGGAAGCCAAGAAAGTCCTGGGGCTCAGCTAGAAATCTAGATGAGACTTTCTTTCCCGATAGAATTTTCCAAGATGAAGATTTGTTGGAGTTAAATTTGAGTTGTGAATCACGGGCAAATTTATCCAAAATCTTGTAGAGTGTTGGGAGATGTTTTTGAGATGGTAGTATTACGAGGACATCATCCATATATGCAAACAACTTGAAGGATTTTTTGATGCGAGGAATGAATACTCCGGTGAATGAGATTTCTATATCTCTCAATAGGGGGTTGAGATAGTATATAAAAAGGATGGCACTCAATGGAGATCCTTGAGGAATAGACAGGTCAGTGGAGAACCCATCTGTGTAGAATCCATCTAAGGAGATGTGAATTAGCCTATTGTAGAGAAGATTCTCCAGAATCTGTATAATATGAGAAGGAATGTTGAGGTCTTTTAGAAGAGTAAGAAGTGTGTGAATATTAATCGAGTCAAAAGCCTCTGTTATGTCTAGCTGGACTGCAATGGGTTTTGATAAGCGATTAGATCTAATATGATCAAGGAGAATCTTGACTTCACCCATTGCTGTTAGGGCTGAAGATCCTTTTCTTGCATATTGTGACTGAACAATATTGTCTAAAAATTTTTGCTGGATTTTCTCTTTAATTACACCTTCGATAACTTTGATTAAAATTGGTGTCATGGAGATAGGCCTTATGTTATGGATGTTGGTTGGATCTTTGTTCTTCTTGATGAATGGCACTAAGGCAATCGGGTAGAGATTATTTATTTCCCTTCTTTTAGTGGATAGATGATTGATCATGTTCATCATGATTGGGATAGCAAAGTTATCAAGGTGGGAAATTAGAAATCTTGGTATAGCATGCATCCCAGGATGAACACTGTCAGAAAGTGCTGATAGACGGTTTTTAAGATCAGCTGCTGTTATGCCATGGTTTATAGCAGATGGGTGATCCAGCCATTCACTGATAGTCTTTGGAATATTATTTTGAAGTCGGTTTTTGAAGTGAAGACCAATGTGTTCAATCATGTGATGACCAGTGACATAGTTTCCATTGACAATAAGGGAGGTTGGAGTGTTAAGTTTTTTCCTAGCTCCCAATGCCCATCGCAAATATCCCCGAGTCCAGCAGTGTTGGGTCGTAAGAAAGTTTTGTGATCTTTTAATAGAAATATACTCCACAATAGCCATCTGTTTTTCCTTATACTGATGTTTTAGTGATAGAAGGTGTTTGATATGATCTGGTTCAGTTGAGCATGTCTTTATTTTATTATTGATTTGGTCAAGCTCATTCATAAGCGTAGATGGCCCTTTGTTGTTTCTAGTATAGTGAGCAATCAAGGAATGGATTATCCCAATGAAGGCGAACCATGCCTCTTCTGGGGGCCTTTTTAGTATGTTGATTTTGTGGAAGAGGATGTATGCTTCAGATACAATGGCTTCAGTCATGGAAGCTTTAGTTAACATTCTGATTGACCGGTTGAGAAAGGATGAGGAGTAGTTGGTTAGTTGCAGTGTGGTGATAATAGCATGATGGTCAGAGAAGGGAACAGGTTGAAGAGTAGCTTCCAGACAATGATGGAGTTCAGATGTGTAAAACATCAGATCAATTAATGTATGATACTGTTGGTGTAGTAAGAATAGGCGTTATGAGGAAAGAAGCCCCTGCCATTAATAAAATGTCTGTTGAGCAAGTGAAGATACTTGTTTGTAAAGTGATCATAGGAGACGTTGAAGTCCCCAAAGAGGAGTGCTGGGGAGTTATTGTTGGCTGTTATCATATTTATAGTGTTTATGATCCGAAGGAATATTGCATGGCTATTGGGGGTGTAGACATAAAATGCATTGATTATATTATTGCCATAGGTTAGGTTGGCACAAATAAGGTTCTTATCTTGGTAGGTGATCTTAAACTTGTTAGGGGGGTGTTTATTATTTATTAAGATACCTACTCCTTCAGTAGCTGTATGACTGTTAGATATGTATAGCCAAGCTTGTTAAGCTCAGTTAAAATGAGGCTATTGGACTTTTGGTGATATTTGGTTTCACCCATAAACATAATGTGGGGGGTAAACGAATTAAACCAATGTCTTATGGCATGTACTCATGTAAGCGAATTAATGCCTCTGACATTAACTCCAGCTATCTGGCAAGAGACCTTAGTCATAAGCTGGGGATTGGTCAGAGTCTACCGCCAGAGAAATTTTGAGTTGAGCGCTGTTTTGGTTATTAAATCTCAAAGGCTCGGTCAGGATTTCATCTTTAGAAAACTCATCCTTCGAATAGATTTGAGAGTTAGGCAAAATAGAATTAGCAATTTTCCATTTTTTTTTTGAAGTATGGGACTTAGAGGTTTCCTTGGACTTAATGTTATGGTAATGATTGGATGACTGTGTTAATGAATAGTCATCCTCTGAGCTGGATCCATTCAAGCGAGTGGATTTTTTCCTAGTGGAAGTTGTATAGCTAGTTAGGTCCATCTCAGTTTCAGTGTCTGATGAGTTGATCGAAGGAGAAGGTGGAATTTTAATGGGAATATGGTGATCTTTATTATTCCTGTGGTTAGCAGGATGATGCGTCTGAGATGTGTCTGCATGGATGGATGTGTTTTTGGAGCCCTTGGGATGGTTGGATGTAGTGTGATCCTGATTCAATCTGCCATGTTGGTTTTGTAGCAATGAATCATCCCTAGAATTATCTTTAGACCTGTATGACTTAGGGTTGCAATATTTCATTTTTACAAAATTACATTTTCAAAATGTACTTTTTAAATATATAATTTTTTTTAACTATTTATGCTCTTCTTAATAATTTATTTATTTATTTTCAAATTATAAAATATGTAATGCAGATATATATATATGTGTGTGTGTTTTATAACATATATCTCACTAGCATTACTATATATTAGATTTGTTTTTACTTCATCATCATTAATATTTATTCCTAGCAATCACAAAAACTGCCTTATATCAGAATACCCATTATTTATTTATATTTTCAACTTCTCAGGTAACATTTTTATTATTATTATTATTATTATTATTATTATTATTATTATTATTATTATTATTATTATTATTATTATTATTATTATTATTATTATTATTATTATTATTATTATTATTATTATTATTATTATTATTATTATTATTATTATTATTATTATTATTATTATTATTATTATTATTATTATTATTATTATTATTATTATTATTATTATTATTATTATTATTATTATTATTATTATTATTATTATTATTATTATTATTATTATTATTATTATTATTATTATCAATTTTTCCAAATATTATACACCCTTTAATGAATTTTATGTTTCATGGAGTTGAACAAAATAGGACAACTTTAACCTGGTAATTCATCTTTCAAGTGAAAAGCATCAATATATTAGAATATTTCAAAGAATAATTTATAAATGAATTCTGGATACATTGAAAATTGAATAGTTTTCAATTATCACATATATTTATCTTTTTAATGCAGATATTTAGTTATAAACAAGTCAAGCGGCTTATTTTTATTTTTTATGATACAATTCTAAGTATTGTTAACAATAAATATTTTGAAACTTAAAAATAAATTTAAAAAATATTTAAAAAAATTACTGAATGCAAACCAAGTTTAATAATTATATTTCAATAAATAAAATGATAACAATAATAAAGTAATTACTTTTGGTTTTGCCAATTCCTTGATGTGTTTTATTTCTTTGTTGTTTATAATATTATGAAATATGACAATCCATGGTTTTAAAAAAACATCTTCCATCTGAATGGGTTGTAATTTTAGGAGAGGAGAATCTTGAGCAGAATAATAGCATTTCAACTTCTTTTCTAGAGTGGCACTCTTTAATTTAATAATTATTAACAATTAGTAATTGGGAACCTTTTTTTAAAATATATTTCAAAAATATAATTTAAAATAAAATGTAATATTTATCTATAATAAGTGTAATAATCCTCAAGACTAAGTGGGTTTATAAGTAATCATTAAAAACCAGTCAGCATTTAGACAATCCTAATATCAATAACAATCAACAATTTCTAACTGTTGTCAAGACAACTTCCTTCTCCCACCCTTATTGTTAAAGTGGAATTTCACCCTTACTGTTAAAAGGATGTTGCCTTGAAACAGTTGATTGTTATTGATATTGGGATTGACTAAGTGTTGACCGATTTTAATGATTATTTATATAGAGATAGATTGATCTATCTATCTATCTATCTATCTATCTATCTATCTATTTTTGTCTCAATCTATCTTTCTAATTACATATATGCTACTCAGAATGGCATACATTCATTAAGCTGACTATAGCTATTATTTTTTTAAAATTGACATATTGAATATTGTAGAGTTTATTCCAGAATCTTTTGTTTAAATATATATGTATAATGTAATAGATTGAACCATTGTTATTATTATAAATAATATTAAAACACTGCAAGAGAAAAAAATATCTAATAAATAAACCAAATATACTTTCAATGCATTAGCATGATAGTCATGTTTCTCAACCAAAAAAAAAAGGATGCTTGGTTTATATATTAGATTTTATTTTTTATTCTCAGTTATAGTGTTTTAATATATATGTATGCAACGATTAATGTTACAATAATATTGGCAGCATTTAGACAAGAAAGATAGTTCCATTATCTTAGCACAAACATATATATATATATATATATTTTAATTTATTAAAAAGTTATCATATTGAATGATAGCTATAAGTATATTTTCTTTCCATGTGTTATAGCATCGGCTGGGAAGCGAACCCGCTAACCCAGGACAACTGCTTGTAAGGCAGTTGTGCTGACCTCTTGACCACTAATGCTTGAAGTATATTTTTTTGTAAAACTAGAACGCAATTCCCTGAAATGTTTAAATCATTTAATATTTACTAAGGCAATAAACCTTTAAGCATGTGTGCTTGAAAATACGAAGGTAGGGACCTCTACAGGTCTTAACCACAAGATTACTCTTTGGAAGAAAAGCTGTATCCATTTAAATATTATCCTTGCTAAAATTTATTAAGTTTTTGCTCTTACTAATAAAAATAGAACTTTTTACTGTCTATTGTCTTAATATTACATATTAAAATTAACATTTTTATTATGAATTTATTTTTATCCTTTAAAAACCAAGTGATTATAAATTGCATGCACTTTTGATTTACTTTTTCATATTCATCTTGAATCTTTTATACTTAATATACATGCTCAATATTTTGTTCAAGTTGCTGAAATATGTCACAAATAAGTGTTTAATATATATATATATATGTTATACTTAATGTTTTCATGGTTATATGATGTAGATAAATTATAACTTTTTGGGCTATACCGTGTATTGTTTTCCATTAAAAACCGATATTTCGACGAAATAGCAACCGCCATTATCAAGGTTAACTTTTGAAAGAAAAACCGTTACATCTTAACAAATAATGTGACTATGTGCAAGATGAGAAATGAGATTCAAGTTCAGCATTCACAATATGAGGCTTATCAAAATGTTTATTTCCCTCAGTATTTTTATCTATTAATTTTAAGTTGATATTGGATAAAATGAGAGGTTTCCACATAGTTGGAATACATTGTGCTTCATCAGTTCTATTTAAACCAGTAGGTCTCTTTAATATTTCAATTGACTCTCTCATGGTTCTTAAATCATATCTTTCCAAATTAGCAAGTATATTTGTATTGTCAAAATTAGGTTTGTGACCAGTTTCTAAATAATGGGAAGTAAAAACTGATGTGCTAATTTTTTGTTGAAAAGCATTTTTATGTTCCTTAATTCTGACATTAATTCGTCTAACCCACATAGCCTCTTGAGCACTGGAAACATGGAATTTCATAAACTCCTTGGTGTTCCAAAAATATTCTGTCTTTAGGTTTATACAAAAAAATCACCAATTTTTTTTCCAGTAGAAAAAGTGGTCTTTATATTAAAATAAGATAGTCTTCTACTGATTTTATCAGTAACCCCCCTAATGTAAGGCAAAATTACTCTATTAAGAGAGGACTTATCAATTCTATCCTCTTTTTTCTTTTTAGTATTAATGTTATATAAAGCCTTACATATGATGTTTTTATTATAATTATTAGAAAGCAGAATACTTTTTGTAAGTTCTATTTCTTGAGAAAGATGTTCTTTATCAGATAAATTATAAGCTCTAGTGAAAAGATTTTTAGCTACAGAAAAAATTTGTGCAGGATGATGATGAGAATTAAAATTAAGATATCTGTTTGTATGGGTGGATTTTCTGTAAACTGATACTGACAATGTTTCATCACATTTTCTTGCAATTAAAACATCTAGAAAAGAAAGTGATCTGTTATTTTCCACTTCCATAGTAAATTTAATATTTGGATGCCAATTATTTATAAAAGCAAGAAAAGAATTTAAAGAATCAATTCCATGAGGCTATATGACAAAAATATCATCCACATATCTAAGTCAAATAGAAGGTTTTTTAGTAGCTGCACATAATACTTGACTTTCAAAATTGTCCATGAAAAGATCAGCAATGACAGGTGGCAGTGGGGATCCCATAGAAAGTCCTTTAATTTGTTTAAACAGTTGAGAATTATAAACAAAAAATGTATTTTCAAGGCAATGCTTTGCTAATGGAATAATAAAATCAGGTAAATCATTGTACTGAGCTATTATATTTAATGCTTCTTCAACAGAAATATTAGTAAACATAGAAGAAACATCAAAACTAACCAATAAATCAGTTCCAGTTAGTTTTAAGTTTTTAATTATTGAAATAAAATGGCTTGAATTTTTAATTCTTGATGGAATCTTGTCTGTCAATGGCTGTAAGCATTGGCTAAATATCTAGCCAAGGCATGTGTGGGAGAGCCTATAGCACACACAATAGGTCACAATGGTATCTCAGGTTTATGAATTTTAGGCAAATTATAAAATTTAGGATATAATGAAGAACCTTCTCTTGGAGAAATTTTAATTTTCATATCTTCATCTACACTAGAACGTTTGATAAAACATTTTGTCTTTTTCTCTAAATATGTCAGAGGATCTCTAATAATCTTTGTATAAGTTCTATCATTTAATAAATCTACAATTTTATTATTATAATCCAAACGATCAAGAACAACAATATAATTACCCTTATCTGCTGGAATAACAACAATTGAATCATCTTTTTTTAAATTTTGAAGTGCAATAAATTCTCCTTTAGATAAATTATTTTTTGGTGGTTTCATATTTTTTAAGACATCACAAACTTCAAATCTAATAAGATCAGCTGTGTGTAAGTCTATATTTTTTAAGGAAGATTCTATATTGCATATAATATTTTCAACTGGAACACGTTTAGGAGCCAAAGCATAATTAAATGTTTTTCCAACAGAGAAATTTCATCACAAGAAAGTTTACGATGGGATAAATTTTTTACATATGAATCACCCACAGTATTATTAGTAAATTGTTTTTCCTTTCTACTTATCAATAAATCAAATTTCTTCTTTTGTTTCAAAGTTTTAAATTCCGAATCCTTAACAGATCGAAAATAAACAATTTTATCAAAAATAGATCAAAGAATGGGATGTATAATATTGCTTAATGTTATCTGTTCTCTCAGTAAAAAACAAACAATATAGTTTAACTTCTTTCTAACATCATGAATAAAAGAAATCAAAATTTTCCTACTCGCCACCTGTAGAATGTTTCTCATTTTAAGATACTTTGAATGAAATTTTAATCTGCAGCATTTTGGAACAACCTCACTATCTCTACAACGAATTAAAAATGTAAAGTCGCACAACTTTTCTTTCTTTTCATGGACAATTTTGAAAGTCAAGTATTATGTGCAGCTACTAAAAAATCTTCTATTTGGCTTAGATATGTGGATGATACTTTGTCATATGGCCTCATGGAATTGATTCTTTAAATTCTTTTCTTGCTTTTATAAATAATTGGCATCCAAATATTAAATATATATATATATATATAACCTGATTTGGCACATAGCTTTACATATATGTATGAGTTTAATTTATTCACATTATTGAAAGTAAATATCTATTCTTTATTATTATTGCCTAGATTTTTTTAATTCATTCTTGAATTTTCCTTTAAAGTTTATGATTTTATTAATTTTATGTTTTCTAGATTATATGTGCATATGTTTCCCCATGTTATCCCAACAACTGTCAGCAATATAATTTATTTTTATTAAATCTTTTTACAACTTATTTTATGTTTTTATTTTATTCAATTCATCTTATTTTCATACATAATCTATATATTCATACAATTTTTACTGTTTTTGATTACTTAATCTTTTTTTCACAATAAGTCAAAAAGATGCAGATATAATAACACTTGGCTGGATTATAAATATGCTATTATATAATGTTAAAATAGTGAATAAATTTTAAGAAACCAATGAATATTTTTTATAATTATACAAATAAAATTCAATTTTAACCAGTCACTCAATCACAATTTGTAAATATATTTCAAATTTACAATTTGATCCACAAAACATAGAAAGGAAGAAATTGATTATTTCAAAACAAGCATTAAGCTATATATTATACAATAATGTATAAATAATCCTTAAAAATATGGCATCACACTAAATGATAATCAATTCTTATAAACTTTAACACTTTCAAACATGCAACAAATAAATGTTACTTGATGTATATTATTCTAAACATATTCACTTTAATACTTATTAATCATCATTAATAGTTACTAATGAATATATTTTTATCCATTTGTATTTATTAATTACAGTTTGCAAAATCATATAACTATATTTTCAATATTTTGCATGAATTTTATCAATGCATTCTTTGCCTTGAATGCTTGTGAGTTAGGACAATAGAGCCTTTTTAAAAACCAGAAATTTGAAGATATTTTTATTCATAACATTATCTATTAAATATTTTATCTGCACACATTATGCAATATTAAATAGCAAAAGAATAAATTCCATTTGTCTAAAGTCAGATTTCAGAATGTTAATAATATATAAGATTGTGCAATATGCAGATAAATATTCTACATAAGTATCCTGAAGGAAATCTCCACCCCTCCCCTTTGCATAACCACAGGCATCAATCTGGAATCAGTAAAATAGAGTTTTTCAGATTCTAAAGATGTATAATCTACTTATTTAACTAATAATTGTTAAATAAAAAGGAGGTTTTGCTACTTTTAGCTAAGGAAAAATTTTAAAAAGGCTTTAACTTTCATTATTGCACCATTAATTAATTTGTTGAACGTTAGCTTTTTAAAAACAATGTCTTTTTAGAAGATTGTTCAAACTTTTTTCTCAAAATAGGATTTATTAACATAATATTAATCTTTGAATTTACATGTTATATGTAGTGATAGACAAGATTCAAACTATGATTTACAATGCAGAACTTGATTTACCGAGTGAACAGAAAAACCTTGAATTGTATATGCATATATCTTGCCATTCATAGCTTCTTTCATAGTTTACTAATTAACCTTTGGCCTTAATGGCAACTAGGTAGATCACAGCTGCCAAGAATCACATCATTCCCACCATCCAGATGAGAAAGTAAAAACCCGTACTAATCCCTGTAGCACCCATATCCCAGCCCCCCTCCTAAGGACTAGAAACCAGGCCTCATGGTATTTACAAAGCTCAGAATCTTTCATCCAATTCCCTTACTAATCCCCACAGCATCCGGATCCCCTCCAAAACCCAGGCTTGTGAGACTTTTCAAGCACCAGAACCTGCCATCCAGATGGTAGAGATGAGTGGTACAGCAGTTTAAACCATAGTAGAACCCTCTGGCCTGAGTCACCCAAGCATGAGATTTTCTCATCCTCACAGCAAAGACAAGCAATGCTGCAGCACTAATCAAAAATGTAAATCTCACATGCTTATATCATATGCCATCTACAGATTATCACTTAGTCTAATAACCAACCTGTGAATAATATAGAGAACAAAGAGACTAAAACCACACTGCATCACATCATCTCCACTGCCCTGAAGATGAGAAAGATGAAACCCGTACTAATCCCCATAGCACTTCACATCCCAGCCCCACCATAAGAATGTTGTGTTTAAACATAACCATAAAGAATCAGTGATATCCTACAGATAGCTTCTGATATCTTCATGATTCTCTGTAGCAGGCTTATTATATTGTATTGAAAATTGAATAAATTGGGAGGAATTTAATATTAAATTACATAATTAATAATTTTTGCAGTGCCATATGTGCATGTTTTGAATATTTCTAATACATTTTCTCTGACTAAGCATATAATTTTTGCAAAAAAATGTGCACGCATGTGTGTAAAATGTAACATATAACTAAATAAAGTTAAGGTAAGAAAGAAAAAAGAGAGGTAGATAGATATATGTATAGATAGATAAAAGTATAAACAGGCAATATTTAGATAAATGAATATATAGATATAAAACATACATGAAGCTTTGCATTATATCTGGTGTGTGTGTGTGCTTAGATTGAGTTTGTTTAGAAGTATGTATAACTAATTATTTTGAAAATTATATCAACTTACAATAAGATGGTGATTGTTACAAAGCTTCACATATTTATCCCACAAATCTTCTGGGATTGGTTCTGGACTATCGTCTACAGGTACATAATTAGGTCCTGCTTGTCTAATACTGATTATGTAACTATTATAAATCTGAATAATAGTCTTATCTTTAGGATCTTCAAAAAAAAATAATATCATATTAATGTTAAAATAAAACTATCCTTTAACATATGTTTTACTTGAAGATTAAACAACATATCTAGCTACAAGTTTCAAAACAATTTAACTTCTGTTTTAACAGTTATTTTCTAATTTTAAAAATTTATATTTCTTTTTAAATATTATATAAATTAATCTTTGAATTAATAAGTAAAACTAAAGTTTTTTAAAATTTAATGCATAGATATAATATTATAAATTTTCATTTTTTTTTAATTTTATATATTTTTAATTTATTTTTTTCTTTGCTTGTATTTTTATGCAGAATATATTTTTGACCATTGTACTTTTTTCATTATTCAAAAACTGTTAATTTATTTCTCTTTTAATTGCATTAATGACATGTTTTTATTAAGTCTGAGTTTTACAAACTATTGTAATAACTGAAACACAGGCTTATTATATACCTCTGTATATATATATATATAATTAGTTTCCAACCAGTAACCACCTAAACATTCACAGTAAATATAGCAACCAATATCTCTAACTGCTGTCAAGGCAACCTTCACACCTTTTAATAGCAAGAATGGAAATCCATATATATATATATGGATATATATATATATATATATATATATATATATATATGTAACAGAAATAAAAATAAAAATTTATTAATTAATTATTAATTCAAATATGTTTATAATCTGAGCCATTTGTAACAGTAAGAAAAAAATCTGTAACAGCATATAAAATAATGTAATGATGAAAAAGGCTGATATTTTGTAACCGATTATAAATATATAGATTAATGAGTGATAATGATAGTTGTTATAATTTATAAAATAAACACTAAACAGGATATGCTCCAGCGGTTCCTCATTTGTAACCGAATAAAATTAAAAGTGAAATGAATTTACTATGTTAGCTAAAATACAAGTTATAATTAAATAAGAATGACGCTAACATATAAATAAGAACATATACATATCATGCTCTATTTGGGTGTCTAAATATTTGCAACTATCCTAAACATTAATTCTGTCACGCTAATAATGAAATAAATAAATTATCCCATTTTTCAACTCATAAAATAATAAAATTAAAATTAAAACTATCATCATTAAAGATTTAAAGTATTTCGATATTGGGGAGTCATTTGACCAATAAAATATATTACCATTGTCATTAGATAAACTTACATTAGATATAGCAACTGAATAAAATTACTGTGAAATCCCTGGAGTGCATTATGCTTATCTCCAATAATAGGTTCTTATAACAAAGAATCCTTCCCATTCTTCTTTCCGAATATATAAGACCATTCATGGCCATATGCACACACTGGCATTATTTATAACAATGTATAAAAAATATCATATAAAGTTAATATTATTAAGTTGGAACGGGGGCTGGATCACTTTTACTCAGTTTAGCTAAGTATTTGCGTTTTCCACGGGCATCATTAGATTGATTTAAATCTAGATAAATACTATCTGTGTATAGTGTACTGAGTTCAAACTCATTCGGTACATTTTTACTACACATGGTTTAGATGACTAATGAACAAAAAAAATGACCTTCTTATATTTTATCCATGCCAATAAAATTATAAAATCCCAATATCACAAAATTTATATATCAAAGACTCTTATAGATATTACTAACTCAGTTAACATATATTGATGAACAGATGCAAAATTACTCTCATTAATGGCTTCCAAACAAACATAGTGAAGACCATTACTTAAGTGGATGGCCATAAAACTAGTTACTTAACTTAATTATTTATCATAATATAAAGATGATGATGATGATGATGATACCAGCCATAGCTTCATAATGAATTCACAACAATAAATTTATCTTTCACAAACATATAGGCACTTTCTTAAAATCATCCCATGTTAAACTGGGATTTAAATATATATGTTTAGCATTTATATATGTTTATAGTTACTTATTCCAGGTAGTTTTATAGTTAAAACTAGGATTCAATAATACCAGTGATGATGAATGATCATCATGAATCTCACCACCTGATACTCAACTTTTTAGAAATCCCTATTTACTAAACACATTAACTATTAACTTTGGGTTTGACTGAATGATTATTATTTAATCAAATAATGATGGTGATCATAACTCTTGTACAGTATTATTTTAAACAGTGTTTTAATCAATAATATGATATCCATCCTTGATGAGGATGATCAAAACTTATGGGCATAACATAATTTTAGCTTTCTATTATTAACCTATAATTATTAAAACTTGGTTAGATGTCAAGCATAATCCTTAAATACTTAAATGTAAATCAATATTCTAGCTTGCTTAACATTTTGCGAGCATTTGCTTATTATATGCAAGTGCTGATGATACTTAATATCTGTGAGCGATGATGATGATCATTTAAAATGATAGAACCAAGACAAGAAAAATATAACAATATTTTAATAATAACTTGGAAATCAATGAAGATATATAATTATATTTTATTAATACTATTCTTCTTTCTTTTCTTTTGTTAAATCAAATTTACTAATTATACAATTAACTCTATTATTATATTAATTAAATATAGAATTAATACAAAATTTTATATACACATATCCAAATAAACTTAATATACAAGTTTGTTATTTTTGATATTTTAAAATAAGCTGGCTTAAACTGATATTAGAAAAAAAAAATTCTACAAATGCTCATTCAAAATGTTCACTATTTATATGTCATAAAAGCAACTTACATTTAGGTAATGTGTGTGTTTTCTCTCACTTTCATTCATATGTTAAGCTCTGCTCTTCAATTTCCTATATTTAAACTAATTATGCATAACCTATTCTCTTGACATGTTTGTCTAAGCAGTTATACATGCACACATTTGGTAACATGTCAACATATATGTTTAAAATGTATACCTCTATATGATGGATTAATACATAAATCATATATAAAAAATATTATAAAAAATATTATTGCAACCTTGAGCAAAAATAAATAACAATTAAAAAAACATCATCAAGCATATATTGAGAGGTTGAACAATAATAATTAAAAAAAAACATTTTTAATATTACAATACATAACAATAAAAAAAAATCAAAATAATGAAAAAATTAAGTTTAATAAATTTAAATGATGTGTGTGTGTGTATTTCATGTATTATCAAGAATAACATAATTAATGAACAAACTCTTAATGTTTTCTGTATCAAAAGAAAAAAAATGCTTTGATTCTATAAATTAAAGTTTACTTTTAATAAGTAAGAATAAAAGATTGGTTAATAAAAGTTCAAAGTTACCCTATTATTTTCACTTCTTATAAATGTTCCAGGTTTGAATTTTCAGACTGCTTGCCTCATGTATAGCTTCAACAGGTGGATTTTCTTATTTCTACCATTTAAAAAGAAAAGTTCTTGTTGATACCTTTTAACAAATATGAATTGGTTGACTTGCTTGTTTCCACAATTTTAAAATTATTTATTGCTGATACTTTTGATAACAATGAATCAGTTGACTTGCTTGTTTCTACCATTAAAAAAATAATTGTAGACACTTTAGATGAATGTGAGGAAAACTCTAAAAGAATTTGATTTATAGCTTAATGAAACTTGGCTATATATATGGCTTTCATACATCTTTTTTCCTTTTCTTTCTTCTCCTTTTGTCAAAGATGATCAGATGACCTCTGTGGCTGGTTTTAAATTTGGCCATTCTTTGGTTATTAAGAACTTTTGTATAAGTCCAAAGATAGATTAGTGAGCTAACCCATAGATGTCAGATTTCAAGAAGCAGAAACAGTGGGTTTTAACAAGGCATCCTGATTATTTCCTTCATAACGAAATTATTTATTAATACCATTTTCATAGAATTTCAATAACTTTATATTAATCTTGCTGTGAGCTGCTTTATATATATATGCACATCTTTTTCTGTATTTACTTTTAAACAAGAGTCATTTTCCACCTTCCTCAATTTTTTAAAGAGAAAGAAAAAAAATCAATAGCTCATACTCTTCAAAAAAAAAAAGAAAACTGTTCATCTCTTTTCAGTTTAAAACAATTGCATATTTCATAACATTATTAACTGATTGCCATTCTTAAAAATGGTTAAGTAATTGCCTTCAAAACTGCATTTTGTTCAGTGATTCTCCTTTTAACAGTAATAAAAGCTGACTTTAGCAATATTAATGACTGATTTCTCTTTTTTTTTAAAAACTACATATTGCCAGGTCACTCACTTCAAACAAAAACTGAACTGCCATACATATTGTTTCACTCATTTTTATATTTTGAATTTCTGATCAAAGAAACTAAAATCCCCCAACAAAAATAACTGTGACTTGAGATAGCAATAAATCTCACCCAGACAATTTTAAGTTATTAACAAATAAAAAATCAACAATTATTTATCCCATCAAAGCATCCCCTTTTCTGAGTTAATCTAAGATAATCTAAGATAATACAAACAATAAAGCTTGCAATTTATAGCCGTTAGAAATAGATGTAAAAGTGTTTTGTGTTTACACAGCCGTTCTCATTGTTTCACACTCTTGCAGATGTGCCTAGTCTTATCGACTAATCTTGATCGCTTTATTTTACACCTTCTTTCTGATCTGATTTATTTAATAAAAAAAATACAGCTAAATAATTTCAACACATTATTTAATGACAAAAATAATAAATCAATATATTAAATATTGCTTACTATTACATTCTCTCTCTACATCTGCTTATGTTTATCATCTATAAACTATATAATAACAATAATAATACATGCACACATAAATCTCTATATAATTTTTTTTTACTTAGAGAATATATATATGTGGGAAATGAGAACATATATATATATATATATATATATATATATATATATATATATATATATATATATATATATAGGGTATATGAGCACAGACTTTCACATGACCCATCACTCTCCACTCTATCTAATAACACTGATACACTTAAACACATATATGTTGAAAAGATAAATAATCACCAATATACAGATTTCATGCTAAACCAAAGTGATTTTTTATTAAAGCCTACTAATATTACTATTGCTGTTGCTAATTCTACTATTACTACTATTATTATTACTATAATTGACTTTAACTGAAAAGTAAACAATAATTCCAAATATTTTAAATAAAATAGTAAAAATAATTACATTTTCAATATTATAGTTAATATTCAATAATTCAAAATAAAAAAAATTTAAGTATAGAAATTTTTCTAACAATGTGACTAATTTATACTATGCTATAAACATGATAAAAATGAGGGTGAAGAAGACTTTTGTTTTTAAATTCATAAAATTAGTATCATAATCCTATTGCAGTTTAATAATTCATTTTGAAAACTTAAAAATATTTCTTTTTACAACTAATAGGATGATAAATCCTATTTTGATAGTTATAATATATAGGGTATATGAGCACAGACTTTCACATGACCCAACATTCTCCACACTATCTTATAACACTGATACATTTGAACACATATATATTGAAAAGATAAATAATCACCAATATACATTATTATATCTATCGTTTTATCAACTTAAATATAACTCCGAAAGTTTAATAGTATATTTTACATCTTGAGAACTTAATTAATGAAATAGTTTATACTCTGCAAATATATTTTTCTGTATATATAAAAATAAATGCTACTAATTGAAGAAAGTAAAATTCAAATAAATAACTACCTTTTTTTATATATAAATCATAAAAAACCTGGAGATTTTTCAAATTACTTACACTAATATTAAAAACTTCTATACTGTATACCATCAAAAATGTAAGCTTTGTTCTTTATATATTTAAAAAAAGACTAATTTAGTCATGATATTAATTCACTTTCACATTTAGATATCACACTGATAGATTTTCTTTAAACAAATAAATTAATACACTGTACAGGTGTACACACACCTGCACATATATAATGTAATATATAAGGGATCTGATCTCACACTTTCACACAACCCTCAATTCTCCATGCCACCTCATATTGCTGATCCACCTGATCACACACATGTTGAAAAAATAAATATTCACCAATATATGTATTTAACGCTAAACCAGCAGTCATCAATTGGTCCAGATTACCATCTCCACACATATATACAGTCAGTGCTCAGCTTTATATTAAGATAACCAATCTTCATACTTTAATGGACAGGCTTCAAACTACTCCAACCCACAATCCTTCAGCCATCCATTTCATTGAAAATCTGATGATGGAACATTCAAAGCCCACGTTAGTGCCAAAGTTGCCATCCTACAAATAACTAAAATGTGTAATATTTCTACTTTTTATTACTGATGCTTTACTATTTATCTCAACTTTTAGTACAAATCTAAAATTGAGAGTTATTCAACATAATCATTTATATAACAGAGACAAATCCAACAGTGCTTATAGCTCAGTATGCATCGACCACAAAATAAACACTGGCCACTCTTTAAATCTACCAATGCTACAGTTATCTGCTTTGAAAGCAACAAATAAGAGAGGCCTGGCCCATAATTAACTTCAAGAATGCCATCAATTTAAGAGCCAATAGCATTCCCATTATAAAACACTGATCATTTAATTCAACAGCATAGTTAACGGTCTAACTGATTTTTGCACATATATTTACAAATGCAATTATGCAAATTCATTAAAATTAGAGGCCCATTTAATTTATCTGCAAGTGGAAATTCCAACATCCTTGCTAATTTTATTTTAGTGGTGGTTTCACAAAGATACTCTATACCAAAAGCCTGGCTTAACAGTTAAAAACATAAAATATCTATTTTTTTATATCAAACTTATCAAATCACTTCACCATAATATCATTTCATTATTTTATTATATCTATATATATATATGTTGATAGGAAGATTTACACAGGTTCCATATATAAAAGACATATTTTGCGGGTTCATCCGTGTTAAAATATTTTAAAATACTGACATTTCAACTTGGTAACACAAGTCATTTACTAAGTGGATGACTTGAATTAAACATTAACTCGTAAATCGAAAGATTTCACATAACATTAATGTTTAACAGAAATATTGGACTTAATCAGTGAAGAATTTATTAGCTTCATGCTTCCAAATCAAAATGCTTTAGATTTGCCTATATAATTAAAAAAAATAGGTTAGAGATAGGAGGAGTCCCTGTTATCTTTATAAAATCGAATCTCGCGTTATGATTTGTAGAGATCTCTCTTGCTAAAATTAAGCACTCAAGGCGCATGTACTAAGGTTTTAGCCTTATATAAGTATTACGTGCTGACATCGCACTTAATAAGAATTAATATTTACAACTTTAAATTGATTCAAAATATTTCTAAATTTAGTATCTGAATATTTATTTACTCGTTGTAAATCGAAACATTTCGCGAACGTTAATGTTTAACAGAAATAGTGGAATTAATCAGTGAAGAATTTATTAGCTTCATGCTCCCAAATCAAAATACTATACCTAATGTAATTTCTTAAATTGCAATAATATGTCAGCTATTATAAAGGTAAAATATTTTAACATCTTGAAAATCTTCCTGCACAATAGAAAAAAATTATAGTCATTTGTTACTACTTTAATTATCTTTAGGAAACATGCTGACAGTTAAGATAGAATAACTTAATTTACAATCCATTTTATTGACTTAATAAAATGAAAAATAAAAATAATTTGATCACTTGTTATATTAATAGAATTAATGAAATATAAAAGAATGTTATTAAAACGTATCTATAAGGCAGGTGCGTTTGAGTATATCGTTATCTGCTTTTTCTTTTATGTGTCAAAGCAGCTGTGCTAACCACTCGGCCACTAACGCTTCTGCTTTTTAGTCATTATTTTATTTACTTTCAAGTAAATTTGTTGCACGCATTTTTTTTGTTTTTTTTTTGTTAACACATCTACTTTCCGAAAAAAAAAAAAAGAATTATTTACAATATACTATAAAAAGGCTTAATCAATTAGTCTATATAAATCAGTAACGTCTAAATGAATGGCAGAATTCAATGCACTAAACTTCATACTTCCTTTAATTAAGAAAAAGCAATTTTACATCACTTCGTATTAAAGTTAAATTGTATATAAAATACTACCTTTGGGAATGTCGTTTAGCAATAAATTTTCACATTTAAGTATTTACAGTAGTATTCACTAAATGGGTATTTTCAAATTCAAAATTACTTACCCGTTTCTAAAAATTTTCCAGCATAGTATAAAGCCATTTGCATAATGCCTTTCTAAAATATTTAAAAGTAAATAATTACTTAGTCTGTTCTAGCATCTAAATCATAATTTTAAACTTTAAAAATGTTACCTTATAATAATTTTCAGTTAACAATTCCAAAACATATTTTAAAGCAATGCTTCCTACTTTTTCTTTTGCCAATTTTATAAGCGCTTCGTTCAGCCATTCAATGGATTCGAAATATTTCCCAGTAAGTAAAAGTCGTCGACCAATGTGATAGCAATCGATGGCTTTAAAAAATAAAATAATTAAGTAAAAAAAAAATGTTTATTATTATTTTTTTGAATTCAACAGGTTTTTTTTTACTTACCCAAAAGTGAATATGTTCTTTGACCTTTTACTAGCCTTCCATTTGAAATATTGGAAATCGATAAATTATATGTTTTTTGTAAACGACTAAGACTTAGGCATACTTCTGAAAAATCATCTTCAGAAGGGAAATTTATTTTTTCTCCATTAACTGTATAATTTTGCGCAATTTCTATTAATAAAATAGTGTATATATATATATGCTCACAATATACACATATATAAATAAATGTCTGTTTCATCATATGCATTAGGGTATATATATTGACAGATTTGTTGTATACACATGGAAATAAACATCAAATAAAATAAAAATAAATGTTTATATACTTGCCTGCCTGTAGGAAAAAAAAATTAAACAATGTGATTGATCTCAATATAGCATGGAAAAATTATTATTATTATTATTATTATTATTATTATTATTATTATTATCATCATCATCATCATCATCATCATCATCATTATTATTATTATTATTATTATTATTATTGATTTTTTACATGGTTTTATTTTAAACAAATTTATAATTTCAAATTTTCTTACTATAAATGATTAAATTATTCATTTAATTAATGATAATATGGATCTGGTTGTCATTTATTTTGATCTCAATAAAGCATTTGATAATACCAATCATAATTTTATAATAGATAAATTAAGGAAACTAAGAACAGATGTGGATTTCACAAACATAATAAAATCATTGTATTTTTGTATTGGACTATTTCCATCATCTAATATGTGTATTGAATGTCTTTAGAAAAATTTAACTTTATTTAAATATTCCAAATACATTCAACTGTTAGTATTAACACATCAAACAGGTTAGAATATGCACAACGTTTTGAGAGGTATTATTCTACCCTCTTCTTCGGGTGATGCTGGCCTGATCAGTGACATTACAAGCATGGGATTCGAACCTGGACCCTTAGATCTTGAGTATTGAATTTTAAGGTAGTATTACTTTAAAATTCAATACTGAAGAATCTAATGGTCCAAATGTTGTGCATATAGTAACTTGTTTGATGTGCTATCACTAACAGTTGAATGTATTTGGAATATTTAAACAAAGTTAAATTTTTCTAAAGACATTCAATACACATATTAAATGATGGAAATAGTCCAATATAAAAATACAACTAGAACAAAATATCATCACAGACCTTCAAAGAAAACACAATAATAAAATTTATATCTTTCAAATAGGAATGATGAAAAACATGAACACTTCTTGCTTCCAAATTAAGAAATTCATCAAGAAACTGGCTCTTATCATCTGTAATATTTAATGTTTTTTCTATATGATTTACAATATACCTAATCAAATTCTCATTACTATCATATATAGATGATTACAAAATTTTCTAACAAAGATATAATCATGAAAATAGCGACAATTTGCTAACTAATATTAATAATCTTATACAATGATGCCTATAAAATATAATGAAAATAAATCCCAATAAATGCAAAATCATAACTTGTAAATATAACTTCTGATTCAGTGAATACACTATAAATATAAAAATTGTAGAAAGAATTGATAATTATAAAGATTTCTGCTTCATATTCTCATCAAGTGGATTATTTAATATTCGCATAAATAATATTGTCAACAAAGTTCTAAAAACAATGAAACCTACAATATGCTACTGAAAATTATTTTCCAATTATAACAAAAATATATTTATTCAAATGCAAAAAAAAATGCCAATATAGTTCAGTTGTATAAAACCCATACACTAAAGTAGATATTCATAAACTGCATTATACAAAAAATTCTTTAATATGCTCGCTCTCATAGACAATTTTTATCCAGATATTAATCTAAAAAAAAAGAAAGAGATATGACTGACAACAGAGCTTTTATTAAAATAAAAGAGAAGGTAGTTTACTGGAAATTATGTCTCAGTGCTAAATAACCAATAGTTATATAAGTCAAGAGTAAAAAGACAAATTACTGGAAATAACATCTGTAATTATGAAACATTTGTTTTTCCTAGAGTTATAAATAATAATGCAACATAATAATTATTTATTAACAAAGAATATAAAAATTTGTTACATTAGGTGCAAAATATAATATAAATAATATATAAGCATACTTCTCTGTAAATGGCAGATGTTGTAGGAAAAGTAATAAAGCTGAACTGAATATTAATAATAATAATTTAATAATAATGTTGTTGTTTTAATTTCTGCTTTATGCAAAAAAGTGAAGCTTACTATTATTAAAAAAAAATTCTATGGCTGAGCACTTTCAGAAAACTTAAGTCTCCATATTCATAGCCTATCTTGGGAGTGTCAGCCTTCATTGAGATTTTAAGTGAAGTTTAGCGGTAATTTATGCAAAATGTATTCAAAGTTTTCTTTCATAACGACCATTTTCTGGAGATTGCTAAGCACGATTCTTTTTGGGTTACTGCATAGTTGTTATTTGCAATAAAGCATGCTTCCTTTATTTTTCACTTCACATCATTATTTTCAGTGCACAGTGCCCTTGCCATAGTGGGTTCAAACACATGGATGTTGTTGTTATTGTTGATGATGTTCTTATTATTATATGGTATCTTATACCAAGAAAACCATAATTAATTTTACTTATTAAATTAATGGTAGCAGAGTACTTAAGAATAATAAACAGAAAGATTTGGGTATTATCTTTACCAATAATTTTTCTTTCAATAATCACATTCAGATATCAGTAAATAAATCCTATAAAATTATGAGTCTAATATTGAGATTAAATATGAAAAAACTAAAAACTTACTGGCTTACTTTTTAATACATTGAGTCCTACACTATGGGTCTGTACTATGAAATAACTACAATTTTTCAACAATAAACAATCCTCAAAAAATGCAAAATAAATATTATAGATACATTTGAGATGACACATGATTGAATAAAACAATAATAAGTATAATAGAAGATTAATAGCAGTTATGATGTTCTTATTTAAATTGGCACATCACAAAATATCATCAGAATATGACAACTAAGATTTTTCTCAGCATTCCAACTTTTAAATCTAGGAATCAAGATTTATTTTATTTACATACATTAAGAAGATATATGAGCACAGACTTTCACATGATTCACAACTCTCCACACTATTTCATAACACTGATACACTTGAACACATATATGTTGAAAAGATAAATCATCACCAATATACGTATTTCATGCTAAACCAGCAATCATCAGTTGGTCCAGATTACATTCTCTACACATATATGCTATAAGTGCTCAGATATATATTATGATAGCCAATCCTCATCCTTTAATGGACATGGATTATGTCCTGTGTATGAGGGGTCAGATTGACCTTAGGTCAACATGGGTGTGACAAGAATCTTGGCCTTAGGATGGCCTTTGAGCGTTCCATCATCAGATTTTCAATTGGATGGACAGTTGAACAGTTGGAGTGTGGAGTAGATTGAAGCCTGTCCATTAAAGTATGAGGATTGGCTATCTTAACATATATCTGAGCACTTATAGCATATATGTGTAGAGATGGTAATCTGGACCAAGTAATGATTGCTGGTTTAGCATGAAATATGTATATTGGTGATTATTTATCTTTTCAACATATATGTGTTCAAGTGTATCAGTGTTATGAGATAGTGTGGAGAGTGGTGGGTCATGTGAAAGTCTGTGCTCATATACCCTATATATTACATATATAAACACAGGTATATAATAAGCCTGTGTTTCAGTTAATACATTAAGAAGAGTAACTTATTCACCTATTTATAGATTACAAATGGAATATAACAATAGATTCAAAGAAGTTGATATGGTCCCTTTAATTGAAAGACTTTATATATACATGAAGAAACACCAATAGATAAACATATATATTATTACATTTGTGGCTACTAAGCTGCTATTTACAAATAAATGAATAGAATAGAATTAAATTATGTATCAAAGCCAACTTGATTGGTCCAAAAATATTATGTTGGAATTACATATATACAGGAAGTTATTCAGTTACAGCTTATATTTGTGATTACACATGCATATATCAAGTTACATAGGAATTACATAGGTATATATATTGTGACGACCACGTAAAGTCGTCGTCACACGTATATATTTATTAATAAGAATTAGCTAAATTAGCTACTAGAAAGTAATAAAGGTAAATGGATTAACTACTAAAAATTAAAAAAAAGAAGGAAAAGAAAAAAAAAGTTGAAATTCAAATGTCGAAATTACTTTGGATTTTTGTAATAGTAAGAGAAGGGAAGGGGGGTGTGCATAAAGAAATGCGTCTCTTTCTTTTAAAAAAAAACGAGTAAGTCAAATGCTTGAAAGTTATTTCTGTTTATTGTGGGAGAGGGGAAGGGGATGCATAAAGAAATGCGTCTTTTTCTCTCTTTTAAAAAAAACTATATTGTAACAAGTTAAAATAAATTATGAACAAAAACTTGAAAAAATGAATTGTAAACTTTTAAGTAAAAAATTAAATGTAATATGTAATGTAAAAACAATATGGCCATATAAATTAGAGGTGTTAAAGTCTGTTGGACTAATTAAATTCCTCGGACAAAGAAAAATGTATAACAAGGAAAAGCTTATAATTACAGCTAAATTAATTAAAACCTACATTCCAGCCACTAATTAAACAAATAGGTTGATAAGAGTTTGTCAGAAATCTAAAACATTAATTAAAAATTTACAAAAACAATGAACAAAAGAAATACAGTAAGAGAGTTACAATTATTATCTGATCATTCTGAGTAGACATTTTGAGAAAGCAACAGCTAAAAGAAAATGAAAGAAGTGTGCAGCTAGTGGCGTTAAAGGGACATGGGTTCATATTCAATCTGTCTCACCACTGACTCACAATGTATAAAATCTATGCCTGACATGCTAGAGACCGCCGCTTCTGTGACTGAACAACTTAAGATCTACCTAAAGAATCAACAAGAAGTAAAAAAACTGGAACGAGAAATAACCCCACAAACTAAGAGAGAAAATCAATCCAGCCGACAGTGAAGGACATACTGTCTCTACAAAAAAAGGGATGATCTCCCACTGGATGGTAAAGAGCGCTCAAAAAGAAATGTCCATGGAAACAACTACAATGAAAACCTAGGTAAAAGCATGCATGCATTTTAATTTTTAATGTTCATAAATAAATAAACAAGGAACAATCTTGATAGATTTAGAGCTCTACCTAATAGGACTTCAAAATAACTTTAATATTTGATCTGTTTTATTATGTTTTATTATAGCCACGTATTATATATGTGTGTGTGTTTTTTTATTATTGTTATCATGTATTTTTTTTATATATAAAAGTGAGTGTTATTAAACATATTTATTCGTAAATTGCATATATTTGCTTTATTCTCCTATCACCAAGCTACGACAGGGGGGGAACGGACTGTAATTTAGTGGTTAAAGGGTAAGGCTGATTTTTAAAGGTATTCATGTGCTGCTTGTTTGTGAGAATTTCCCAATTATAAAAAATAAATAGCAAGCGCTGGACATTCATTAAATTTCTTGAAATAGTTTGCTTTATTCAGCAGCCGAGGGTTCTTGATCAGGAAAAATAACGCCAAGATAATATGTACGTATTGCATTGGGGTTCGGTCAAGGGTATGGATATGAAGTTAAATTTGTACCTGTATTAGCTCTCTGCTTGCATTGTAATGGCGTTGGTTAAATAAATAAATAAACAATATCCATTACAGTTGGAGGCTAAGCTGGGATATTTTGGTTAGCAAAACTGATAGCAAAATTGATAAGAAATAAATAAACAAAAGTTGTAAAAAATAAGAGTATAATAAAAATAAATGTATAAAAAATAAGTATAAAATATAATTGAAATAAAATAAGATATATAAATCAACCTCCAAATAACTGTTTCCATTACAATATATATATATAGTATGTGTAAGTGTTATTCATGTACAGATTATATCAGTGATTACAAGTGTATACAAATAATACTTACATTATTGCCATGGTAACAGCTGGTAGAATACTGACAGCACTTACATAGAATTAATACCTACATATATATGTTATGTAGCAATAAATTTGAAGTACTAGTGAAAATTCATTACATATGATAAAATACTTGTCAGTTATGTAGAATTAACAGTAATTTATGCAACAACCAATTTAAATACAATTGAGAATTCAGGAGTTAAAGATATTGATGATATGTGTTTGTATAGACATAAGCTGCACCAAATCTTTCTTGGTAATTGTCATGAAGTGCATCTTCAGTTAGAAGTTCATGTGAGATACAATGGGTAGAGCATTTTTATAGTTTATTGTGTTATACACTTGGGTGAAAGAATGAAGAGCCCATGATGGATGAGAAAAAACACACAGAGGATGCATATGGGGACTCAAGATCAGTCTTATTGCAGAAAAAGAATATTGAGCATTATTTAGAAGATGTGTGTATCATTTATGGTGTACATATTTGATTGGGCCTGAAATCTGATTTTATTGGAATTATGGTAGGAGGTTAGAGATTGGATCAGGATTTTTGGAGTGGCCATGTAGGAGCAAAAAGAGTGGGAGGTGTACTATCTCTAGCTGTTAGTTTCTTAAGTTTGTTAAGAAGGTGACAGTATGGCATCGGGTGTTGTTATGAATGCAAAAGGTACTATGATTACATTAAAATGCACATAATATGTGACTGTATGTATAGCTGGGATTGCACTTTAGTGGTATGTCTCTATAAGGCTACAGAGTATGATGTTGTTATGATATGTGTTTAGCACAATGTCACAAGAGCATGCTAATTTGAGCAGTGTGAAAGAGATGGTATTGTCTTTCCTCCTCTTTCTAGCCCACATCAAAGAGAAGATTGATCCATAATGATGTGAAATTGGCAGTGAGAGAAAGTGAAAAGTGTCAAGAGCACAAATATTAACATACAAAATCTAGTCAAAGAACTTTGGTTCTAAGGACCATTTTTTATTAAAAATAGCAACTGGGCATTGTCTATTCTTAGCATTGGTGAGATGGCATCAGGCAATTGGTTTAGATTTTATGTTCTAGTAAGTACATATACTTGCACCTTGAAAAGATATTTTATTGTAAATCTTTCTGAATTGCTCTGTAAATGACAATAGGTATCCATATTCATAAACATGTATATTTATAGACATTATACTCACCATATATTCTAATGCTGGGAAGCATCTTATGGTGATTTCTAGATTTATGATTTTTTGTTGGAAAAACATGAATGGAATTAAGTCACAGGCCATTGTGGGTGGGCAAGCAGTTTATACATTGACGGAAACAGTCTTCCTACACCATAGTATCCTGTTGCATAGTGAGGAAATCAAGGAAGTAAATGATTTGGTGGAATTTATAATTCTTGAGTAATAGACTATTTTTGTGATGACAAACTGGTCAAAAAGTCAACTTTTGAGTATAATTAGAGTCATAACATGAAGAGGAAAGTAACAATCCACTCAGTATCATCTCATAATTAATTTTGAAATTTTTTTGACTCATTCCATTGGCTCCCATGTAAAATGGAATGCTGAGAAAGGCAGTCAGTTTACATCAGTAGGTTTGTATATAAAGTTTTCCAGTTTAAAAAAAACAGGAAACAGTTCTATGCATACAGAAGGGTACAAGGGGTATAGTATTTTTATATAGGAGGTGAGTTAAGGTATCAACATGGACCAAATCAAAAGCAGTTTCAATGTTGATCTGGACACCAATTGAGGCATATTTCTTTTGTTCTCAAAATGAGTTTAAGATTGTCTTAAACATATTTTTTGGACTGTTAATGAGCCTTTCTTTACATATTACATGGGTGATATTAAAGAGAGTAGATGTGGTTCTATTTTAACTTTTATGACTTTATTAAAACATTTAGTACCAGGAGACCTATGGAAATGACTGTAGATTGAATAGATTGGACATTATAACTTTCTTTTCTTATTACATTAATATGATAGAATATAATCCTTGTATATCATAGAGCTTTTGTGACATATAATTTGCTAGATTACTTATATATTTGGCGGTAAAACAACTAAGAGAGAGGAAATGGATTTAGAGATACCATGGAACCATGGGTGACATGTTAATTGTGGAAAGCTTGATCATGAAATCGATAGTGCGGTATGGAGTAACAGATTTAGATTGGCCAAAACAGTTGGCAGATGGTCTGAAAATACTAATTTCTGCTTACAATAGTAAATTGGCTGTATCATATTATATCCAAAAGTTACTATTTCTCCAATGTCAGGAAAACTCTAGTAATGGAAGAGTATCCCAGTGCCCATTGGATATAACCCTGGGTACATGTAAAATTTGTCAAAAGATATATAAAATTGTATAGAATCAGGATGTAAAATTTACTTTAATTAAACATGAAAACTGTTTACATTTGTATAATAAGTAAAGTGAAATATCTATGTTAAGTAAGTGGAATTATAGCTTTAATATTTTAGTTAAACCAAAGATTTATTTTGAAGGTTATTAAAGAATGGACATATTACATGTTTAAAGTGAATATTACAACCAGATTGTATACAACTTTCTTTTTTATATAAACATTCTATATATAGGAAAATATAGTTTGTTTGAATTTAAAAAAAACACTAAAAGGTATAAAATAAATTTTAAATGGTTAATACATTAGATATAGTCTAATCTATGAACAGTTTTTGTTAGCTAATACACCAAAGTTTTGAAGCCAGAATTCTCTACACAGTTCATTGTGAGGATTTTTCTTTTTGGGAACTAAAATTTCTTGCCTGATGTCATGTAATTGATTTCATTTATAATCCTGTTCTGTTCCTTATAAGATTCTATAATGTACTTTATGAATTTTCTTTTTGAGTTTTGAGGTTTAAGTTTTTTTTTTTTTTGATTATAGATTCCTTCAAAAATAGATTGGTCAGATTCTACAAAGATCCAGGTTAGACTTTCAGCAATTGGAAGTTCTTTTGCTTTTTTACTCAGACATCCTAATGATGTTTTGACACTGCTTGAATAAAACAAGAATCCAGACTGACTAATTTCAAGGAAAGTTGACTATATATAGGTTTTAACCTTTTGTTTTTAAAACTTTTGATCTTGTTTTTAACACCTTTGGTAATTAAAACAGGTAAAACTCATTATATGTATGCCACACACAGCAAGCTAGAGTAACCTTTGGTAATTCCTTAATTTCAACAAGCTTATGACCTCATTTTATTTTAATTACATGAATTTTCAAGACCACCATTATTTAATTATCCGAATTTCAAAAAACTGTAATTATTATATAGCTTGAATTTTTCCCATGTTTTCAAATTGTGTATTTCAAAATAGGCTTAATCTTTTTATTAACTCATTTTAAATTTAATTATTTAAAATATATTGTTTTAACACTAGTAAATTTAATTTATTCTGTTTTACACTACATTTCATCCATTCTTTTAATCTTTGATAAGAGCGACAATTTTAACATAGATTACAAAACTTATTAATTTTTCATAAGATTAAACATTTTAATAAACCTATTACATTATTTATTATTTTAAAATATGAAGTTTAATAAATTATTCCAACATTTGGACAATTCCTATTATTATTTCATTTAATATTTTATTATCTATTTTTTCTATATTATACATATTTTTTTAAAAAATCTTTTGAATGCTATGTGAGTAAGCTAGCCTCATAACAACAGAAAACCAAGTTACCGTCAAGTGGAAGACCATATGACTGACTTTGAAATGCTATTAGCTTTTCTCCTACTATTTCATTCAAATCTGATCCATTTTCAAAGTCTCTTAATATTAGAATGAGTTAAAAATTTTAATTTTAATTTATTGGAATGTTTCTGATAATTAAGAATAATTTTGTCTCGGTAGTTTCACATTAAAGTTATCTTACATCTCATTAGTCAATAATCATTTTCTGTGTTTAATTTTAAAATACTTATTTTCTATTGGTCAAAATATAATTCAATTTTATGCTTGGTGTTTCCGTGTCCATTTCCACACAGTTTTTTTCAATGATTGAACTCATAACATAAAGATTTTATTTTTCTATGAATTCCACAAGTATATGTTCTCGCTTATTTTTATCATGGTAACCAAATTTATCCACAACTCTTTTATCTTTCAATTGTTTACCAATTCTAGCATAAGGTCCCCCATAAAAATTTTAAAATGGTTTTTGGTTTGATATCATAAGCATTTTATACATTCACATAAAATATTCTACTTCTTTATCTAAATGAGAATTTGTTGTGCATGAAATGAAATTTTCTGCATTTTTTATCTTCAATTAAGTTGAATAACTAATCTTGCTACTCTGTCTAATATACCAAAAATATCCATAATTATGTTCTTCCACTTTATATTTATAATGAATTCTACTCCAGTTATGCTTTCAATATTTGTATCTTCTCCACTTTTTAAATCAGTTATATACTTTTTATTTACACAAATTCCAATAATGTCCCATTTAATATTAGGCAGTTTTCCCTATTTTTGCAAATTTCTTTCACTTGAAAGTGATCCACACTTGTAAGTATCTACTTAAAAGGTCCTCATCCAATAGAAGCCATAGTCTGCAATGACAAGATTTTTAGCTATCTCTGCATTTGGCCACTAACCACTGTTTTGCCTGGTGACTTTTAGAAATAAGGATCATAATTTAGTTTGGGGTGTCATGACTGTAAATATCTATTTACAAAAGTTAATTTCCATTCTCATTCATTCTTTCTTCAAAAATACTCAGCTGATATTTCAGTTAATAGCTATATGATAACTGAGTAAAAAACCCAATAAATTCACCAAGCTGGCTAATGTGTATGACTCACTCATGTTTGTATGATATATAAATAATTATATAATCACATAGTAATAATAGTGGCAAAACAAGATGTGATGTGATGTGATGTATTATGGCTTCTCCTTAAACGAAGTCAAGAATATCTCAGCAATTATGACCAGATAAACCTGTTAGCCACTTTATTTTACATTCCCCACTCTAAATTTACCCATAATCTGCTCTATCTCATTTCCACAACATAATCTTTGTCAACTCTATAACCTTTATATCTAAACCCCCCTTATCTTTTCCCAAACTCATCATAAAAACCAATAATTCACTTTCTATATAATCACTCTTTTCATATTTATTTTTCCACAACTTCATTACATGTACCCTTTCCGTTTTCAAACATTTACATTCAATTAACAAATGCCTAATATTTTCTATTCCTTCCTTACATAATTTACAAAATAAATTACCCATATTTTTCCATTTACATGTATTTTCTTTTGTAGCTAAAGATCCCGTTCGAGCCTTAAACAATAAACTACTTTCCTTACTATTATCATATATTAACTCACACCTAATATTGTTTATTTCTATATATATTTAAACTCTTTTTACTCTCCATACTATTTCTCCATCTCTCTAACTCCCTAGTCTTTATTAATAAATTTATTCTTTTATCCCATTCCTTACTACTATAACACTCAATAATCCTCTTAACACAATCATCCCATCTTTTGTACTAATATACTGACATAAATTCTTTATCCAAATCTTTTGCATACCACATTACCTTTCTCACCCATCTTGTTACCTGCCCTTTACTCATAACCCAATTAAATACTATTTTAGCTATTATTTTATTATCCATAAACTGCAATCTACCAAACATTTTCATTTTACTTTTTGCATCTCTCATATGAAAACTTGACCATCCCATTTCTCCTTGAATTGCCTTCCTTGCTGTCCATACTTCTGCATCCAATGCATGTCTTCCTACTTCCCTTTGAGTTTTTTCTAAGTAATCTAATATCTTTTTACTAACATATAATGCATCATTACCATATGTTAACCCTGCTACTGCAACTCCTTTCCATATAATTCTAGCTACATCATATTTATTATATGAAAACACTGTTAATTTCTTTAACAATCCCTTTCTTTTCTTTGCTTCATTTATCAATTTTTTCTCCCATTCATCCAAATAATTTTTCTGATTACTTAAAATAATTCCCAAATAACTATATCTATTCACCACACTTAACTTAATATCTCCCATTAAAAATTCTACATCTTCTCTTTCCCCAGTATTAACCATCATTATATTTGATTTTTCTTCACTAAATTTAATCCCCATCTCTTTATCCACCCTTGCATATGTCCTCAACATAACTTCCATATCTTCTCTTTTTTCTGCACACAAAAATATATCATCCACAAAAAAAAAGACCTGACAAACTATATACTCCCTTACTATCTATTAATGGTATCTCTATCCCTCTTCCTAATCTTTCTATTGCTCTTTCCATTTCACTCAAATACAACACAAACAAAATAGGTGACACAGGGCATCCTTACCTTAGTCCCACACCATTTTTAACTTTAATTGATTCTATATTCCCTAATTGATATATATAATAATTATTTTCATATAATTTCTTAATAATATCTATTAAAGCTTCATCCATTCCCAAATTTGCTAAACTTATCCATAATCTATTTCTATTTACTCTATCGTATGTCTCCTCTATATCTATAAAACTCATATATAATTGTTTATCTGCATTCCTACTCATATCCATAAGTTGTGTAATTACAAATAAACTATCTCCTATATGCCTATCTAATCTAAAACCTCCTTGCATTTCCCCCACTACATTATTCCCTTCCATCCATTTTACAATTTTATTAGCCACCATATACGAGAAAACTTTATATAAAACTGATGTTACCGCTATTGGTCTATCATTATTCAATTTTCTATGATCCTTACCCTTTCCTTTAAATAATAACCTTACTCTTGTATTACTCCAACTACTTGGGAAAACTCTATTCTGTGTCATTTTACTAAAACAGGATAACTTTACTTTTGCCCTATATCCTAAATTCATTACCATATCTGCTGCCCATCCATCTAAAGCTCTTGCCTTCCCACTTTTCAATTTATTCTCTACCTCATTTAGTTCATTTTCTGAAAACCTAATATTCCCATTACTATATTCTTTCATATTTTCTAACACTCTATCATTCACATCTAACATCTTTTCTATATTCATTACATAACTATTTAAGATTCTCTCTAAATTTTCTCTAGAGCTACACTCTGTTCCCTCATCATCTAGTAATACTAACTCTCTCTCCCCTACATTTCTTCTTTTATTATAATTCCAAAATTTTTTACTCCCATCTCTTCCACTTTTATTAATATCCTCCAACAATTTACTATTCAATTTCATTCTCTCTCTATAAATATCTATTTTAGCCAACTTCTTCTTTTCTAAGTACTTTTCCCATTTAGCATTAATATCTTTTTCACTTTCCTTATTCTTAATAGCACACTTATATTATCTACATGTTTCTTTCCTTTCTTTTACACTTTTACTAATTTTCATTTTTTTTATTACTTTTATTCTTCTGCATATTCTCACCTAAAACTCTATTTGCCACTTTTTCTACTTCTTTACACAAGTCCTTATACTCATCCCCAACCCACTCTTCCATTATTTCTTCAACTTGTATTTTATATTCTTCCAACTTATTCTTATCATTCACTCTCCATCCACATCTTTCACTATTATTTCTACTTTTATTTCTATTCTCCATCACATTACTAACCATTTTAATTACAATGAAATTATGATCATTAGTGCATACTTTTTCATCATTATCAAACACCTTAATTTTCCGTATTTTATTTTTTCCCTCTTTCTCTACCAATACATAATCTATGGTGTGAAATATATTATTTCTGGACCATGTGTATTGTCCCTCATAAATATTTAATAAATTTCCAATACTCAAATTCACTTTCTGACAAAAAATTTTCAAAAGCTGTCCATTTTTATTATCTACATCATCAATTTCTTCAATATGTCTATTCATATCCCCTATAACCATTATTCTCTTCCTCTTTTCTTTAAAACTTTGTATATCCTTAACTAGACATTCGTATATGTTACTATTCCACTCCAATATAATTTGACTATCTCCAGTAGCTATATAAACTATAGCCACCATCCATTCTTGTCTACCCTGCCTTATTTCAAACCACAAATGTTCTTGACATTTAACAATATTTAAATATTTTTTTGATATAACACCTATACCACCACCCCTTTTTTTTTCTTTTCTATTTATACCCTGCCATACCAACTGTTCCAAAATAGGTTCTTCTTCTCTTAAATGTGTTTCCACTACTGCTAATACCTCAAGCTCTTCATTTTCAATTGTTTTATTTAATTCCATCCACTTTTCTGGTTTCCTAACACCTTGCATATAATAAAATGAATGAAGGTGTTTAAATTTCACTTTAATTTTCCTCATATTTGTATCATGATTAAATATTTCTCTAAGAAATTCCATTTTGATCTTCTCCTCTTAAATTTAAGTTTTACTTTCGCTTTTCTCAGATTTCTCTCTGGGTTAACCTCTTTCTTACGAATATTTATATTAAAATTCTTACTTAATTTGTCTCTAAACCTTACTTTAATTTTACCCACTTCTATATTTACCAATTCCACATGTTCTTTAATCATTTTTAGATAAACAACATTTGTCAACATTCCTTTTGCTCTCTTTAGTTTAACTCTAGCTTTTCCTAGATCTTTCCAAGGCTTAATCCTCTTCTTAAGAATACTTACATTAAATATCTTTCTTAATTTATCTTTAAATTTTACATTAATTTTACTAACTTCTTTATTAATTAATCCCACATGTTTTTTGATTATTTCTACATCTACCCTAACTTTTTCTACAGACTGTACAACTACTTTGTTTTCTATCTTAATATCAATTAATTTCTCAGGTCCTTTATCCATTTTCTCATCTACACTAACTATTTCAACCAATTCTTGGTTTTCTTTATACTGACTCTGCAAAATCAAGTCTACTTCTTCTGACTGTTTTTGTGATCTCACTCATGATTCCTTAATTTTCTCTGCTATTTCTATTCTATGCACTTCTAATTCTTGATTATATCTTTGTATCTCTACTACTGTTTGCTTCATTTCCTGTATATGTCTTAGAGAATCTGCTTTCATCACTCTTATGTTTTGCAATGTAATTTGAAAATCTAATCTTATTTCTTTTTGTATATCTAAACTCACTTGACTTTGAGAAATACATTCTGTTCTTTCTAGTGATTTTTGAGAGTTAATTTTAATCTTTTCTGGTGAACTTACTTCAACTTCTCCATCTAGTGATCATATATATATATATATATATATATATATATATATATATATATATATATATATATATATATTCTGACCTTCATCTCGTGCATCTTCACTTCCAGATAATATATGGTATAAAATAAAATGGGTTCTATCTCAGTTAATAATTAATAACTAAAATATTCAGCATTAAAATTAAAATATTCCACTAGCTCAAATTTAAAATAAATTAAATAAATATTAAATATTTTTATGAGACTTGAAGTGAAAATACAGGTGACAAGATAGATTACATTGAGCCAATATCCCACAGGATACTACCTCAATGGCATAAGAACACTATCCCCCCTTATTACTATTTCAAATAACAAACTCAGAGTATTCTTACGACTTTAATAACTTCTACTCACCAAGATTAAACTAATAATTAAGTCCTAATCTTCTATTTAATAATAATCTAGCTCAAGTAAAATAATCTCAGGTTCATAAAGTTTATTCTAAGTTAATTTTAAAAATATGGTAGTAAAATATGAGAAGGGATTTTATGTCATAATCTACTACACTGAAACTAATAATAATAAATAAAAGTAATAATATTCTTCATTGTTTAACTAATTCTGTATATCTTTTCTTTTTACTATAATTTTATTACCATAATAAAATAATGAAATAATATAATATGATCTTATACCTTCATGTAATGATATAATAAATACGTGGTAGCATTTTAATAATCTGACAAACAAAATATGTGTGGCAACTGATAGCATATAATTTAATATAATATTGTGATAACTGATTTATGACCAATAAAATAATGTAAGATTATGATTATTTAATTATAATGAATACCAATAAAATATTTAAAATTCTTAAAATAATTCTCTATTTATCTTTTGTGCAAAATTATATATTTGTTTCGATTATTATGCATATATCGTGTTTTCATGCAGCGATGTGGAGAAATAAATAACTCGGACACAAAATTTTTGAAATAACAAAATTTAACAAAGTTTATTACTAACAACAAATAAATAAACAATTTATTTACACTATTTACAGTGGATATCCTTAACTTTTTTACTTTACAGTTTGATCTACCAGGTTATAAAAAAATAATTTATATTTCAATTATATCTTTATTTAGATTTAGGACAAAATTTTTAAAAAAATGTTACTATTTGGTTTCTCATTATGGTTAACTTATTACAAATATATTTATCTACTTTATTAGCAACAGCATTTTATCCTTAATATTATTAAACTATCTTATTTTAAAAATTCATACCTAGAAAAACATTCTATAGAAAACAAAATTTTATAATGAGTATGGATCTCTCAAAATATTAAAAAAAAATTTCATCTTGCAAAGTCAAAGATGTTACACAAAATATTATCCAAAAATTCAGTACTAGATTTTAGTATTTATCACACAATGTTTACTAATCATAATATATTCTTCTTTAAGCCTTACTTTAGTATGATATAAGTGTAATCATCAATATATTTCTGTTAATCAATAAATAAATAAAAATATACTATGCATATTGTTTATATAATTTACTTTGTACTATTGTATTTTAAAAATATGCAATACTTATTTTTCTCTTAAAAAAATAATACTAAAGCATTTAAAATTATTATCACTTTAAAGAAAATATCTTTGTTTAGATACTTTATTTTAAAAAAGTTTATATTTCATTTCCGAAATAAAATTCAAAATATATTCTATGATTCTTTCTTTCCTTAGGATACTTTGGATCTTCAATTTTAAGTTATAATATTCTGCTCCTTATAAGCAAATAAACTAATCTTATACAAAAACGATAGCATAACCTAAGTTCTAAATTATTTATCATTTCTCTTAAACATATCTTACTGAATGATGCAGTTACATGAAATAAAGATAGCGAAAACAGATGCATAGGATTAAGGAAGAAAGCTAGAGTATTACTCTTAACATATCTCAAAATCATGGTACAGTGCGAAGAGGTATGACATTTACCTGCCTAATATCCTCTAGTACAGGGACGATGTTAAAGCTATTTCTTCAGCTTTATTAGAACATCAAATATTTTAAAGAAATATAAACACTGTCCAAATAAAATGTGTATCAGTCATAGGGCTATGTTAACTATGCTGATATTCACATAAAGACTAAATATTATTTCCATTCCTTATAACATCCTATTTTTTAAAACAAATACATCATCTTGGTTTCCTGCTAACTATAGTACTTCCAAGCCACTATCTCAACATTATTTCTCAAGATTTTTCTACATCTTACATCGATAAATAACTATCTGCATTTACAAAACAATAAATAAAATTCATTAATAGTTAAACAATCTTACTATCCCATAAGAAAAGTTGCTTACTTCATTGCTCTGTATGTTTAATCATATACAATCTACTTAGACAATATTTGAATATCCAATGACATGAAAATTTTAAAAGAATCACATAATTATTTGTTATGTTGGATTATATTACTAATAAAAAAATAATCGTCGTATGCATATTTTCAAATCAATCCTATCTCATAATGTTTTTTTTTTAAAATGTTGTATGAAATGCGGTACATATAAGTAAAAAAACTTTTACACTTCATTCTTCCAATTTATGGATGATCTAAAGAAAACAAAAAAATATACATTATAAATTATCAATAGTTATTATTATTACCAATAACCTTTATCTAGTCATCGTGTTCAGTAGGCTTCCTTTATCCACTTGAGCATTGCAGATATATAAAAAAAATTCACACCCATACACTTTATATTAAAATATTTTTAGCTAAATTATTAGATTGTTATATTATAAAATTTTAATATTAATAAATTAATGTTTTTATGTTTTTCCTAATCTTATATAAAAATTTAGATTTAAACTAGGTTAACAAAATAAAAAGAATCAAAACTATAGTTACATATTTTCTTGACGATAGTTCCTGATAAGTCCAAAATGCTTATTATTTTCTCTAGAGTTTTCCAAAAATGTTCTCCTCCAAGCGCGTTAAAGTTTAAAATAAAAATAATTATTAATCCATTTAGTAAAATTTAGAAAATAATCCTTGGTTTTAATTTTTAGGACGATAATATTAATTAATCCCGTGAAGCTTCTTAATCTTCTCTACCAATATTCTCTGCGTATCCGATGCATCAATCCATCTAATTTAACTTTAAAAATATTCGATAAACTTTTAAGTACTATTTGTATTTCCATGGATCCATCTTTTATTCAACTATGTATTCACTTTTTTATATATGTTTCCTTCTTGATACATTTAAACTTTCGTTTGGTATTTTTATATATCACTTTTAAAAATAAATAAAAAAAATGTTACCTTCAGAAAGGATATAACATTTTACTCCTTTTGATATAATATTATATAAAATAATTCATGCAATATACAATTGTCTTATTACTATTTAAAAAATAAATCTTGGATAGGCTTATAAATAATAATGCGTCTCCAATTTTTTTCATTAGACTCCGTATGATGTCCGTGCTGTGGTTTTTTTTTATGTACCAAAAAAAGTTCTCCAGTTATGCATAAATAAAGCTGTATCAATAAATATTTCAAATATTTTTTCAGTATTACAATTTATATCCATTTTATTTCGTAGTATATCCATTTTTTATTGCGTAGTTTAGGTTAAACTTTTAGATAAAATACGACTGGTAAGTACTTTAAAAAATTAGAAAATCATCTCCACAAAGTTTCTAAATATATAATTTTTTTCTAAAACTTTCTTTTGCAAAACACTTTAAAATTATCAATTAGTTTTTGCAAAATAAACGATAAGAAAGTACCAAAAAAAAATTGACTTTCTCCGGTTTCAATACATTATTAATCTCCCCCTATACCCCCGTGCAATTCATATTTATAGTCTGTAAGAATACCTATTCCTATTGGTTAATTCTTACTTTAGCTTGAGAACAAATTTACATATTTCCAATTTCAAGTAGAATTGAATTTCAAAATTAGAAATTATGACATAATAAAATTTAAAAAATATTATTTAAAATATTACTTTTGAATCAATTATTATTTTATTAAAATTATTTAAACATTTAAAATAACTTTTAAAATAACCTTAATAACCTATTCCATTTAGCAATTTTTATTTAAACAAAATATTTAATTTTTATTATATCTGTATTCGTCTTTATTACATTACTTAAAACATTACATACAATAGTTAACTTAATATTTATTATTATTTGCTTTTATGATAGGTAATAATTACATTCAATTCTATAATGCTATTTCAAAATATTTTAAACTTTATTATTAATTCAAACAAGCAGTGTGTGAAAGTATATAGTATACAAGTCACATGATTAATAACTTTGACAGACGATTTTTTTAATCTATTTCTCTGCCTAGATTTATATAATTGATACACTTATTATATTATATAATATAATTATAAAATTTGGAAGAACAATTTAGAAAATATAGAATTAAATACAATTCTCACCATCATAAAGTTTATTTTTAAAATATACTATATTAATTTTTGTTTATTAAATATGATTATAAATTTAAACACTGTATTTATTAACTTATCAGTTTTAAACTATTAAAATCGAATTTATTAAATATACTTTTAATTTTTATAGCTGTGTTATTTAATATGGCCAGCTTTTACAACCATATGAAACAATATTTAAAGCTTTATATAACTATTTTTAAATGATTTTATATACTACGTATTCTCTTTAGCTTCAAATTGTACTTTAAAGATATAATTGACTTAATATAATTAATGTATTAAAAGAACATATTCTAAATTTAAAATTTTTAGTAATTGACTGTTATGAACTATTACTGGCCTATAGAAAAGGGCACAATATATATATATATATATATATAGTGATCATATATATATATATGTGTGTGTGTGTGTGATCACTAGATGGAGCTTACCAATAGCTCTAATCAAGCTTTATTTTATAAGTGCCGAAAGAGAAAGAATTCAAAATCTCTATCGGAAAGTTCCTATCTCCAGACCAATTGGTTTTGAGCTTGTATATATATATAGTGTGTGTACTTGTGTGTTTGTTGTGAACAAAGATCTTTCCAAGTGTTACAAAAATATTGTGGAAAATTTCACAGATACCCAATATAATATCTAACAATCAGACATAATAATTGATCATTCATCTATATAGCTATACATGATGACTATGTTAACATTTGTTACACTTGAACATTTAAATTATCTTCACATCTTTCATTCATCACATTTTGTTTCATTATTGGGAGACAAGTTCAGACAACTCTAATTGCATTAATGAAAATTTTCATTGTAAATGGAAACAATGTCTTCTTGAAATCAGTCGAATAAATATTCTAAAGACAAAGTTATTAAATAATTATAATGATGTGGATGATTAAAGTCTTTATAATATATATCAGAAAATTTGGGTGGTGTAAAATATAAGATAAATATTTTGAAAGTAAAGATTTCTTCAACAGCTACATATAAAATGATAGAAATTGCTTAAACATTTTTGCATCTAACATTGAATCAAACAAAGTGAATCTTTACTAATTGTAACTGCCAATATAACATTATTGGAAGTGACTCTACTTAATACTCTCAAAGCAGAATCATTAAGCACTCATTATAATAACTTTGTGATATGTAATATTACAAAATATATAACGTGAAATAATATATAACTGCCATGAAAACAAATATCTCTTTAACTACTTTAATAACTTTTATGAGTTCCTAACAGATATGAATTGTATTGTGCCTGTAATCTCAAGACATTATATGGAAGACAATTTAAGCAACATAGTTTTAGTTATTATAAATGTAAAGAAAATATTGACATTGGTACAACTTTATATTCTCAAAACAACATCACTAAAGATTAATTTAAGTATCTTTCCAACTGTTCAAAGTTTTTATAATATATACAATCTCTAAAAAAATATGTGGAATAAAACATTTTTATCTGATTGACAGTTAGAAATGCAATTTTCTGTTAGCTTTCTAATGCTGTTTATGGAATATTTGGATATCTTCACGTTCAACACATTTATATAATATTTCATGCTGTATAGTTTCTAATTTACATATTTCAAAGTCTTTATTTGCAAAAAAAATATTTAATGATTGTGCCTTAGAATAGATTAAGTTTAATGGGTCTCTTTTATATTCATAATGAATATCTCTTTCTCATAATTAATGTTCTCAAGATTTCTCAGCAATTAAATTTTTGGAATCTCTGGTAAAGAAGAATTCATTTTTTTCTGATTCACAGTTAAAACATATGAGTTTCCATGCAATTAGTAATGATATTTATGTGGTTTTTGGGGAAATGTCTGCTCTCAATACATTTACGTAATACCTCACATCACATATTTCATATACATTTAATCATATTTTCAACCTTGTTTTCATAACTACCCCCCCCCCTATGAATAAATGCAAAGTTTGATTTTAGGCAACACAGCCCAAATTTCTTTTGAGCAGTATGCTGCATTGGTGTTAAATATAGAAATACAGATCTATTCAAACAAAAAGTATGAAATTAAAATTAGAAATCTTAAATTCCTCATAAACAAACATGTTTAATATTTGGATACAAAGAAAAACCAAATGTTTGTCCATTTTAATCTTTACAATCTCCCAGTATATATTTAAATATGTGTGTGTATGTGTGTAAATAAATCTATACAGACATCAGTTACAATAATGAGATTAAATTCATTCATTATTACTATGATGTTATTTGAAAAAAATTGATAAACATTATGCAACCTGCATTTTAGAAATAAAATATTTCATCAATTATCTTAGAGTAATGTGTCACTCATTTATACAAATATAACAATGGTTTAATCTGCCTTCATAATATAATGTCAAATAATTTGTGTGGAGCAAAGTTTGTTAATTCTACAATGTATGTATATTCTTTCTAAATTAAAGAGAAATTAAATTGAGATATTGGAAAATCTCATTGCACTTGTTATAACACTTATATGACAGCCAATCAGATGTTATGATAGCTGTCTGAATGACAACCAAACCATAAACCCATGACAAAGAATTTACAAGAAAAGGGCAGCCACCTTTCTCTCTACTTTTCTTTTTATATATCTAAGCCAGTCTTGAGTATTTAGATTTGAAAGTGTGAAGCTTTAAATATCTTCACAATTAACTCAATGAGTTTAAATTATAAACATACAATGTGAAATCCTACGATTTCCTATGCAGCAGTTTTTACATAATATAACTAGTAGTAAATCATGTAAATAACATTTAATTGGTGAAGCACAGATAGATGAAATTGAAATTAAATTGAGATACTGGAAAATCTCATTGCACTTGTTATAACACTTATCTGACAGCCAATCAGATGTCATGATAGTTGTCCGAATGACAACCAAACAATAAACACACAACAAAGAATTTATGAGAAAAGGGCAGCTATTCTTCTCACTACTTTTCTTTCTATATATCTAAGCCAGTTGTAAGCATTTAGATTTGAAAGTGTGAAGCTTTAAATATCTTCACAATTAACTCAATGAGTTTAAATTATAAATGTACAATGCGAAATCCTATGATTTACTATGCAGATGTATGGAAAAAAAGGTAGAGAGAAATGTGGCTGCCCTTTTCTCTTAAATTCTTTGTCATGTGTTTATGGTTTGGTTGTCATTCGGACAGCTATCATAATATCTGATTGGCTGTCAGATAAGTGTTATAATGAGTGCAATGAGATTTTCCAGTATCTCAATTTAATTTTAATTTCATCTATTTGCACTTCACAAATTAAATATTATTTAAATTAAAGAGAAAAAAAAAGAAACCCATCAAGCATGTTGGGGGCAGAATTAAACTACATTGATTTTGCTCCTATTAAAAAATCCGATCTCTTCAAAAAAATTTGAAATGAATGAATCAATGTATATTACTTCATAATTTTACCATGTTTTTTTTTTTAAAAAAAAGTAGTGAAATTTCTCATAAGATCATCATAAATCACAATGTTAAGAAAATATCAAATGGTATATTCTCTTAAAACAATTCTTTAAGTTGAAGTATGTGCTCATATTGTAAATAATTTTTTTTATTAAAATTTTGTTCTGTAAAAATTTATGACAAGGAATGTTTGTTTTATTAAAATTTTGTAAAAAAAAAAAAAGTTGTTATTCAGATTGGCACTATTACCTAATAAAAATTATTTATATTACCAATAAACATGTAATACTGATATATAATCATAGATATGAAGAGATATATAAATAAATGTGCATTTTTATTATGCCAAATTTTCACTTAACTGTGTGTGATATTTTATATTAATTTATTAATTACATTCATATCGGCCTTTCAAGCCAAATTGTGCAAACGCTTTTGCGAGTGTTAAATAATAAATGAATACCCTCTGACCAAACAAGATATAGAATTTATGCAGGAATAAAAGGAATCCTTTTATTCCTGCATAAATTCTATATCTTGTTTGGTCAGAGGGTATTCATTTATTATTTAACACTCGCAAAAGCGTTTGCACAATTTGGCTCCTTTTATTCCTGCATAAATTCTATATCTTGTTTGGTCAGAGGGTATTCATTTATTATTTAACACTCGCAAAAGCGTTTGCACAATTTGGCTTGAAAGGCCGATATGAATGTAATTACAATTGTATACAGACACTATAAAAATAAATGCTGATTAATTTATTAAATAAATTTCTATTATAATTTGATTTTTCTGGCTTATATTTATTTACTCGTATGTTTATTTTACATTTTATATAACTATGTGATTGTTTAAAAAAAACATTTAGGAAAAATCATGATTGTGGCTGATCTTAAAATTGAGTAATAAATGAATAGGAAATCAGTTTAACTTACTGTTTATAATGTGAACAGATCTTATGTATATCCACTTGTGACGTTTTCTGCAGTATTATAAATATTAATCCATGAAAAATAAATAAACCATGAAAAAGTGTGGTAAAATGATATTTAATATATCTTTGGATATAATCATTAAGCATGCTTTAAAGTGCATAGATTATGTCTTCACCCCAACTTGTCATAAAAATTATAATAAATTTAACATTCCAAATGAGATATATAATAGAAACTCTCACTAAAATCATATTATCTTTTGAATGCATCAATATGTGGTTATATATGTGTAAGTTATACATAGTTATCATCTAATGTTAGTATATTATTGCAAATCCTTTTCCTTACATATTGACAGATTAATGTAGAGTATAAATATATAATATATCATTACTTTTTATCACTAACACAAAATCCTCAATTTCTCATTACATTATATATATATATATGTGTGTGTGTGTGGAATATTTTGTAATTTTTATTTTAAAAAAGTCATGGTCAGATAATAGTAGACAATAACCAATGAAAATTGTATACTGTCAACTTTTTACCATTCAAAATGGGATTCCATGGAGATTCCTCTTCTAAATGCATCTCTATTTTTTTTTATAAAAGACAAAGTAGTTACAGTAAATAAATACATATTTAGAGAAACAAAGTTCACATTTTTTCCTATTTTTCTTATTGTACAATAGGGTCTTCCAGCACAATCGAATGTTATATTTATTTTAATAATATTTTTAAAAATTATATAGATTGTTTTGTTAACTTGTAGGCACCTCTATTGATGACTCATGTATACCCTCACATAGAAATACTTGATCACATTTATTATCACCTGATGAGGGATTGATTTTATAAAGACTGATTGTTTAAATAAGCATAATATAACCTAAGTTCACTTAAATAGGTGTAATTATATTGATGATGATTATTAAACTATATCATTTATATAACTGCTTTATAACAAGTATACAATTATATTTTCCAATCATCATATATCAAACCATTTTTCAGAAAATCACACTCAAAGCTTATTCATAAATACTTTTTGATGGAGTTAAAACTATGCTATCCATAATGTGGATAGCTGGTTTCTTTTTAGAAAGAATATAGAGAGATGTGTTATCCTCTGGCAGCGTCATTTTAGTTTTTTTCCAGTAACATCTTAATCTTTCCCGTGGCTCAGAACATGATTTCTCAGGATCTCTAATGGATTTGTTATATACATATTTGAAATGAAAACAGTGAGTTAAGAATAGCATAGACTACTAAATAATTTAAATACCAGAAATATTATTTTTAAGATAATCTTGAATGATATATACTGAAGATCCATGTTTCTATGCCACTATAAACCATTTTAATAACACCTGTATTGTAAAGAATACTCGAAGATAATTATAACGATAATTATGATGCTTTAGACAGTTTTAATCTGCCCTCACATTATCAACTATTTTTTTCCAGCATATTTACAAACAATATAAACGTTATTTTATTGATAGAATAATAAAATTATATATATATAAATTACTAAATATTAAATATAAATAACTATATTGCTATTCATAAAAAAAGAAACTTAAAACAAAGCTTACATGCAAAATGTATACTTAATAAAATGTCTTAATAAAATTTTATAACTCATTAAAGCCATTTATTTACATGTTATAAATTTAAAACATCTTACTGCTGTTTCTTTAATAATTTAACAATATTACTATTATACGTATATCTTTGTCTTCACCAGTAACTTTAAGGGTAATCAGTTTATATATTCTATCATTTAAAATATATACACATTGATTAATTAATTCAAGTTTATTTCGATTAGGATCAATAGGAAACTATTTAACTTTAGGTGATCAAAAACACAATCTTCTATGGGAAAGTAAAGTTATAAATAACAACTTCACGAAGCCTAAATTTATTAAAGATGATTTGCATAGATAAAAAGTTGTATTGTTAGGGTTTCAGGTGATACATGCCAGATGAATTAGTGTATCTTTTTCATAATTTCCATTGTGCAGAAATTTATCATTAGAGATATATTTAAATTATTAATAAAAATACTTTTACAGTTGATAATGGTCACGACTTACTACAATGACAGACAACTGCTATAACTGGAATCTTCCCACAATTTTCTGGTTGTCTTTATTTTATAAACTAATATAATATTCTTCATGTGCACTTTGTTCCTTGGAAATTTTTTTTATCTTCTTCATGTCTCTTATACACTTTGTTACCGGAGAACATCTCTTCTCATATATCGCAGGTTGTTTTTTTTTTCTTGTTAATTTTCTGTTTCTCTTCTTGTTTTTCTTTATCTAGTATTTATTACTAATCTTTGTTCTTGATTTTCTTTATTTAAATCTTATAATTACCTCTAATTAGTTGTATTTTTGGTAGAACTTTAATTAATTTGTTAAATTGAAAATTTAATTCTAATTTTTTTTTAATTATTTTAATTATTTATTAAATGGAGTCAAGCCGTAAATGTTTTATAATGATGATGATAGCCATCTTTTTCACTGCTGCTATTTTTCTTCTACTTCAACTTATCAATTTTTTCAATTAGAATGAATTAATAATTAATTATAATGCTGCAGTGCAAAACAATATTCTATAATCTTTATTATACATATGTTGCCCACTTTTAAGTAAATAATATTTAGTTAGTTTTTTATTGTGTGTGTCGTCAAAAAATAAATTATTCTGTGATCTTTTACTCTATTACAATCATCAAGTAGTAATAATGCATATTCTTATTCTGTCTCAGGTAAATAAAAATACTTACCAATCTAAATATTTTTATATATTTCCTGTATGTGTATATATATTGTAACGGGCACAGACGACATTACATTGTTTTTTTATTAGTAAACATAAAAAGAATAAAAGTTCGCAAATAAAACTCCCTTTTTTAAGAATTAAAAATTGAAAATTAAAATTCTATACTAAACTCATATATATATAAAATCGCACAGATGAAAAAAAAATTATTATTAAAATAAAACTTTATTAAAAATAAAAAAAAAATATTTTAAAAGCAAAAACTTAAAAAGATTTAGAGATAAAAATATATCTTTAATTTTGGAAAACACATTAAGTAATCAGAAAATGGAAATGATTGTTTTAATTAGTTAAATGTAAACTAGCCTTGGGCATTTAAATGTATAAGCATTGGTCAGATAGGAAAACAATAGAAACTAATAGCCAAGGAATGAAAAACAATGGAATCGGACCTCAGCAAAAGGACCATCACATCAGCATGATGTAATGTCCACTGGATCTGAAAGGCTACTATAAAAAGTGAGTGGAATAATTAGTTATTACGATGTGACTATATGTGTTAGTGCGGAGTTGAAGGAGAAGGGATTGAAAAGACGCACTCTTTAATCCCTTCAGTTTTGCTATAAAAAAAAAAGAAATGACATCGTTTTTTTTTCTACATTAAGGACCAGCTAAACTAAAAGACCTCCGGATAAATAAAAAAACAACGGCTGACTGGATACCAATATCGTCAGGATGGCGTGGGAATTCCCATTCAAAATTACAAACTATGGACATTTTTCAAAAATCGTAAGAATTTTATATTCATTTGAAAACAATAAGAACTCTAAATTCTAAACCTTTTAGTGAATAATACAAATAGAATCCTATCTGACCAATGTAAAATAATTAATATTAATAATGTTATTTGATGTATTTCTTTTGTAAAATCATTTCCATTTATATTTTTTTTTGTTCTTTAAGTTTTATTATGATTTCTGTTTTCCGATAAATTAAAATATATCAATGATAAACTTAAGTCAGGTGTGAATGGCTGTATAGATTTGTAAAGTTATATTAAGGGAGGGTAATCTTAGGTTATTCATGTCGTTGTTGAATTGGGTCAATGGATTGGATATATTGATGTAGTTAGTAGATGTAATGCAAGATTCGCTACAGGCAGAATTGCTTGTATACACCGCACACTTCCTCTTGCCTAGGGAATGCGATCATAAGTCGGCAAAATGACCGCAGTCCATTTCTATGGAGTTTTTTTTTTTGTTCTTCTCATTAGATAGATGTAATATTCCTATCTGATGAGAGTCAATGTCTTATCTTAACCTATTTTGTGTTGCCGTATTCGTATTACATTGAATACATCGATATATCAGATGGATTGATGCCAGTTTGACTGTGAACTTTTAGCCTAAGGTTAAATGGGGATAGAATGTTTTATCTTCAAATGCAAATCTATGTAGTCTATTCATACTCGACACTAAATAAAAATGCATTAAATTTAAGTTGTTTATAGATGCTTGCATGGATTCGTTATCGGTTAATTATGTTTTGGGTTTTCATATTGGATCAAAATATATAGACATTCGATAAATAATGATACCTTATGGTGAGTATCTAAAATGTATTTATTCGGATGTCTTTTAAGTTATTGGTGTCAATGCAAGCATCTTATGGTGAATGCTATTGGGTTACTTATAAATTTCCCTCTGCAATTGACGGTATCAATGACTTTGTATTTTGATCGTTTATGTTTATTTTGAAATGTTTTTAACCGTGAAATCTATGTAACCGATCTATACTCAACATTATAAAACAAACTTTCATAAATCCATCTGTGCGAACTTAATTAAAATGTAAACTTATAATATTATAAAAATTAAAATGTAAATTTAAATTCTAAAATCAAATTAAAATCTAAAATAAACATACTAAAATAATAATGTTAAATTTTATATATATATATGCGTAAATAAATGTTTGTATGTTAATTACTGGCAGTGGCTTATTTTATTCCTTTTTAAAATATTCTTAGATAAGAATTTATGGTAAAATATAAATCTCTGCTGTTCCATTGAGCTAGTGACAATGGGCTAACGACCGGATATCAAAATATATAAATAAATAAAAAAATTTTTTTTTGACTTACGTATCTGCCTACTTTATAAATTTTTCTAGATTCAAATGCCTAGATTGTGCCCTGTAGTGCAGATCACGTTAAGTTTATTCTCCGGGTCATTATAATATATATATATAGTTAATAATTAAATAAAATACTAATGCAACCAATCAAATTGTTCATATTTTAATCAATGTATACTTCTATTCAATAGCGAATAAAAATCCTACTAATTATTACCCATGCCTTCATAGATAGATAGATAGTTAGTTAGTTAGTTAGTTAGTTAGATAGATAGATAGATAGATAGATAGATAGATAGATAGATAGATAGATAGATAGATAGATAGATAGATAGATAGATAGATAGATAGATAGATAGATAGATAGATAGATAGATAGATAGATAGATAGACAGACAGACAGACAGACAGACAGACAGACAGACAGACAGACAGACAGATAGATAGACAGATAGATAGATAGATAGATAGATAGATAGATAGATAGATAGATAGATAGATAGATAGATAGATAGATAGATAGATAGATAGATAGATAGATAGATTCAATACATACATACATATATGTATTATAAAGAGTATATGTTTGAAAACTGAATTATATTTTTATTGTTGTTATAATGATATAAGTATTAAATATACTTGAACAACTTTTTGTTTATACTTTTTTGTATTATTAAATTATAACATATAATTTAATAGCAAAATATATTAACATATTTACCTTCCAGAAATGTGGTGTTGAGTTTAGCAAAAAACGGACCTATGTCTAGCGTTAATCTTTTCATTAAATGAAATACGTTAATGGGATTACTTACAAATTTTTCTGAATTTTTTATATGGCTAAATTTGGATTTCATAAATGGTTTGTAAAGGCTAAAAGTAAAAAGACAATCTAATTGTAACTATTTAAATATTATCATTTATAAAAATATCATTTGTTTTGCAACGAATGCTAACTTACCTGTGTATTTCAGAACTTAGATTTTTTTGGGATTTAAAATAAAGTTTGAAAAGATTAGGTACCTCTCTCTCAGTAAATACTAATTTTTCAATATCAATCAATGCAGTAAATAAATAACATTTAACTAAAGATATAGTAACAATACATAGAATCAAATAGAATATACTTTTTTTTCTAAAAATTAATTGATTCATTTTGTAAAATAAAAAAAATAAAAAAATCACGTGATTCAATTTAAGCATTTGTAAACAAATAAAAAAAAGATAAATATTTTATAAAAATTTAAATGTTATTTTAAAAAGCACTTTTTAAAATCAGTTTTAATATTTATACAATTGAGTATAAAAAAGATTAAAATTTATTTTAAATATAATGTGAACTGAAAAGAAGGGGGTAATTTAATTTTAAAATGTGTTTTATACTTTAGTTTTATTTCATTTAAATTTTTTATAAATAAATTACTTTTCTCTCAAAAACATGCATAGCTAACAGGTGCTGGAAATCAATTTCCAGCTAATTTAGAAGTTTTTTTTTTTAAATAAAAAAATCACTTTAGGCATTTGAATGCTTGGATATCACATGATTTCCACAAAAAATAATCAATAGATTTATTTATTATTTGATGTAATAAATAGATAATTTTTTATACCCTATATATTACATATATAGACACAGGTATATAATAAGCCTGTGTTTTAGTTATAATAAAAAGGCAACATCTTTTTTTAAATAAAAATAATCTATTTATTGCATAGAAATTATTAAGAAGTTAAAACAGTGATAGTGATATGGGACTGAACCCCGAAATCTGCCACTTGGATACACACACAGGACAAAAAGTTCTTGATTAATTTATATTGTTCTCATTTAATTATTTAACCATAAAATTCAAAAATACTTTAGAACCAATATCAGAGACTGCACTCTATAAACGTCTTATTTAATGCCAGTATTATTAGGTTTCTTGCTGTGGTTGTTTTATCAGTTTTCATTGGAAATTAAACCCGATTAAAAAAACCTTGACTTTACAGGTAATAGTAAAAACGACTGAATCATTATCTTAATAAAGAAGATCTTATTTAATAGTTTTTATTATTATTATGAAAAAAATTAACTGTTAACTTAAGCTGTTTATTTTTTATTAATCATTCAATATGTGCTTTGTAAAATATTGATGTAAAACAATTCGGATGTCAAACGTTGTTAGCCGAGAGGTCATCGCAGATGCCTTGCAAGCACGTAGTTGGTTGCAGACGGTTGTGGGTTCGTCTCCCGGCCGATGTTATGATATATAAAAAAAAACAATTTGAATTAAAATTGCTTGCTTATATGATAATTGGAAATTCTACAAAGTTTTACTACTAAAACTAAAACATTTGATAAACGTAAATCAGAATGTTTTAAGTATTTTTTTGTACCTATCAAATAATAAAATTTCAGATTGCTTTTGAAAAATTCGTAAATTTAAGTTAAAAGATACTAATTAAGTCACTTAATATAAGCACATAATTTATTAACAATAATTTTACACATGTATTAATCAATCCCAACACAATTTATATTTAAATAAGTAGTCAACCCTAAAATAGATGAATGCATTGTCCAATAACTAGAAATGGATTATCACAATTCTTTTTTTTTAAGATTATAAGAAAGAAGTATTCAAATCTATATTTTTCCTCCAAATTAGACAAATGACATAATATTTCTATTTTTATCATAAATTGTCTATGTTTTATAATATGCTTTAATTACCATCATTAGTTATGTTCAGGTTATTTCCAGGCTTCATAATTGGTGAATAGTGGAATGATCTTTAGATATGAAAGTTAACAATGAATAACAAATAAATAAGGCTCAATCAAGAGTATCACTTACTGCCTACCTAATTCACCAAGGGCTACCTATTGTTTCTGTTTCAAACATTTCTCTGTTTCCTCTTTTGCTTTTTTATACAAATTATTATAGGTCTTGGTCATAATGAGCATGTCATGTCATAATAATAAGATTGTGTGTTTGTGAATGTATATTTTCATAGTTTAACTATACCCAGCATTTATGATTTCAATTCCCCTTGTCTTTTATTTCAGTTCAAGCACTCAAGAATTAAGAAAACGATGGCAAAGACAGGCTTACTAGATTGGCAGTTCTTAGTTGTAATCTTTGCTTAAGGAGGGTAATCACTAATCTGGATTTGATTGAGATTCAAATGGCAATGATTTATGTTTAGGCAACCCAATGCAAATGGCAAAGCCTACAACAGTAGTATAAAATGGATTGTCCAATGTAATATGCCTAAAGTGTTGCACTTGATGGATTACTCATTACAGTTATAGTAATAATAACAATAGGATTAATAATATCAGGTGTAGTGATAAAGCAAGAATCAGTGGTAATATTAAAAGTGTTTTATCAATTTTATTCACAAATGTAAGTACATGTAATATGTGATATTTACATGATCAAACTCTTTCAGACAAAACAGTAGATGGCACTAGTGGTTAACAATGAAGATTTGAGAGCTGACATAGTTTTTAGTGCCAGAGAAAGATTTTTAATAGAACAGGTACATGAATACAAGTTTTATTTTGGTTTGAAAGACAGATCAGTCTTTGGAAGCAGAATACAGTGTTGTATTTGTTATAAAATATATGTTAGTATCCCCTAGTAGTGAATTTCTTATTATATCAATGAAAAATTAAAGATGGCAAATTTGCTTCACATAATGGTACTAGTGTTTATTTTGTTACTACCTGTACTACAACAATAAAACAAAGAATTTAGGTGAAAAATCTTTTTATTCTTTGTCAGTTAGCATTACTATAGCAATACCATTAAAGGTTTGATCAACCTGGAGACTTTTATGCCCATGTAGGAAATTAAATTGTGGACTTTGACCAAACATTATTGGAAATAGTGACATTGATGTTATAGATATTATTGACATTAGGCATAACACATGTATTGACTATCACAAATATTTTGCTTAGGCAGAAAAATCACCATAAAAGAACACAGATGCACCAATGTTCAAAAAAACTTAATGATATTTGTTAGATTACATTATAATTAGGAATCAGAATACAAGCAAAGTTCACATTATATTTGCACTTATGAACGGTAATGCTGGACATAGAAATTAATATATTTCCAAAATTTAAATGATGTTGGCATTAAAAGATATATTATTATAATAATATTCATAAGAATATTGATATTCATTTTTCCAAAAATCTATTATATGAACTATATTTTATCAGCTATTAAACACTAAAATCAAATATTTACAACAGGACAGTTGTATTATTAAAGGATGAAATTTATTTTAGGAGTTTTTTTATGGATACAAGTAAATCTATCATGGGGTTCACTAAAAGGAATAATAATGTGTGTTTTTATAATGAACTTAGTAGTAGTGATCTGATTAAAAGGAATCATGTTAAACTTTCTTCTTGGTGGAATAATTAATTAAATGTGGAAGTTCATAATAAACATAAATATCTGAATGTAGGACTTCAAAGATTGACAAGAAGACCTAAAATTGTTTGATAAATTAAAAGTGTAAAAACTTATAAACATTCCTGATCATTGACTTTCTAGTCTATTTTGATGTGTTGATGGTTCCGTATGGTCCTGAGAAACTTATATTATTAAATTCAGCATGATAGATTGATCACTCTCTTATATAATGTCAAAGATATTTTGAACTGATGGAAGGAGTGTTTTTGTTATACTTTGAATAATGACACAAGAATCAAGATGATTTTTCTGATATATTCATTTAATCCAATCATCTACATTTAGGTAAATATATCCTGCTTTGTGAAATCAAAACAGCTCTTTGTAATCTTACAAATGGAAAGATTAAAGATCCTGATGAAATATTTTGAATAAATTTTAAAATATTATAGTGATATCCTAGCTTCAAAAATATTGGAATATTTTAGAAATACAATGAACCATGCCATTGTATCTCATAATATCAAAAATGCTACAAAAGGAATAGACAATACTGTAGTTGTGTTATCTGATAGACAACATTGCAGTTATTATCATGGAATATAGCTATTATTCACTACAAAAAAGACATTTTCAAAGATTTTAGTAAATTGAACTACCAGAGACTCAGTATGGTTTTAAGAAATCAAGAAGTACTATAAACATGATTTTATTGCCAGAAAAATGCAATAAAAATGTTAAAATATTATGGAATGATTTATATAATTGCTTTTATAAATTTGATTTAGGCATATGATTTTGATTAATAAGATATGTTTATAGCATTGTTTAAAATTAATTAGTTGACCACAAAAATTTATTCTTATTATACGACTTCTACATAATAGAATAAGATGAAGTGTTATTATTATCAGTTGAAAATTTGAGGCATTTGAAGTGAAAACTAGTATTAAATAAGGATGGGTTCTTACTTGAACATTGTTTTCAATATTTATGATAGTTGTATTAGAATTATATGATATGGCTTAGTCAAATAAGAATCTTGGTTTATACTCTTATTTTTCTCCTTTATTTTCTTTACATTTCTTCATATATTCATATATATTGCTTATAATAACTTTTCTCTTATACACTTTAATGCAAAAAAAAAAAAATATTAATAAAACTTCTTTATTTTTATTTCTCATTTGAAAAGCTCTGATGAAGACTGTTGGATAGTCAAAACTGTCAGGAAAATAAAGAAGTTTTATTTAAAAAAAATTTTTGCATTAAAGTATATATGAGAGAAGTTATTATAAGCAATATATATGAATCTTGGTTTATGCAGATTTGTTAGTGGATTTTTTATTTTGAATCAAATAAAAGTGAAAACAATAACAACTTCTTATTAAATTCTGGATTTACCATATTCTAATGATTGTGCTATTTACAGAATGTGCTTAATGTTTTGAATGCAACGAAAAAACCTTTGAGATAATAACTAATGTGAAAAAAGCTAGTTTTTTATTAGCCAATAAAATCCTTGATAATCTTCCATAATATTAAGTTTAAATAATTATCAGTTTGAGGATGTAACCATTTTAATACTTTGATAGTTTTATACTTATAAAGGTAATTTAGATGCTGAGGCATAACACAGACTCCAGTGTATTGCGGATGCTTTTACAAAGTTAAAAGATAGAGTATTTCATCATAGAGAAATAACTATTGCAATTAATTAACTGTATATCAACCTGTTATTTTGCCTAATTTATTGTATAAAAGTGAGTCCTTGTCATGCTAGTGGTACAACATAAAGATATTAGAAAAACTGAACATTCAAGGATGCTCAGTAAAAGTTTAAAATTACAATAATAAGATCATGAAACCATTCAATATGCTGTATAATTTATTAGATGTGATTTTATTTAGTACACTATTTTAAATCACACCTTCATTGGATATTATATGAAATACAAATGAACAATGAAAAACATTTTAAAAGAGTGTTTTAAGGGAACTTGAGCATGGGTTTCATGAGAAAGATAGAGGATTATCTCGAGACATTCTTAAAATGCATCACAGCAATTTTTTCCATTGTGAAAGTATGACAGAGAATAGAATACCTTGGAGAGCTACAAATAGACATGGTGTTGAAATATTAAAAAAAAAAGTTATCTACAGAATAAATTAAAAGACTATATAGTAAAATAGCAAACAAACTCAGAAATGGATGAACATCTATATTTGGATGTATTTGTAATCTGTGCTTGCAGATTGATATATACAGTCATCAAAAACTCATTTATTGAGCAGATTTTTTCTCTTCTTTTTTATTTTTATCTTCTTTCTTATAATTAGAATGGCAGTAGTGATGGTTTATTATTAGTAGTAATAAATAGCTCTCATCTTAATGCTACCATATTTCAAATATTAACATTATATATTTTCAAATTTGATGTTTTGATTGCATCTATGTTTTGATCATTCATTTCTTTATCATTTTTTTCATTAAGTACATAGTATTTGCTTTTACTTATTTGATTACCATTCAAGTATTTAATAGATAAAATACTTAATATTTTTAAAAATATTTAAAAGTATTTTAATAGATGAAAAGCTTGTTAAGAGCTATTGGCAAATTTATTAGATAACATTTGTAATACAAGCTTATTAAATTAGGTCATGTGATATATGATTTGATTTCTTTGCAATTATGTTTTTGCTATAAAGGCTTTGGCAATTTTATATTGCTAAAGCTGTTCATATATGTTGTATCTGAAATTAGTTCAGACCCATATGGCTATTTAAGTTAGATAGCTGGATTTGAAGACATATGGATGTCTGAAAATTTCAGATTTTTTACTTAACATTTTTAAAGAAGGATGTGAGTCAAATCAAACATGACTTAAACATGCTCTAAAATGGGCAATTGTTATGTTATCATAGTGAATTTAGGCTCATTTTAAAGCTTAAAAAGTACTGTAAAATGCTGCTCTCTCTAGAATTATTTTACAAGTAAAAAATCAATAATATTGACATAAGAAGCTACAACAATGGGAGAAGGTAGGTTTCCTAGCTGCTGATTGGTTGGTTCTCATTTTGAAAAAAGGAAGAGTGCCTGTCAATAATTTTCACCACTCCAACTTCTTTGTTTTGATTTTGAAAATGAAAATGTTGTTTTAGAGTGTTTTTAGTGGGTTTTTTACATATTATAAATTATTTTGCTGAAATATGCTGAAAATAAAATTATTTTATAAAAATAGTTAAGATTTTAGTAAAAATTATTTACTTTTACACAAATGTAAATTGAGAAAGAAAATCACTAGCATACTCAACATTTTCTAATAGCTTACAAACATTCTTTTTAGGTTCTCTGCTATAAAATATTTTTATAATTATAAATAGAAATTTATTTTTGGAAAAACTTTTGTTCACTTTCATATTCTGACAAATTACTAATTTGCTTTTTGCAAACAAAACTAAAATGAATATAATATTAAAAGATGAATATATTTTTACTGATGATTCTGTAATTGACCAATCAAAAGTTTAGAGTTTTAACTCACTCAACCAAGCAGATTTTGTAATATGTAAGGGTTAATAGTTAACCATTAAATAAAGTGCTGGGCTTGACCTGGTATTTTAAATCAAATGCTTGAATATCCTAGCATCTCACTGAGAAAGAATCAGAAACTGGTCTGGGTTGGGGATATTCTGAAAAGCTTGTTAAGAGCTATTGGCAAGCTCATTAGATAAAAGTTAATACTCTGTTTTTGTCATGACATTAATAATAGTTTATGGGTTTAAGATAATAGTAGTCTACTTAAATTAATCTTCATTAAATTGCAGTAAATGCTATTTTATTATACATTTTTCAACTAAGAATGTATTTTTATATAAATAATATGTATATATTTTTTTTTACTTTTATAAATTGTTTATTCTATAAAAAATCTAGTTAGCTATATAATTTATATATTGCCAGATATTAACCATTTGTTTTATCTTCATTAAAACAGCTAATATATACCAAATAAATGTGGCTTTGTAAAGGCCTTAGTTTATTTTAATTGGTTGCTTTAATATTTTTTAAGATTTAATGTAAATTAACAAAACATTTTAATATTATATAAATAAATTTCCGAAGTTTAATAAAGCTAAATTAAAATTTACATTTTTAAATATTTCTGTTATATTTGATATTGTTAAGGTGCAAATATATATTTACTGAATCACCTTCTGAATAAAAAATTTATTTTTTTTTCGATTTTTTGACACCATAATGACTACATAAATAATTGTAATAGCTTTTTTTTGGCTTTATTAATGTCAGAATATATAGACATGGCCTTTGAGCATGTTGTTTTGTGTTTATGTTTTTATTAAATATGGTATTTGTAATTTTTTTAAATGGTTGCTTTAACATTTTTTTAAGATTTAATGTAAATATGTTTTTTATTAAATATTGCTGAGCACATCATTTATCTGAACTATATTAGGGAATTGACAGACCATGAAAGCATGGAGCACCTTAATGCCAATAGTTGTGAACTTGACACATAACATCAATCAGACAACAAAGAAAATAGGGATTTATATATAATATTCTATTATTCATATTATTAATAAAATGTTTTAAAGGCAATTCATATCTAATTAAGAATCAGAAATCCTATTTAGTATCTTTCATTTTGCAAAATTTAGTTTCTTATTGAAATCTTGTTTTAAATGTTTTTAGTCATTCTCATCTAGTCAAGTAAAAACAGCACAGTGTTATTTTAAATTAATATGTATATATAATTCCTGTTAGTACTAGAATAGTATTAAGTAATTTTTTTTATTAAAATGCAAAAAAAAAATCATTTTTTCTTTGCTTTTTATATATATTTTAATTATTTAATTTATTCATTTTATCTTAAATAAAAATTATTTATTTTGTTAAATTATGAATGTAATGAAGTTAATTTTTATATCAGAATTATCTTTTTTTTTTAACTGAAAGAAATTATATGTAATATTTATTACAAAAAATCATAACGATTGAAAAACATTTTTGGTATAATGCCTTTCATTTAAAATCATTGTTATATTGTCCTTTTTTATCTTTTTGATTGATTTTATGCATTTTTATTGAAATGATTTTATCAGTTGTTTCTATTTGCTGGAAGAGGTCACACTTATTCCCTTAGTTCAGGTAAAGCAAACTCTTTTAAAACTGGAACACGAGGGTCCAGATTATTAATATTAATGCTTATCTGACTCCCTGAACTACTATTGTTCTTATTCATAGAAAGTCATTCGGTCTTAGGGCACCGAGCATTTGATGCTGAAACCTGTGAATAATGACTCATTCACACCTTCTAGTTTTATTAATATTTTAATATTGCCTTAGTATATATAAATAAACCTAGAATAAACCAGTTTTCTCTCCCTTTATATTAATTGCTTATTCAGCATTAAGATAAAACCTAATCTAGGTTAACATGCTAACCTGTGTATTTCTGAGCCTGATTATATGTTCAACTTAATCTGTTATATATAGACAGATGCCATAGAAGTGTTATAAGGTTAGTTATATAACTTTGGCTAATATGTTCCATATGATTCAGAAGACTGCAAAAGAGCTAGAAATTTGGCATGTTAATATAGGCATAAACTTGAATACCGCACATCATTTTATTAAACCCTTATAATGAGATAATATGCAGAACCTAATCTCATTAACTATGTAACACCTGTGAGTGTAGTATTCCATGTTCCAATTGCATAATTTTATACATTTTAGTTTTAATATTTTTTTATTTTCTTTATTAAATTAATATTATTTAAAATATAACTCATTTTCATTTCCTTATTGTCCGTGAATTCATTTTTCATCCAAATCCACATTAGTTTGTATATGTATCATTATATGTATATATATATAAAGACCACTTTATTAGATTTGGTAATTAGTCATTAATATAGTAACGGTTCACTTAGCCATGTGTGTATATATCCAACTAATTCAGTGTTAATAATAATATTAAAACATTCAAAACTCACTATATATATTACCACACACAGCAAACTAGAGTAATCAATGGATGTCAGAAGGTCATGTGATAATTTATTGGCTTAATAGTGTGATGTTTATTGGCTTAATAGTAATAGTACTGAGCTGTTAAAATGTCTTGGGTGTATTGAGAAAAAAAAACAGTGAAAGTTGTATTAAGATGCACATTTTGTTTGGTCAATCATGTAGATAATATATGTAAAATGGAGATTGATACATTTCATAATGATAACAAGGTAGTTGTATCAGCTAAAAGTTTCCAGATGACTATGTAGAAATAGGTTGAAAGAATTTTATGTAGATTTCAATTGTTTCCATATTCATTAAAATATTTTACCCATATCACTTTCAATTATTTAAAATTGAAAATTCACACTCTTATGGAATGATGTTTTAAATTATAAAAAACAACATTTCTTTTAACATAGTTGCATATTTAATTGAAAGGAAATAATTATCTCCCACTGAATTAAGTAACATCCACATCACAAAAAAATAAAATGATACCACTCTATCTTATAACTCTGTTGATATATAAGCTTATATTTTGTGGCATAATTTCTGCCAGATGATTCATTTGAAATTAAAATTTCTTTGTCTTTTTTTTTTTAAATTGTGGAAAAGCAAATGGATTATGTATATAAAAATACCATCATTTTGAGTTCCTTTTTAAAATGGCATACGGCATATTAAAACCGGACAAAATTTTGATTTTTTATTAATATTTTGATTAATAAGTTCATTTGTTTTTCTACTCAGTTTATTACATTGCAGAAAGAAGACAATGACACAAAATTTTCACCGATCTAAGTGCTTAATAAAATGAATTCAACATGCTTCAATGTTGTCTTGCATTGGTGGTCGTGAGGTCAGCGCGACTGCCTTGCACTTGCAGGCAATTGCCCGGCTTGCGGGTTCGCGTCCCGGCCGATGCTATGACACTTAAAAAAAAAAAACATGCTTCAATGTTTTGCAATTTCAAAGCCTTCATCCTGAAAATAAACGCCATTAATATATTTAGACGATAAAGAGTAACCAGGTGGTGATCCTCTGAGCATTTTAATGGCGATTGCAGATCATTTAATCTGCACATAGATTTAAAATAGTGTGCCAAATTCATCAATGGTTTAAAATTATGTCAAAAAAAAAAAACTAAGCTTATATAACAACAGAATTAAAAGATAGATTGGTATCATGCTATATTTTCGTAACTGTTGACATTACATAACTCAGTGTGATGTAATTACTTCCGTTTCAATTACATATATTTAAAGTTATGATTATTTATTATTATAATTAGATATCTGTACAAAGGAAGGGGACGTTGTGTGTAAGAATGTATTTAAAGAGTGCCTCCTAATTAATTTTTACGACAAAAAGTTATTTTCCCTAGCTCATTGATTTAAATTTTATTTACATTTAATTTATTATTTATTTGGCTACACATGTTTATATAATGATATACTAGAATATATTAAAATTAATTTTGAAGAAATGTTACTAGTTGGGAATGCAATTAATTTTATATGAAATTATTTATCTATTATACAATTTAAATCAGAAATTATAATTTATAAACTTAATATTAAGAATAAAAGATGTTTTTTTGTTTGTTTTCCTCCAGAAAATAATTATAAGTAAACAAAAAAAGTAAAAAAAAATATATTTATAATAATTACGTTTAATAAAAAAATTATCCTTTGATAATAATTACATTTTTCTTTATTAAGTTGTGTTTGAGTTTACGAGTTGATTTTATTAAATTAAATCACGTGATATAAATATAGCAACCTGAATGGTATAAACTTTACAAAAATATAAAAAGTGACAAACAAGAAAAAAATCGCAATTTAACAATTAAAAAATTTATTAACAAATTTACTTTTAAAAAATATTTAGATAAATATTTCAATAACTAAATATATTTTGTAATATATTTATATAGTTATGTCAGAAAACGCTATAATTTTTGAAAGTTTAATATATATCATTTTTAGTCTTTCCACACCGCCTCCGAAATTCTTGATTAAATTCATGGACCCATTTATTAGCAACTACAAAAAAATAATAATAATAATATTAAGATAATAGAAAAAAATAAATTTAGTGTTAATGATTTATTAGTAAATAGATATTTACCCCACTTATTACCATAAACTACAGGACAAGCCGCATGCCTGGTATTATAATTCCCATTTCCAGTTTTTAAAAGATTGTACCAAAATACAGCAGCACCCTACATAAAATTTTCATATGATTGTAATGAAAATAGTGAATTATAATGGCGATAATGTATGCAATAATTATTATATAAAGGACATCTTATTTTATTTGCAGTATATATATATATAATTCGATGTCTGTATTTCTTCAAATCAATATAGTAATCTTATAATTGAATATTTATAAATACAGTAATTAAATATATTTAAAGTATAACTTTAAAAAATTTATCCACTTAGGATTGCTTTCGCCTACCCTCATAGTCTTTGTTAACTAACACTTTGAAAGGCTAAACTTAGCATAATTCTGTGATCTTAACATTTGCTGCCTGTCTATTAATTAAGTCTTGTTTGTATTGCGAAAAGGTTAGCCTTTCAAAGTGTTAGTTGACAAAGACTATGAGGATAGTCCAAAGCTCTCCTAAATGGATACAATTTTTGGTAAAGGTTTACTATAACGGTCTATGGTTGTTTGCCCTCTATTGTTTAAAATTTAAACTAAATTTCTTGAGAATCTTACATGTATGTTATTATATTACAAATAAATTAAAATTTATTCAAATGTAAAAGATAATAAAAAAAACATTTACCTTTTTAAACATAATTACATCCTATACAGACTAGGAAGTTGGAGAAAAAAGTGGTATTGCTGTATCTACTACGGAGGGCAAATTCGTACAGGTATGATGAAAACAAAGCTCTGCTAGTGCCAGATTGGAATTTCAGCTTACGCTTTGCTCTCATCCACATGTTTTCAATATTCTGGGCGTGTATGTCTTGGTCTTCGGGATCCATGAAATTTTCCTGATAGACGACAACCGAATGCAAATACACACCATTGTTGAGACTGCTGATCTTATTGTACGCAGCCCAGCCATCTGAAATAATGTGCGTACCTGGTAAAATAAACCGCTGTATCAGGCCCTCCAGTGTATCAGCCATCCTGTCTGCCACTTCTATCAAAAAGCACTTTCTTGACGCTCTCTCTATACTGCCAAACACCCAATGATCTGTCTGTATAGCCCCCCTGTGATATTTTCGGTGGAAATAATACGTTTCATCAATTTTGACGATTAATGGCTCCCCATTGTCATCAAATCCACCGAGAACTGTCGGATTTGTGTCAAAATTTTTGGCACATTCCTCCCGGCAAAAATTCGCCCAGTCAATGATAATTTTTTTGCTGATGCCGGTCTCATGCACAATGTGTTGTTGGGGCATGTAATTTGCCCAAAAATATACTATGCTTATAATTGTTCCCAGAGGCAGATGACTTTGGAAAAAGAAAGACCCCTTTCTGATTGAGATGTGATGGTGACATATTCTGCATTGTCATCTATACCCATCTAAGCCTGCAGAATACTTCACCAGCGCACACCGAACACTGCACTGTTGGCATAAGGCGTAGTTCTTCAGAAGGAGTCTTTGTGCAAGCCATTTGATGGCCAAATCCATAGTTGGTATGGAGTCTCATAACTGGCACAGATTCCATTCTTCTGCCAGAATAGCAGCAATGCTTAAAATTTCACAATCAGGTACTAAGCATGTAACAGACATCTTTTGTAACTATAAAACTGTACACGTATGCATGTAATTCACGCCGTTGAACACATAAGGTGTCTTTTTTTTTGCAACATGTGCTATAAATGTAGTTATTTTAAATTCTTAAGTTGTAGACACTTTAAATTCCTAATTTTCAAAGAAATTAAAAGTAATTATTTTAATTAATGTCGTGTAATTAATCCATCATTCAAAAGGTTTTTTTATTATTATTGTGGATGAGAGCAAAGCGTAAGCTGAAATTCCAATGTGGCACTAGCAGAGCTTTGTTTTCATCGTACCTGCACGAATTTGCCCTCCGGAGTAGATACAGCAATACCGCTTTTTTCTCCAACTTCCTAGTGTGTATAGGACATAATTATGTTTAAAAAGGTAAATGTTTTTTTTATTATCTTTTACATTTGAATAAATTTTAATTTATTTGTAATATAATAACATACATGTAAGATTCTCAAGCAATTTAGTTTAAATTTTAAACAATAGAGGGCAAACAACCATAGACCATTATAGTAAACCTTTACCCAATTTTTAAACATATTTTACATATATCTAATTACTATATTTATAAATATTGAATTATAAATTACTTATATATATATATGTATGTGTAATATATAAACAAAACAATTTAACCGTAAAAAATATAATATTTTAAATTCTTTAGTAGCGCTTTCAATTACGTAGTAATCCTCGTCAGCTTTAAATGATTTTCAAATTTTAACGTTATGTAAATTTCAATAAGCTGTGTATGGCCGTATTTGCAACCTGCCTATTAATAACATTATATTTATCTATTAAAATTGCCTCTTTAATTTTCCTCTTTTTATGATTTTTTTCTTCCATTAATATTTTTTATTTCATTAATATTAAATGTAAACCTATAATTATAAGTCTTTTCATGGTCAAAGAATACTGAAGCAGTATTAAATTGACTATTTACATTATTTTTAATCTAATTATACAATAACTGATGCTCTTTTAATCTTTTTTTCACAGAACAACTCAATTCATCGATATATAATTTATTATATCCACATGAAATCTGATAAATTATATAACTTCTTCGCATTTTAGGAATTATACTCTTAGAATTATTAATCAATCAATAAACATTCGGAGGAACACAAAATGAAATATTATACTTTTCTTTAAATTAATTCTTAAATTTCATACGGAAGGCTAGGGAGATTGACAAGAGGACTTGCCCAGAACAGTTGGTGATTCAGACCTGGGATCAACTAAAAATTTAAGTTGCAAGACATTCCGTTTCATTCTATGGATGATGCCTCTGACCTTGTCAGGATGGATTCTCCCCCTATTGCTGTGATGACAGGGATGGTATGACCTACCTCCTAACCATCCTATTTGAACTGTATTCCTGTAAACCCATTGCAGACAATGCTTGTTAACAGCAGCTCTAACTATTACCTGTATACACAATTATGTACCTTACTCTATAATTGAATAAAATATATTTTTTGAAAGTAATTCTTAATTAATTTAGATTGCATGTTATTTACAAATGGCATAGATATCCATTTTTTATTATCTAAGGTAACATGCAAACCCTGTTCTTATTATTAAATGAATTTACTATACATAAAATGTGTTTTTTATCATAACCAACCTTTAAAAGTTCATTAGCAAAGAGTTCAATATTTAAAATTTTATCACTCTTATATTTACATAATTTAACATTGCAATGCAAAAATGATTTCAGACTTGCCATTTTATGTATCATTGGAACATGTGATTTAAAATGAATATATCCTCTTTTTCCAATAGATTTAAAAATTAATTTATAATTTAAATCAGTAGCATCTCTATATATTTGTAAATCCAAAAATTTTATTTTTCAATTTTGTTCATTCTCAATAGTCCATTTTAAATTATTTAAATTATTCAGTTTATATAAGAGAACATTGATAATGTCTTGAGAACCACAAACAAAAACATCATCACCATATGTAGTATAAATTTTAATACTTTAAAAATTATAAGAATTAAATATAATATCTTCATATTTTGATCATGTAAAATTACAAATTTGTGCAACCATAGGTAATCCCACTGGCCATTTTTTACCCATTTTATGAAATTTATTATTATATGTTGCAATAATATTATCACTTATAAATTTTAGTGATTCAATAATAAAATCTTCCAAATGTTCATTTACAGACATATTAATTATAGTGCAATTTCAATTAAACTTATAGATTCAAGATGATCAATTGATCCATTTACATCCAATGAAGCCAAAAAATCATTATCATTTATTTTTATATTTTTAATTCTATCAACAAATTCATAAGAAGATGCAACTAATTACTGTATTCATAAATATTGAATTATAAGATTACTTATAAGTACTTTTGGCAGTCAGCAGGAATAATCACTATTATCATGAAAACTCTTTTGATATTTAAGCATAGGTCACATAATTCTTTTCCACCATATATATATACTTAAGATGGCGGAATACGCCGAATATAGCAAAGGATAATAACCTTCAATTTTGTATAAGCATTTTTAAAATTTGTGTAGTTTTATTCCAGTTGTTTATTTTTATTATATATATATATGTGTGTGTTATGCACATATGTATATTTATGTGTCATACAGAGTAGAACAATTTATTGATATCAGTAATATTTAATACAGTGCTTTCGGTACTATGTATCAAACTCATAGCCATTTAACCACACAGACCATTTAATATTCCAGTGCATGCTCAATTGGACATTGGTGTTTTACTTATACAGTTATGCAAAATAAATACTGTCACTTTTTAAAACAATATTGGTTTAATAAAATATATTTATCTTAGCTAAAGAAAATTGTCAGTCACATTAATTTATTCCACCACTTGTAATAATTCAATACGGGTATGGTCTGAATAAATTAAAATTACTTTTGATTTGATAGTGGTATTATGCATCATAAATTTTATACATTGAAACTTACTTTTTATTGATGTAATAAAAATAACATCTTTATGTAGAATTATTTTCTAAAAACAATTACAGAAATTCGGAGAACGAACACCATAATTACAATTATAAGTTATAATCAAATTCTAAAACCAAACTCTCTCCTCTTCAAGAAATGTGTCAGTGACTGTACAAAAATCTGGTCTATGTAGCATTTAAACATCTAACACAGTACATTCTGTTCATTTGAAGGACATATCTTTTAAAACAGATATAACTTTGTTCCTAATTTATGAAATGTGTTTTGAATAAAATTTGTAAAAAAAACTGATTAAAAATTGCTAAACCTTTTATAATGATACATATTTAACTCAATTAGGGAATAAATATTATCATAATTTTAGTTCACTTTTTTACGTTTTATGAATGAATATTGTTTAATATCTGGATACTATTTCATATAAATAAAAACATTGATAATATGTTTTTGAATAAATGGCTTTTTTTCAAATATATTCCACATTTTAAATTAGATGGTAAAAGTTTGAATGCTAATAAAAATTATACATATATAAAATAGAATATTATATGAGATTTAAATACTAGTTAGAAAACAGATTTGTACACCATGATTATGAGAAAATTTTAATATAAATTTGTTTTTTAGGAACTATGTTAATGTTATAAGATTTACTATTTTATTTCTTATTATTATTATAATGTTAGGCAAAATTTAATTTTACATATATATATAACATTTGTAATTATAATCTAATTATAAAAATGGTTTAACACACTAAAAGCAAAAAGATTATACCTTTTTTGGAGGAATATTTGCACCCAAAGTGGGGAAAACTGTGGCGCCCCCAGCTTCAACATCACTCAACTACAAATTCATAAGTAATAAGCGAATATTGTAGATAGAAAGAAAGATAAATAGAGTTATTGATACATAGATAGATAGGTATAAAGATAGATATTCATGAGCCATCTTCAAATAAATAAATTGACATACAGAGCACAAAAACATAATAAATGAATAGATTTATATTGAAATTAAATATTTCTAATATACAAATTTAAAAAAATTGTATTATAATTACCATTAATGAATAAATTTGAAATAATTATAAAATAATTTGTTTTTCATTTTTTAAATAAGCATATAAATACAGTACTAATGTCATTTCTGGAAATATATTAATATTAATAACACAAATTAAAACGTTTTATTACATTTTATTGTTCATTTTTTGTGTGCGCTTACAGTAATTTTTTTTATTTATCTTAAATTTTTTTAAAAATAAACTCTTTCACCTTAGATTCTTTATTAAAAGTGGTCAAAATACTTGTAAAAAATAATTATAACATACACCAAATCTTTTAAAACTTGTTTTTTTATTTTTTGCCACCAAAATGAAATATATATTAAAATAGATTTCCAACGTTTCGACTATTTCTTTATTTTTTTCTATAGTCTTTTTCAAGGAACTAAAAATATATAAAAAGGAGAAGAAAAAAATTCATAAAAATTTTTAAAACAAACAAAAATAAAAATCCTGTCACATATACATACCATTTTGGAAAATATATTCTTTACTTACTATGATTTGGAAGCTGTTGGGAAAAGAAATCATAGTAAGTAAAGAATATATTTTCCAAAATAGTATGTATATGTGACAGGATTTTTATTTTTGTTTGTTTTAAAAATTTTTATGAATTTTTTTTCTCCTTTTTATATATTTTTAGTTCCTTGAAAAAGACTATAGAAAAAAATAAAGAAATAGTCAAAACGTTGGAAATCTATTTTAATATATATTTCATTTTGTGGCAAAAAATAAAAACAAGTTTTTAAAAGATTTGGTGTATGTTATAATTATTTTTAAAAAATTTTTTAAATATGTAAATTTATTATAATGCAAAGAGTGATGCTTATTACATTAATAGGGAAGTTTAATTTTAAAAATATTTTTTATATTTCAAAATTGAACTTATATTTTGCAATATATAAAATTTATTAAAGTCTATTTTGATTAACTAAAAATTTTCTTTAAAAGCCTAAATAAAGAAAAATACATATTATATTTCTATTTAAATGTTATTTAATTATACATATATACAATTTTATAATATAGTAAGGCTACAAAATAGCAACATACATTACTTTAATTATATGGCAATCTAATAAAAATATAAAATAAAAGTAAAAATAATAAAATTCATATATTTAATAAATTTTACAATATAGCAGCAGTTATTTTTCTATTCTAAAATACCACGTGCTATCATACTGTTTACTAATATATTTTTGGCTTATAATAAAAACATCAAACAACCAGAAAGGTTGTAATTTTTTGTGATTAAAACTACTACTTCTTTTCCATTAAAAAAATGTAAAGAAAGTAAGTTGTCCAGAATGTATTTAATTGTGATGAACATTTGACATTTCACTTTCATTTATTTAACAAAATAAAGATACAACATTTAAATTTCTTATAATTTGTACCCTTTCAATGAATGTGAATAAGTACATACAGTAAATATATATATGATCACTAGATGGAGCTTATCAATAGCTCTAAACAAGCTTTATTTTTATAAATGCCGAAAAAGAAAGAATTCAAAATCTCTATCGTTAACCCTACTTCCAAACCAAATGGTTTCGAGCTTATGGCTCACCTCAGTGAAGGGGGGGATCTATAATCCAAAATACTAACTCAAAAGTCAGCACTTATAAGACACATTTTTATCAATTTGAAAGTCTGAAATTTTCAGACATGTAAATGTCTTTAAATCCAGCTTAGCAAAAACAGATAGCTATATGGGTCTAAATTCAGCTCAGTTTCATCATATAGTAATAGCCTCTGCAATATAGCATCACAAAAGCCATCAAAGGTACACTTATAATAATTAATAAAACAAGTTATAAATTTTGTAACTTGCTTTTAAGCTTGCATTTAAATGATCACTAGATGGACTTACCAATAGCTCTGAACAAGCTTTGTTTTTATAAGTGCTGAAAGAGAAAAAATTCAAAATCTCTATCATTAACCCTACTTTCAGATCAATTGTTTTTGAGCTTATGGCTCGCCTCAGTGAAGGGGTGGGTCTATAGAAACTAGATCCAAAATACTAACTTAAAAATCAGCACTTATAAAACATTTTTCTATCAATTTGAAAGTCAGAAATTTTCAGACATGTAAATGTCTTCAAATCCAGCTTAGCAAACCAGATAGCTATATGGGTCTAAATTCAGCTCAGTTTCACCATATAGTAATAGCCTTTGCAATATAGCATCACAAAAGCCATCAAAGGTACACTTATAATAATTAATAAAACAAGTTATAAATTTTGTAACTTTTAAGCTTGCATTTAAATGATCACTAGATGGTGAGTTAATATTTTAGATCTAGTTTCTATAGACCCAATCTCTTCACTGAGGTGAGCCATAAGCTCAATAACAATTGGTCTGGAGGTAGGGTTAACAATAGAGATTTTGAATTCTTTGTCTTTTGGCATTTATAAAAATAAAGCTTGTTTAGAGCTATTGGTAAGCTCCATCTAGTGATCATTTAAATGCAAGCTTAAAAGCAAGTTCCAAAATTTATAGCTTGTTTTATTAATTATATATATATTCTAACCCAGTTTATTTAATTATTTAGTTTATTTTATTAGAAAATTTATTTTATTTCTAACCCAATATTTTTATTAGTTTATTTTATTTGCACTTGTGACACTAATTTTTCAGGTTGTTGTTAAGGCAACCAAAATAAAGCAACATATCCATTAATTTTCCAATATGATCTAAAATACCTTTCATATAATACAATTGTACATTCAATTCTCTTAAGCCATGCCACGATTGTAATAACAACAATAATTGATCACTTATTAATTTAAAGAATAATTATAATAATATTAATCTCAGGGTTCTTTGTTTCATGTAAGGAAATGCTCGGCAGTATTGTGTTGTCGCATATGACTGGCATTCTGGTCGGCTATAGGAAACATTTATTTTACTTAAATTCAATGTGTCTTCATCTCTCATATCCACTGCTATATTATTTAAAGAGATGATAATTCTATTCAATAATGACGTATAATTTTGAATAACACAGCCTTTTTTTTTTTTTTTCAGAATCTCAGTCAGAATAATAAAAAGACAAGGGTGCTTTTTGTGTCCTTCCATCATCCATGACAACACAATAATATAACTAAGATTTATTACTTAGACAATTTAACTAAATGGGAATGGAATAATGTGCAACCAAAGTTAATGGTTTGGGAATAAATTCATTTTTTTTTTTTTATACAAAGGTGAATGTTTAGTCTTAAGTTTTCAACTCCATAAATAATTATCATTAAACTAAAATATAATGACATATTCCGATCTGCTTAACTTTATTTATCTGGTATATTAAGTTTTTAAGAATTTGGAATGATTTCGGACTCAAGAAAAGGTTTTGCAAATATTGTGCAAACACTTATATTTAGCATATAAAAACAAAAAAAATGAATCTACAACAAATTTTAACAAGACTATAATTTATTATTATCACAAAAAAAAAATATATGAACATTTATTCAATAATCCCATAGTAATACAAAAATATAAAATATAACTGACATTAATCTGTATACTCTTTTGGTTATGGACTAGAGGTTACTACTTCTCCTGTATGCAATCATATGGATTGATTAACTAAAAGTACATTTCATTACCAATACATTGTTTATTAAATTTTGGTAACCTTGTAGAAGCTTTTATTCAAAATTATTGACTAACTATTTTTTTTTTTTTTAAATGATTAATCCCATCATATGCAATACGCAAAATATTAAATTTATTTCTAATACATTTACTTTATTTATGGTCTTTAATGGGATAACCTATTCTAATTATAGGCCAGTTATCAGAAGTTACACTTACCATCTTACATTTAACTTAATGCTAACTTAAGTTATGATACAAATTTTATTCATACGTATAATTTTAAATATGAGTATTATTTAATTACTAACCAGAATTAAATATTGCATTTGAATATTCCTTCAGTAAATAAGCGTTTTAAAACTACGCAATTTTAATTACTTTCTCCATTGATTTACTTGTCAAATACTAGCAATATTTAGCAGCACAATACAGATATTGATCCTAGTTACTAACGCACTATTTATACTAAAGTGGATCTTGAGGAACTAACACCTCCAATATAACCTTTATCTTGCCCGAACTTTCAAAATTAAGCACAATAATCAACACCTTCCATGGTGGAGCTATCTTTATTTTCACATGAGGAATATGGAATAACCACGAAGGTCTGTAAAGTAATCTACTACATTAAAATATTTTGGTGGTTTCTTGCCTCTTACTTGGGCATACAACGAACACACACCAAATACAATCCTCTCCTGGGATTTAAACGAATGAAGCATACTAAATGCTAGATAAATTCTTGATCGTCCTATCTATGAGAATCGATCACTTGGGCTATAAACATACCCGAACATTATATTTAAAATCTTCCTCTCATGGAAAACAAAGCTTTTGGGGAGATCATTTTTCATCCCACAAAATAAATACATTATAATTATTACCTATGCGAATATTAAGCATATACCAATGCTATATCTGGGCAGGATAAGTAAATACACTGATTATAATAAACTTATGTTACCGTGTATACTTTGATCAACATCTGAAATCAATGGACATCATAGAATAAAAGTATAATAATTTTAATTTTAATAAAGGAACATTCAAAAATAGTTGGTAGCATACTATCTTAAACTAAATAAAGTGGATGTGTTATTTAAGAATAATTAGGAATAAATTCCTCAATTAATACAGTATAAATTCGTTTCAAAACTTTAACAAGAAATATTTTGTTATAGCATTTTTTTTTTTTTTTAGTTACTTCTGATAATTTTCAATATTTATTTTACCCCTTAAATATCTAAATATTTTTCTTTTACGTATCTAACATACAAAATTTCTACCTACAATTGTATGTAATAATTAAAACATATTTTATAGATTTTTTTTTCTTTCGTGTTAAATATCAACTTAACCTATAATAATTATATTAAAACATACCTTTGTCATTACAAGGCTATTAAATATCACTTGACCATACAGACTTTAACCTATGTGATATAACAAAAAAATACATATCATTTATAACTTAGTTTTAAACAATCATTAATTAACAAGTGCATACTCTCTCATTAGAAAATGTTTTTCTGTTGAGCAATTGGTCCAGGTGAAGAGCTTTATCCAGTCGTATTTCACGAAGCAAGTTTAAAAACAATAAACGCATGGTATTATTTCCTTTAAATAAAAGTTTTCTCTTATTTTGTGCGTTTAATAAATTAGGTAAAGAAACATATAGCAGAATTGAAGATTAATTCTTACTTGAATTAAACTACTACAATTTTGGGATCCAAGAAAATAAAATATACATATTCTAACATAACGAACAGTTGACGATAGACGATAAACATACACAATATTTTTTTTTATTGACGATACGTATACTTATTAGCTAGCTTACTTATGGACGAAAATGCGCAATTTTCCGAGAGATTATTATGATAATAACTGCAGTCAATTTACGTGTACATGAAGTTTTAATAATTCCAACTGATGTATAATATAATATATCATTTATTTTTATCATTAAGTCACTAAGATATTTGGTTTTGTTCATACTTTAGGAATTATAAATTTTTTTTTAACGGTAACTTCTCCGTAAGAATGCCCCTATATAACTTTTCCTATATTTACTCTGAGAAAGTTTATATATATTTTTTTTTTTTAAAAAAAAATATACAGGTGCATAATTTAATCTTATTTATCATTATTATTATTTCCAGACAATTCTTGGTGAATAAAACATATTTTAACGTATGTAACTACATTACTTGTAAAGGCAGACAATATTGAGAAAGAGCGCGAAAATGTTTCTAGTTGATTTTCCTTGGTTTCAAAATATTTCTTTCAATTATTATTTTTTTTCTTTCTATACCAAGAAAATATCAATAAATGACATAAAGTTAATAAATAATTATTTCTCACTTGGAAATCATTTATCTTCCTTAATTTAGACATAATAACACTTTTCGTGATTCCCTTAGTTAATTCTGTCATTTTTGAACTTTAGCGTGAGACAATAAATTTTTAAGTATAAAAGGTCTTTAAATAGGTAGATGGCAAAGAAAATCAGGATATCTTATCAAAAAATTTTAGCCACACATTATATTATTAAAATTTTACTTTGATTACATTTATTTCTGCAAAATAAAATGAAAAAATTGAGTTACCAAATTTCAGCACTGTTCCTTCCTTGAAAACTAAAAGCAGACTATCTATTTTTTTTTTCAAAAAAAATGATCTTGATTATGAAATTGGTTGTTTCGTTTTGTTGTTGTTTTTTTTTTTATTTTTTACTTTAGCGACCTCTTCCAGAAAAATAATCATTTGATTATAACATAAACAAAAGAAAGGAAAAACTTATTACAATCATATAGTTTTCAGTATTATTTACCTGGATTACAAAGTAATTTGACAATATAAAAAAAAATAATAAATACATTAAATTAACAATCAGTGATGTATAATTCTTTAAACATTATATTTTTTTTTTTTTTTTTTTTTTTTTACAAAAAGAAATTACCAGAAGTTATTGTGCTTTATGATAAGACACTCATCCACTCTCCCCTCTACCCATCCAAAATCAATTACTGTTTAGCTTTTATACCATATTAATTTGCTCTAATTATTAATATCTCAATTAAATTATTCATGTTCTCTCTTTAAAATGACATTGAGTTATTAAATCTATTAGTTATTCACCCAAAACATGCCAAAGTGAGTGAATAGCATACTTTATTAATCAATTATTACTATTGTTATTTTATCTTTTTATTTCTTTAAAGAATAGCATTGTTTTCCTGCAGAAATAATGCCAAGTAAACCAAGTGTCAATAACACTAGGTTACAATATATATATATATATATATATATATATATTTATAGCTTGTTTTATATAATTATATATATATATATATATATACTTTAAATGATCAAATTTGAATGTTAAAATTTGTCCATAATGTTGCCTTCTGCTTATAAAGATGTACTGGAAATTTATTATTAATAATGACATTATTTCTTTTAATTTTGTTTACAGTTTTATATGAAAAGTACTGATATACAATAAAATGAGTTAATATACACGAAGAACAATGAACATAAAGGAAATATGAACAAAATCTAGATATTGTGACTATATGTATTGATAAATACTGAACAAATAATAATATGTGTAAATGTTTATGACTGTATGATTCTACATAAAATCTCTACTAGAATTATTTACATCTTTCAGATCTTCTTAATCATATGATTCATGAATATGAAGTAAATTGGAATAGTATTCTGAATAATAGAAATCCATACTCATTATTTTCTTCTATAATAAGCATGAGAAGTTTGCAACCTTTCAATTTAATTTCAATTTCAACTCTCTGCGCTTTATAAAATAAATATTATTTACATACGTTACTGTAATTTATAACATCTAAAAACTACTGCATAGCAAATCGTAGGATTTCATGCTGTATGTTTGTAATTTAGACTCAGTTAGTTAAATATGAAAATGTTTAAAGCTTCACACTTTCAAACCTAAATGCTTCAGACTGGCTTAGATATATAGAAAGACAAGTAGAGAAGAGGGTGGACCACCCTTTTCTTGTAAAATTCTTTGTCATGTGTTTATGGTTGATCGCTATTCAGATAGTCATCACAACATCTGATTGGCTGTCAGATAAGTATTATAATAAGCACAAGAGGTTTGAAGCCTTTCAATTTAATTTCTATAACATATTGTGAATTTTAATCTAGTTTTTTTTAGGTTATTTTGAGTTTAATATTCTACTTAACACTGGAATGTGATTTATTACGAATTTTAACATTTTTTCAATTAAAATTAACAATAGACCACATGCTAGTATTAAAAGAAATTATACAAAAAACGAATATGTGTTGCCCTATGCTATAGATTTTTAATTTATAAAAAACTTAAAACTTTTTAAAGTTTCCTTTACAGAAGTACTTGCTTTGCTAAAATTTCAAAAGATGTATTTACAGAATAAATTCGCTTATGTGCAATGGTATAAATTAGTATCTACAATATTGCACATATATAAAACAACTTATTTACTTATGTTAACAGAAACTACAAAATGTTTGTCTAATTTAGATGAAGATAATGCATCTTCTACCAATGCTTAATAATTTTTAATTTTTTAATTAAAAATATTTTTGTGATTATTAACGATTGGAACAAAATTTAGAGAATTATATCAAAATGTAATAATAGTATTAAGACTATGTGGTCACTGAGAATGTTACTCTTGATAAGAGTCTACCAGAAAGAGAGTCAATCACTCAATTTTTTACGGCAGTCTTATGTAGTAAATTGGAGTATAAAAAAGAAGTTAAAATCATCTATTTTTAAAACATATATAATATAATACATGAGTGTTAATGAAAACAGCCAAAGAGAAAATAGTTTTTAAAAATATTATTCAGCTTTATTTCTGCCTAATCATATTACTATAAGCTATAAATATAACATACATGTTATATTGAAAGCATGCCAGACAGTAAAAAGCTGAACATTTTATCTTCTATGGATGTTTTCATTAACAGTCACATATTGCATTTAGATCGGAGAAGAATGAAATTATTTATAGTTGAATTACTAGTAATTTCCTAATGGATCAAAAATATTAAACCTAAATAGAAAACAATAAAGAAGTAGTAAAGTATGGGGAGGAGATGTTGAGCATAATAAGGAGGAATCAATTATAACTTTATTATAATAGTGGTAATAATATTGTCATAATCTCTAATATTTTTTAATATTTTTATAGTCAAGGTGGAATTAAAAACACAATAATTAAAAGTAAGTTTTCTTCATCATAATTGAAAAAAGTTAATAACTCTTCATTTCACCTTAATCCTTTCAAAAGCAATTTTATAAGATTTTTATCAAAATATGTTATACAAGCTTTAATTAAAAAATTTTCTTAATCTAATCAAACTAGATAGTGGAATTTTACAATTACCAATATATCTATTGCAACATAAAAATATGCTTGTTTTAATTTCAAAATTAGAATTAATAAAATATTAATAAAATCATTTTAAATGTATACTAAATCTTCTTTTAAATTCAAAATTATTTAATTCTTAATTGTTATTCCAGTGTAATATAAAAAAATAACTATAAATAATTTTTGTTTGTATTTATTTCTACTTTTCCTTTCATATATATATATATATATGTGTGTGTGTGTGTGTGTACACATGCTAGTATGATGTTACATGCCATAAGACACAACCATCTCAATATATATATATGAGTATGTGAGTGTGTGTTATTTGTTATGAATAAACTTATAATACTTACATAAAAAAGAAATGTAGCAATTCTGTTTCCTTGACCAATATGATTTAAACCATCTATAATGTTCTGTGACTAAAATATCAATATATATATATATTTTATGAGTCTATATGTGTTTAGTAGTAATAATAATAATAATAATAATAATAATAATAATAATAATAATAATAATAATAATAATAATAATAATAATAATAATAATAATAATAATAATAATAATAATAATAATAATAATAATAATAATAATAATAATAATAATAACAACAACAACAACAACAACAACTTAACACGAACAGCAATAATAATTAGTGGTTTTGAAGTAGATAGTATTTACCAATCTTAGCTTTATAATTTGATTATTTATTACAGACATCAAATAAAATTAAATTATGAATAAAAATACTACAAAAATATAGTTTTCACTTATTTTAAGACAACGTTATTCCCTATTAGATAAATAGACTTCAGAAATAAAAACCATATATATATATATATACCATAACATATGAAAGATAAAATGTAGATGATTGAATCAATCATCCAACAATAATAATCACAGGATAAGCTAGTTCTTAAAGTGCTCTAAGATAAAATAAACTAATATCTGATCAGGAGGGTGTTCTAATACTTTCTTTCTAAAAAAATAATCTTATGCAGCAAAAATTACACAAAGTTATGTTACTTCAAAATGTTCTTAATCAAATAAATCTTTCTCAAGCAAATTGGAGTTCACAGGCAAAATAAAGTTTTGCTTAAATAAACAGATCTTATAAACAATATGAAGTTCTTTGTAAACTAATTAAATCTGGAATAGAATAAAGCTTTCGAAAATAATTCAGTTCTCAGGGTTCTTGCTATAGTTAATTATTTAATGCTCCAATGCAATCTTATACTTTTTAAATTTCTTATGCCAACAATAAATGTTATCCTAGTAACAACAACAAAAATAAGATATGATTTTATCTTTAAGGTGATATCTTAGAATATCAAGTAACTATTAATTTTAAAATCAAACATGAAAACACTTAGGTTAAAAGAATTATATCATACTAGGATAACATTCGTGATAACATGACTAGAAGAGTGATTTTATTGCTACTAATATACCACACAAACAGGTTTCCTTATAATTTTATAACAGAATAAAATAAAGAAATTCTTATTCATGGATGTCGTCTTAACAACAGCAATATAAAATTAAATAAAGTAACTTTTATCATATTTTTATACTCTTATGTCATAAAATAAAATATGCGTCACTTTTGTGGATTTTTGAGAATGCAGTGGATTTTTGAGAATGCAGTACAAATGAAAAGAATAATTAACACAATATTTACTGACAGTAATAAGCATGACAAAAAACAATAATCATCAAATTACTTTAATAAAATTTATAAATTATAATTATCCAAACTTGAAATAAAATTCTAAGTTTCAATTGAAATAATAGCAAACATAAGTAAATAAAAAATTTTAATATTTCATATGAATTCATTAATAGTCAATAAAAATAAAAATAAAAAATAGAGTCATATATCACATGACTCCACTTCTTTTTTATTAAGCTTGCAGGATCTAAACAAAGAGAATTGCTCAACAAGCTTTTTTTTTGTTTAAATTCTGCAAGCTTAATAAAAAAAAGAAGTGAAGTCATGTGATATATGACTCTTTTTTTTTTATTGACTATTTATAGTCTTTGCTATTTAGCCTTAAGCAATGTTATATTGCTAAGACTTCTAATATAACGTTCGGCTGAAGATCTCTCAGCCCCATATAGCTATTTGAGTTAGATAGCTGGGTTTGAAGACATTTAGGTGTCTGAAAACTTCAGATTTTCTACTCAATAGTCAACTCTTAGATAAATGCTGGCTTTGGGTTGGTGCTTTTAGATCTAGTGTCTGAAGCTACCTTAGCGCCTCTCTGACGATTTCCATAAGCATGAAACCATGGTCAGGGGGTGGGGGTTGGTTTTCAGAATAGAGATATTTTAAATGCTTTCTCTTGCTTAGCATTCATCTCAAAGCTTGTTGAGCAATTAGCAAAGCTCTTTGTTTAGGTCGTTTTAATAATTTCATTTTCAATTGCATAAGTCCCAGTAGAAAATATATTTAATAGTTTTAATAAATATAAATCTAACCATCCTTGTGATATAATAAATTTGGAAGATGTATAAATTTTAGAGTTACATAAATAATTTTAAATTTAATACTAAAATATTTTATCAAGGTTTTAAAGGAAGTCACCTAAAGATAATATTTATGCTATATATCTCTTAGGACATAATGTAGTTCACTGGCACAGTACAATTAATCTGTGAAAAAAGAGATAATACCCCTATCTACATGATAATAATGAATAAATGATGTATAAAACCAATAATATACAGCAATAGTAGCAAACATGGCTATGCATATAAATTTCTAGCTAAACAATTGAATAATAAAAATATACATTAACTTCGTGAATTATTTCATACATTTATTTACATTCTAAATAACTTCATAAGGAACAAATGTGACATTCTATAAAGATTTTCATATAACAATAATATTCTGAGAATTATAATGATAGACATATCAAAACCATGAAAAATAATACATAGGAAAAATCATAGATATAATGCATACATGAATAAAACTTAAAACTAAATATTTATACTCATTTTACTAATTAATAAATTAAAAGTGCTTAAATCTTGTTTTTCCATATCCAACATAACAGTTTAATAATAAATCTTATGGACATGCTGAAGATGTTTGGAGAATATCCAGACAATATTAAAGATTAAATTAACAAATAGGCATATAAAATCTGAGGTAAATAGAATATTAATTACTGACATAACTAAAATAGACATTCTAAGTAATAATGTAGTATTCATATAACAACATATCAATAAGCAATTTAAATATTAAACAGGCAAAACTTTCCATACAGTAGCACCACCCTGTGAATCCATTGATTACTCTGGTTTCACAGAGGGTGGCATTACTGTATGGAAAGGTTTGCCTGTTTAATAACAGTTATGTGCTAGTATAAGAGATAGTGATCATGTGATGTTTAGCAATTTAAATATTATAATAAAATGAATAGTAATAAAAATTGTTACTTACGTATTAGTCCTGCAACATGTATCAGTATTGCAACACCTTTTTACATTCATATCAATCTGCTGACAACTTTCTAATCTTATGATCTCATCAAATAATATGTGCATGGTATGTTTTAACAACATTTACAAAGTTATCAGCAGTCTGAATATGTATATGAAAAGGCATAACAGTTCTGATATGTGTTTCTGGATTAATACGTAATACTAATTTCTAACAATACTAAAAATATGAATTTCATCCAAAAATCAATCCTAAAAAATACATTTTTAACAATACATGGAATATTAATTTGTACCAATACTAAAAATATGAATTTCATCTGAAATTTAATCTTAAAAAGTACATTTTTAAAAATGCTAAAAATATGTATTTCACACAAAAAATAAACAGATTAATTGTTAATAAGATTAAAAATGAAAATTTCAACAAAAATCAATCTCAAAAAGTACATTTTTCACAACAGTAAAAATATTGATTTGTCATAAATTTAAATGTAACTTTAAATACAAACAAAATAATCACTAAATTATAAAATATCCTAAAATATTACAAACATAAAATATAAACGTAGTGTACTTACAATGTAATATATAACATGAATTGTCATGATGAAATAATTCATTTGTTTGTTTTACTTTATTTTAAGTGGATATATTTTTTATCAAAATGGAGATTAAAAATGGAGTCCAATTTTTTTTTCTTTTCCCAAAATGCACACTTAGTTAACATGTGACTGTATTTGCAGTTCACATGACAATGATTGTAACTGTCACTTTGTAATTCAGCACATTTATATGCCTTTCAACAGTCAGAATAAATCATTGATTCCTCTTTCACATTTTGTTTGACAGCTTCCATAAGAATTGTCACTGTTCTATCATTAATTGTCATGATAAAACACTTGTCGGTCTCCCTACATGAGCTATCAAACTTCCACTGTTTGTGAAGATTATGTGCAGTTTGGTTACGAAGAGGCTGTCATCAATTTCAATAATTTTGTTACAGCCTTCAATTTTATGTTTACCTGAAAATATAAAACAGCATTCATTTCAATAGTGGGTAAAATCCATGAATCAAAACTTTGAATACAAATGAAAGTAAAATCTCTCTTCCACATTTTGTTTCATGGCTTCCATAAGAATTTTTCCAGATTGGTTTTGAAAAGGTTCTCAACAATTTTGATGATTTTATTATGGCCCCAATTTATAGCAGGTAAAAACTGTTGAATCAAAACTATGAATATAAATGAAGTAAAAATAGTTAAAAATGCAATTGACAGCACTAAAGATATTGTCAGAATGGAATCTGAACAATAACTGAGAGTGTAAAAGGATCAGAAAAAACATGTTATTGAATGAGACTGGATCAGAATGCAGGATTTATCTGACATGATTTCTAGGTTACACATTTAGCATGGATGTAAAAAAGCATACCATCTCCTCTGCATTGCAGGACTAACACATAAGTACCTAAGAATTGGCTGCAGAAAGGAGTTTGCTATTAACTGAAAAGAGACAGTTTGATACCCCTTGGAGGCCTTAAAGGAACAGACCTGGGAAAAGTCCTAATGTCCACTCCATATGTTCTTGTCATTGCAGCTGTTATTACTATGTGATTTTTCATATAGTATACAAACTTGGATGGGATGCTCACCAACATGCATTAGCCAGTGTGGTGAGTTTATTGGCTTTTTACCTCTGAGTTTAAGATCAAGAAACACCATGGTCTTTCTTCTCAGTTACCTGATAAGGCAGAATGAACATTTGTGAAAATGATAAATATTTTTCCAATTCATATATACAATTATGACAGACAAAAATAAATCATGGCCCTTAATCCCAGGAGGCTGTAAAGTCACCAACCAAACCTACCAAAGCAGTGTTTGGTGGCTGAAGGTGGAGGATGCTAAAATTCCTCTGATTGTGGAGCCAGGATACCATGGGATGATGACTTTTTTATTTAGGTACTTACAACTGCAGATCACTTTCAAGTGAAGGAAGATTGCAAGAATTAGAAGAAGAACTGTCTTGTATTAAATGGGACATTATTGGACTTTGTGAAATTAAAAGAAAAGGTGAAAAGCCAATTGATTTAAATAGTGGACATTTACTCTATTATAAAGGCACAAATATTGGAAATACAAGTGGAGTAAGATTTATTATAAATAAAAAATGGAAGAACAAAATTGTGGAGATTGATAGTGTATCAGACAGAGTGGCAAGATTAGTTATACAAATTAACAGCAGATAATTCAGGTTGATGCCCCAACAAGTTCTCATAGTGATAAAGTAGTAGAAGATTTTTGGATGTACAAAAGGCTTTTGATCAGAGTAAACAACATTTTAAAATTGTTATGGGAGACTTTAATGCTGGAATTGGTAAACAAATGAACAATGAAAGTGCTGTAGGTAATTTTGGTTATGGTAATAGAAATGAGAGTGGACATAGACTTGTGGAGTTTGCAGAGAAAGAAAAAACTTTACATTATGAATTCTTTTTTTGAGAAAAATGTTAAAAGGAAATGGACATGGCAGCATCCAAATGAAGGTACAATAAAATTGGATTACATTTTGACTAACAGAAAATACATATTTTAAGATTGTAATGTTCTTAATAAATTCAACACAAGAAGTGATCATTGATTAGTAAGATGTAAGATATGTGTTAACACAAAACTAGAGAGACAAAAATTATTAAGAAAAACTATATTTACAGTTGATATTCCTAATCTTCAGAAACATTTTAATGAATTTAAATTAGAACTTACAAATCGGTTTCAAGTATTAGTAGATTTTGAACATGATTCAGATTTGAATGAAATTAATATGAAAATAACTGATACACTTTTAAAAACTGCAATAAAGATAGCTAGTAGAAAAAAGCAGCAATTGACCAACAAAATTTCTACTGAGACTAGAGAATTTATGAAGAAAAGAAAAAATATGAAGATATACAAAAATGATACATTAAAAAGGATCGAATATCTCGAATTTTGTAAAATGGTGCGTAAAAGAGTTGAAAATGATATAAAAACGTATAACTGACAACTAGCAAAGTAAGCTGTAGAACAAAATAAAATTCTCAAGAATGTAAAATAATATTTTGGTATTGGTAGAAAATTTATATCTGCAATAAGAAAAAAAGATGAAATTATTACTAAAAAGAGAGATGACATCATAAAATGGGTAGAAGACTTTTATCAAGAATTTAGTCTACAGAAAACATTGGATTTCCACCAACCAAGAGAACAAGCTGAATTTAAAAATGGTTTTAGTACAATAGATCACATCCAGGTATTGAGAGAAGTTATAGATAGGACAAATTAATATGAGTTGCTATTATGTTTTGGATTTGTAGATTATGAAAAGGCATTTGATTCTGTGAATATTTTTTCAGAGATTAAAGCATTGGATCATCAAGGTATAGATCCAGGATATTGTCATATTTTAAAGAATATTTATAAAAATGCAACAGCAACAATTAGATTACATAATGATACTAAGAAAGTCAACATTGAGAAAGGTGTAAGACAAGGTGACTCCATATCTCCAAAACTTTTTACAGCAGTGCTACAAAAGAGTATTTTGTGGATTAAAATGGAAAACTAAAGAAGTGAAAGTAAATGGATTTAAGTCATTTAGATTTTGAAGATGATGTAGTTGTTTTTGCAAATAATAATTCAGAACTGCAGGAAATGTTGCAGGAGTTATTAGATGAAAGTAGGAAAGTGGGACTAAAGATAAATGTTAAAAAGACTAAAGTAATGTTTAATCAATTTGCTCAAAATATGAAAATAATGATTGATTATGATGAATTAGAAGAAGTTAACAGTTACAAATATCTTGGTCAGATTATTAATACAGAGGGAAACATAATGGATGAAATTAAACATAGAATTAAACTTGGTTGGAGTGCTTTTGGTAGAAATAATTTGATACTAAAAGGAAATATGCCTACGTATTTGAAAACGAAGGTTTTTTGACAAATGTGTTTTACCAGCTCTTTCTTATGGATCTGAGAATTGGACACTTAATAGAAGGGCAATACAGAGATTTCATACCACTCAAATAATTATGGAGAGAGCATGTTGGGAGTAAATGCAATGTATGGGTAAAAGAACAAACAGGTGTTACTAACCTCATTGAAAAAATTAAAATATTGAAATTGAGTTGGACTGGACATATTGCTAGAAAAGATGATAATAGCTGGACAATTGAAATCTTAAACTGGATTCCAAGAAATTGTAAAAGACGCAGAAAGAGACATGTGAGCTGGATGAAATAAGAAAGTGTGCAGGGGTGATGTGGAGAAAAGAAGCTAAAGATCGGAGAAGATGGATTGAACTTGGAAAGACCTTCATCCTGCAGTAGATTGATAATGATTGATTATATATATATATAGATATATATAATGTTTTCATGATTGTGTGATGTAAACAAATGACTTTTTGGGCAAAACCGTGTGTTATTTTCTATTATATACCGATATTTTAACGAACTAGCATCTGCCATTGTCAAGGTAAACTCTTGAAATATATATATATATTCTGCCCTCCTCCTCCGTCCACGTCCTCTCCATAAAATTTATATAGTGTTTAAAATATATTCCGGGTTCTAGCTCAGTTTAACAAATAAATAAATGAAATATTCAGTATTAATTAAAATGATTACTGGTTCTAACTTTTAAAATACAAATACGGTTATATTTTTAAAATGAATTAATAAATATTTATTATTTTCATGAGACATGGAGTGACGACACGGGGAACGAGACAGACTACATTGAGATATTATCCACATGATACTATCTCAATGGCATAAGAACACTATTCCCCCTTTTACTATACTAAATAACTAACTTATAGTATTCTTACGACTTTCTAAGCTCTTTTCTCTACGATTAAAATAATAATCATATATTATATTCTTCATAATAAGAATATAGCTCAATTAAATAAAAATGAAGAAAATAAATAAAATAAATAAAATAAAATCAAATAAATCTCAGGTTCATAAATTGTATTCTGATTTAAAATTACGGTAGTAAACTATGAAAAGGGAATTTTATGTCATAATTCACTACGCAGTAACTAACAATAATAAATAATAATAATAATAATAATAATAATAATAGTATAATATAATCTTATTACTTCCTAAATGAAATAAATAATTACGTACGTGGCAGTATTTTAATAATCCGACAACAAAATACGTGTGGCAACATTAGCATATAATTTATTTGAATATTGTGGCAACCAACTTATGACCAATAAATGATATAATTATGATCTTTTAATTTTTATCATACAAATAAATTTTCAAAATTATTATAACACTTTTATGTTTACCTATTTTGTGCAAAACTATATGTTTGTTTCAATTATAAATGTGTATTGTGATATCATGCATCCATGTGGAGAAATAATAACGAAGACACAAAGCTTTATAATAAATTTACAACAAAGTTTATTAATAACAAAAACAAATAACAATTTTTTACATTATGTACATTGGATATCCTTACTCTCCTATCACAAAGTTATTTTACTAGTTTATACAATAAAACCAAAGTTCTACTTATTTTTCTAGTTAATTCTTATTTTTTAAATACTTAAGAAAGTACAGTATTATTATTATTGGATTTCTTATTTTAGTTTAGCTTGTTACAAAATGTATTTATTTATAATTATCACTAATGCTTTGTATCCCTACTATTTTTTAAAATTATATTTTTATAAAATTACATTCGTAGTAAACATTCTACAAAATCATAAAACGCTAATTTTATATTAGTTATATGGAATCCTACAGATTCAAAAACATTCTTCTACATTTGATATTACGTTTTACTGTCACTATACAATGCTTATTAATCTAATATACTCATTCAAGCCTTGCTTCGGATGGTAATTACAATCATTAACACACCATGCACAAATATATGTGTCTATTACACATATATTGAATTATTTTCTTAACAAACATGCAATATTTATTTTCTAAATATTATTATAAAAATATTCAAATTTTATTATCATTTAAAAAAAAAAATTTGTTTTATATTTCTCTTTTAAAAATCTTATATTCGTTTCCGAATTGGTTTTAAACTGTATTATATGATTCTTTCTCTCTTTATGATTTTTGTACTTTCACTTTTAAAATTACACAATTCTAACACATTCCAGTAAATAAACTATTCTTACTTAAACGGTAACATACCCTCAGTTCTATTTTATTCATTATTTCTGTAAAAAATATCTTTCTGACGATGCAGATTCATGAAAACAAGGATAGCGAAAATAGATGCACAGGATCAAAATAACTAGAATATTATCCGTCATAAACCTTGACAATAATGGCACAGTGAATTCAAAGACACTATAGAGGAGTGACCTTTGTCTGTCTACCCACCTCTATCATAGGAGTGATGCTAAAGCTATTTCTTCAGCTTTATATAACATCAAAAAGTTTAAAAGATACGTAAAGACACTGTCCAAAATATATGTGTTCAGTGATAGTGCTTAGTTAGCTATACTGAAATCACACAAACTAACTATGATCCAAATACTTTATTTTTCTTATTTCTTAGCAAAACATTATCTTGGTTTCCTCTACACTAGTACTACCAAGTCACTATCCGATCTTATTTCTCTAGATTTTTCTATACAGTACATCGACAAATTCTTATCTGCCTTTCTAACAATAAAATTCATTTTATTTCAAAACTATACAGCTGTTCTCTAAGAAAATCTTTTACTACTTTTCTCGTATATTTATCATATACAAACTATTTTAAAATATCTAATACTTTGTTACATGAAAGTTCAAAAGAATCACACAATTGTTTTGACAACTTATACTATTAATTATACTTGAAATAACTTATTGCATGCATATTTAAATTTATTCTTATCTCCGAATATGTTTTAATGTTGTATAAAATGTGTACTTATAATTTTAAAACTTTCACACATCATTCTTAATCAATCGATGATCTAAAAAAAAATACATTATGCATTATGAATAAATACCAAAATTACCAAAACGATCTTGATCTTCTCGATCGTGTTCTGTAGGCTTCACCATTCCATTAATTCTTGTAGATATAAAAATTCCATACATACTTTTTATTTTTAAAACAATATTTCTATCATTCTATTAAGCTATTATATTTAAATCTCATTATTATTAAATTTATGTTTATATGTTTTCCCTAATCTAATATAGCATTTTATATTTAAAAATAAATTAATAAAACATTTAAATTATATTTACGATACTTCTTCACCAGACTTTCTTGAACCGTTCATATTTAAGCTAAAAAAAAAATATTTTATTTCTTCTTTTAGTCACTTAATGTTCTATTTTAAAGTAAAACAATAGCTCTGTTTAATAAATCTTCATCGACGACAATCCTAGGTTTTCACAATATTGTATATAATTATTAATTCATGGCATTCTCTTCTACTATTGTCTGCTAATATTTTTCCCGCGCGACTTTTCCGATGCATCTTGTACGTACTTTTATTTAAATCTTCAATAAAATCTTCTGTTTCCATGGATCCATTTTTATTAAGTCATTTAATTTTATATTTCTTTTAAGCTCAAGCATTTTTTCCATTGAATACTTTATAATATTTTTTCTGATAAGATAAAGTTTTTCTGTTCTTTTCCCTAAGACACATAATAGCACTTTCATATTAGTCTTTAACTTTTTTCTTTATTTTAAAATTCTTGTACTATATTTTTAATAATGTTTTCCTTTAAAAGATAAACATTCTTTCTTCATCATAATTTTTCTTTATAATAAAAACGCATATTAAATTTTTCATAGAGAACAATCAAATAACTTTAAAGTAGCCTTATAAATTTTGCGTCATAATTTTTTCCTGACGACAAGTAACTTCTCCTTTAAGATTTCGCATAGTGTCCCAATTATATTTCTTTGAGTGACAATCATAAGTTCCTGGTTGAGCATAAATAAAGCTGTATTAAGACATTTTCCAAATATTTCTCCTTTAGTAATAAATTTAGGTATGTTCCCTTGTACTTCCATCTCTACTGTAGGTTTTTGGTTAAATTCGAATAAATTCCCTGGTAAGATAACTTTTAAAATTAGCAATCCATATCGATACAGTCAAAATATATTATATGTTACAGAAGAACTTTTTAAAATAAATACAAATTTTAAATTTATATCACTTTTCCAGCTACGGTGTTATCAGCTAAAACAAATGTGTTACTTTCCCTTTCACTTACCCATTCCTTCTCCTCGCTCTGTATAATTCCTATATTTTTGTCTGCTAATTTACCTCCGTTGATTGGTTAATGACTTTTTAGCGCGAACAGATTTACACATTTTAGTTTTATACAGACTAGACATTTAAAATAAAGAATTGATGACGTCATGTCTCAAATATTATTTAGACTAATATTTTTAAATTCATTTATACTTTTATAAAAATTATTTAAGCTTTTAAAACACTTATTAAAATAATATTTAATATTTTAGCTTTCACTTTAATGATTGATGGCAATTATATCTAGTTTTAAATTCACAGACTTTATTATTATTTTAACAAGCATGTGTGTGAAGGTATATAATATACAGTCACGTGTTTACTAACTTTATCAAATGATTTTTTATTTACGTCTCGGTCTAAATAACCAAAACTGATATATTTTATAAAAAATTTGGAAAATAAGTTTAAACTTGTAGAACTAAATACAATTCTCATCATCCCACAGTTTATTAATAAAATATACTCTATTAATTTTGATTATTAAATACAATTATAACATTGCATATAGCATTTATTTAATTTATTAGTTTTAAAATATTATTCAAATTATTAATATACTTTTAACTATCTATAGCTGTATTATTTTATATGGCCAGCTTTTACAACCATAAGCAAGGATATAATTAAGCTTTATTTAACTGTTTACTTTTAAAATAATCTATTACATTTTTATATACCAGGTATTTTTAGCTTTAAATTGTACTATAAAATCTAATTATCCTACTATTATTTATATATCATACAGATATAACTTAAAATTTAAATTTTTTTAGTAATTGACCTATCTACCTTATTCTGACCTACAGACAAGGGCACAATATATATATATATGATATTTTTATTATTTATTATAATTTATTAGAATGTAATAACAATAATATGTATATGTAATGTAACAACAATAAATATATGTAGCATATGCATAGCAAAGCTTTAATGAGCAGTAAACCACATGTAAATTAGCACAAAAAATACATATACACATCCATTCTCCATTGTAACTATTACTATGTCAATGACTTACAATAGTTAAAAGCTTGCCAAGCCATCAAAGCAAAAGTGTTCATTAAATCTTTTCTATATATGTCCTGTGAATATTTATTATTGTTACATTACAGTTGAAACAAAGCTAATATCACTACTTTATATATGTAATGTATGAGTTTGATGGTTATTAGCTTCTAAAATGACTTACTGAAATAAAGTCAACATGTGGTGTATAATATCCTCCAATGCCATAGTTAACGACCTATAAAAATTAATTATATAATATTAAAATGGAAATAATTTAATTATTCAAAATTCATTAATTCTGCACATAACATTCACATGCTAATTATATGCCTTGCATGCAAAAGTTCTACATATGCATGTAAACAAAATAAAAGGTATGTTATATAATAATAATTTTTGTAAATAACAATAATAAACCACAGAAGTACTTTCAGTTAATTTTTAACCTTTTTCAACTAAAAACTATTTAACTTAGATATGTCATTATGTTATATCCCAAGATCCATGAACTTTAATGTTAAAACATTGTTTATTAATTAAATATATCCTATTTCTATTTATCAAAATTGTCTCCTTAATTTTTTTCTTACTATAATTCTAATAAGTATAATGTCAATGGTATAATAAAAATTAATAATAAAATTAATTTAATAATAGCATCTGTTTTTTTATCACAAAAAAACATGTTTAATTTTAATTTTGATCTGGAAAATATTAAAATTTGTCATGAGGAGAAAAACCATAATAAAAGGTGGCAATTTTGATAAATAGAAATACAATAGATTTAATTAACCCTCCTTGTATTCTGACAGATTTCTTTGTTCTCACTAGAGTTAAGATTTCAACTTTCATTTTAATATTAAACCATTATTATTTATCAGAATATAATAAATTTGACCTCATTTGATAGATATTTTTGTTTAGAAATTAAATAAATTTTAAAAAAATACTTTTGATGTTTGGAATTATTTTAAAACTTAGATTTTAATCAAAAGAAAATGCCATCACTTCATCAAATTTCAGGCAGAGCAGATTCAATTTGCAAAATGAAGGAAATTTTTTTTGTTTGATGTTTATATTAAATATCTGAATGGATTATTTTTAATATCTAGTAAATCTATCAATTTATGCTTTAAAAGTTTAAAAATTTTTCATAATTTTTATGGTATCACAAAATATTATAACAGTCTATTGAGTGACATTATTTCTACATGGTTGTATTTCCTGCGATCATAAAGCTCTATGGTAAAAATATTCAGAATAATATATTCTTTTATATTTAAAAATAAAACATTTCTCTAAAAAATAAAAATGTAATAGTATATATTTTTAATTCTTAATAATTATTTCATAATTGTGATACAAAAGTCATCACAAATTTTCCAAAAAAATCAAGTTTGTAGAACATTGTAATATTTTTTTGAAGTAGTTTCATATAGTTTGGGATAATGAATACCCATCACTGTGAAGTTTAAGAAACTTTGAGAACCTGCATATTTGATTTTCCTGCCAACATTTGAATTTTTTTTAAAAATTAAAATATTAGACAAAATATATATGTAAATTTTAAAGCTGTAAAAAAAAGCTTCATGAAATTTCTCAGCAGAGAGTAAAAAATGCAAATACAATTTCTTAACTTCTGGCCCAAGAAAATTTCATAATTGTACATGGAAAGGTTTATAGACAAGGTACTAATGTTCAAATTCATAAATCTTGGAATATAGTATTATGACATTTACTTCTGCTATATTTAAATTTAAATAATTTTCAGTGGAAGAACATTAAAAAATTAACTGAAAATATTTTTGAGGTTTATTGTAGATATTTATTAAATATATTATCATCATTATAATTCATTATTTTTATTATTAAAGAGGCTTGTTATATAAAGGTAAAAAAAATTGACTAACATGCTTATAACTTAGGATCTAAATCCCTGTAGAGATTGATGTTTTTTAAGAAGCCAATATTTTAAGAAGAATAGTTTTATTTTTTATTTTTTGTAGATAGCCCATAACTAACCAACTTAAATTGAAATTATTGATATATATATATATATGTGTGTGTGTGTGAGCTTGCCAATAGTTTTTAAGCTTTTCAGAATAGCCCCATCATCAGGCTATTCAATTCAGATAGCAGCACTTTAAGACATATGGGTGTCTGAAAATTTTAGATTTTCTATTTAATAATTAAATATTAGAAAATTTCTGGATTTGACCTGGTATTTTAAATCTAATGATAGAATATTCTAGCACCTCATTGATAGAGTACAGAAGTAGAAAACAGTCTGAGGATGGAGATATTCTGAAAAGCTTGTTAAGAGCTATTGGCAAGCTCATTATATAACATGTGGAATATAAGCTTATAAAATTAGATTATGTAATATATGACTTGATTTCCTTGCAAATATGTATATAATTAATAAAACAAGTCATAAATTTCATAACTTGCTTTTAAGCTT